>OZ018317.1:218926690-219356690 GCA_963969495.1 Ceratothoa steindachneri
AGTATTTTTCCACGTAGTCAGCACTGTTGTGATTGCATTTCCACCTGCGATGAGCAAGGGACAGAATTCCGCGCTGGAAAAAGTCCGCACCTGCACAAGCGCTCCTTTTTTTCTTTTTTTTTCACGGCGTGAATGACGAGGTCGTTGTCTGGAAAACGCTGTCCGCGTAATCTGTCCTTCAGAGTCCTGAACAAGTGGAAGTCAGACGGTACCAAATCGGATCTATACGGTGGGTGCGGCAGCACCGTCCAGCCGAACTTTGTAACACATTACGTGGTCTTCAAACTCGTGCGTGATCTGAAGTTATCGAGTTGCAAACAAACTGTGAACTCTCACGTAACGGTCAGAGTTCACAGTTGCTCCTGGTTCCAAGAAATCTAAGAGGATGACGCTCTTTCTGTCTCAGCAGACTGTGCACATCACTTTGGGGAGCCTGAGTGGTGCCATTTCATCGACTGTCATTTGGACTCCAGCTCGTAGTGGTGACACCACCTCTCGTCACCAGTGAGTATGCGATCCAAAAATGCGCCACCTTCTGCCTTGTACCGACCCAACAACTCCTGACTGACAGCCAGCCGGTGGTCTTTTTGCTCCTGCGTGAGCATCCGTGGGAACCAACCTGGCACATACTTTGCTGTACACCAGGGATGGCAATATCCTTTCCAGGACACCGATCCCCACTTCCAACTCTGCACGTATTTCATTCACCATTATCCGCCGATTAGCGCGGATGAGCTGATTGAGGCACGCTTCATTCTGTAGTGGCGGTTTGTCACTCACATCTCTGTCACTACTCTTGAATCGACGAACCCATCTTCTAACCGTGCTGACATCAACTTCCTCGGCTCCGTAAACGTTCACCAAGCGTTGGTGAATGTCAATTGGTTCAATTTTTTCTGCATGGAGGAATTCAATGGCGTATCTCTTCTTGTGACACACATCTAAGGCAGGGGTTGCTTTATTATACTGTCAAACCGTCAATATCTGCAACAGAGAAGTGAAAACTTTAGGTTATTAGCGCAAAGGTTCAGTAATCATAACAATGCTATAAGTATCCCCTCGGACCCCTTGGGGTGGAATAAAAAATTTGGAGGAATTACTTTTTCTTCGGAAAAATTTATTTGCCTAATTGCGAAAAAATCTGTGCAGAGGATTTGATCGAACCAAGTACACTGAGGAAGAGAGCAACCACTTTGATCTCAATCAAAACAGCCCCTTAGAGTCTTAGACAATTCGGTTTTAATTGAGATCAAAGCGGTTACTCGCTGCCTCAGTGTATTTGGTTCTATCCTCACCCCTGCATGGATTTTTTCGCAAGTAGAAAAATGCATTTTTTCTAGTACGCGAGATTCTACGGGAGATTAAGCGATCAGCAAAGAAGTCTTTCAAAAACTGTAGTGATGCACGGGACGTGTGTGCAGTAACCAGCCTTCTTCAAGTTCAAGCGCATTGAGCTGTTCTATGAATATTTGCAGTGCCGTGCGGGGACATTCTGTGTTTATGGTGCCGTCGAAGTAAAATGAGCCAATGATACGTGTGCGATTTAAAGCACACACTACCACAACCTTCTGGAATTTCTTGAGGGCTTCCAGTGCTCCATAGATGAGTGTTCTAGCTGCCCATGTATCCGAAAAGATGAAACCATGCCTCATCGGTGAAGAAGGTTACATCAAGGATGTCGTAGAATGCCCCCCCCCCCTTTTGGTTCTAAGAGTGCTAAGAGTGCTAATATATTGATATTATAATAATATCTTAAAGAATAGAGCCGTTGGAAACACGTAAGGATATAGAGAAACGCACAATAATTCCCCAAAATAACTTATATTTTAACTTTATCAATTGAATACACAACATTTAAACATAAACTACAGCAATAATCTGAATATTATTATAAACAAGAATTAATTCAATTAGTTTGACCGTCTAAAATTGGTTAATTTCGCTACACACCTCAATAATATAAGAATTAGGCTTACGGACTCAACTGGGGTTGAAAAGGCCTCAGGAATGTTATTGCCTCACGACGCGTGCCGTCTGGCCAGATGTAGCTGGTCGAGATCACAATGTCCTTTTGGCGAGGGTAGCAGCTGGGGGGTCCACACGGTATTCCGGGGAGGGTTTTTCAAGGACGAGAACAATTACGGTGCTTTATGCGGCACCAAGGTAGTGGTGGTCTCTCTGGCGAGAGGGAGTCGAACTTGGTTCTTAAATTAAGTTAACTTGGATTGCGGTGTGACCACCGAGTAACGAGCTCAAGGGGGAGCTTTTCTCCTTCGTTACTTAATTCCTCATGGACGAGGACTAAACTCGGGGAGGGTCTTCTTCAAAGGGCGAGAATCGATGCGGGGGGGTTTCTCTGACGAGAATAAGTTACTTAAAGTTTGGTTTGGTAACCAGGAACTAGCTCGAGGATGAGCTTCTTCTTAGTTCCAGTCTTCTTCAAGGGCGAGTATAACAGAGGGGGATTTCTCTGACGAGAATAAGTTGAACTTGGTTCCTCACCAAGTTAACTTATGAGTTCGGTTTGGCCACCGAGTAATGGGCTCGAGGGGGAGCCTTTTCTTTCTTCTTTTCTTAATTCCTCAATGACGAGGAATATCGCTGGTGTTTAAGATGCACCAGGATATGAGGAGTCTCTCTGACGAGAGTAAGTTGAACTTGGTTCCTCAACCAAGTTAACTTATAGGTTCGGTGTGGCCACCGAGTAACTGGGTTGAGGGGGAGCCTTTTCCTTCTTCTTTTCTTAATTCCTCAAGGACGAGGAATACCCCTGGTGTTTAAGGTGCACCAGGATATGAGGAGTCTCTCTGGCGAGAGTAAGTTGAACTTAACAAAGTTAACTTAGCGTTCGGTTTGATAACCAGGGACTAGCTTGAGGATGAGCTTCTTCTTAGCACCTTAAGGTAGGTATCCCTGCCTCTCTTGCAGGGTACTTCTTGGTCTGGCAAGCCAAGTACACTACCAATCCAGTCTAGGTAGCTCGGTTTTAATCGAGGACTTCGTCACCTGGAGTCTAACGTATACTACCTCGATTTTCCTCAGTGTTCCTCATTTATACCTTGTCACCCCACTGGGGGAGTGGTAAGGGGGGGATAGGGTCTTGAGGACGGCCCCAGGAGAGTTCTTTTGCCCAACGGTTTTTCCCATCAAGTCTTACATCGGCTCCTCGTTAGCCTTCGAGCTTGGGAGAAACACGTCTCCAATTTCTTATTTGACGTGAAATTGAATCTCACCCTCCTGGGGGAGATCTTGCATTGGTCTTTCATAGCACCGTGTGGTGCAGCGCTGTGGTTACGCGTTTGACCCGCCGATGCCTGGGCCGGATGTCTTTGCGGTAACCGCCTTGTGACTCCATCCGGAGATAACAGGGGAGGGGGGGAGTGACTATTCCCCTACAAAGGATGTCCTCGCCTTTCTCACGAAGAAAGTTTTGAAACCAATTTTACTAATCAACGCGAACTGGTGATCACACTCTTTCAACTCGTGCATTATGGATACTTTATATGGAAAGGGCTTCAACTTCTTCTGCAGAATATCGTGTAATCTTTGCTAAATGGACATTCTGGAATAATCGTCTTACAGACTTCTTTGGACTCTACAGAATCACTTCCTGGATCTCAACAATTTTGTCTTCTGAGGTTGAAAGGCTACTAGTTTGGGGGAACGTCCTCAACATTGCACGTTTGGCGAAATTATTTTATTAAATTTCGCATGTCATTACGGTTGGACACCAGTGCATCTGGAAATTGTGCAAAAACTATGGTTGCACGGTATCTGTGAATTTTCCATCGTTATGAAACACATGCTCAATCAGTAATAATCGCTGCTCACTCGTCAATAACATTATAACAAAGCCAATTCGGAATTGCGCTTTGCATCTCGGTTAACTGTGTCTTGGCGAATTTTTACTTAAACCTATGCAGACAATATGAAGTGTCGTGTACATACATACATTCGAGGTGTCATGCACAAATTAGGTAACGCAATATCTTAGGAGGTGTGCATACTTGTATTCAGGCGTTTGAGGGATATTTCCAGCATTTACTGTAGGAGCAACTGCAATATTATAAATAAAACTTAACTTTTGTTAAAAAAATTACTTTTGCATTTTTCCTCTGCATATTAACTTTATGATACTCCAAGGGAATTTTCTTGCCGATTAAGGCATTTTTATTATTACCCTTACCTTGTGGCATCCAGATTGAAAGGAAAATAGGTAGGCCCAGTGACAGTGGCGGCTCGTAGCTAAAATTACTAGGGATGCTGCATCATAATTTCTTTTAGCATTGTTTTAATGTTGTTTAAAAGGAAATAAACATATACAAAGAAAATTTATAGATAAACTTGATAAAATCATAAACAGAACAAAATAAAAAATCCCTTCATTTAAAAACGGAATCCATTCTTCTTGTTTTAATTTGCGTGAAAAGATTAATTATTTTCTCCTTGATTTCTGAATGACTACTGAGGAATTTTTTTTTCTTCATTTAAAGTACTGCAAGTGCATTTAGTCTTTCATAATTCATAGTTCTCCTCATAAAAGTTATATTCTTTTCATTGTTGAAAAGCAGCGTTCTGCCTTTGATGTATTCATATGAATTGTCAAGAGGATTTATATCAGTTTCGTAATTTCACTAAGAACATCATCTATATTATTTTCCAAGATAAATTTCAGCAGCTCACTTAATTTGCAATATACATGAATATCGGACCTACAATAGAATAGAATACAATATAATATAAACACTTTTTAAGCACAACACTATTGGAGTAAAAAAAAGATACTACCTACCAGGGTCGGCACTGCGTGAGCCACAGTGCTCTCTCCCTAGCGTGCAGCTTCCTATTTCAGACATGTGAGCATGCGCACAACAGCTAAACACCGCATCTCTAAAACTGTGAAGTGCACAGTTCTATACAAGGATCTTTGTATTTTTTTCATAAATTAGGGGATGGCTACTGACATTAGGTTTAAGTATAAAGAAAGAATTAAAGAAAAAAAGGACTCATTATATTGAATGTTATCGATAATATCGAGTGGAAATGGGAGTGCTGCAGTTCCGAAGTGCCTATATACGAGCCGCCACTGCCCATTGAGGAACCTCAGAAATGGGTGCTCGGTGGATCTATGAAATCCTGAAATTGAGCACACACATTAATGAATTAGGTAATATGCCATGTAATAAGTAGTAAACCAATGTAAAATAGAGAAATACATATATCACAACTGTACAATTATGAGGAAAAGCATGAGAGAGGCAAGCGAATAACTGGTTTCCCACGCAGCCACACACATACATATACACACAAAGGAGCAGCTGCGGGTAAAAAGATACCGATGCTTGATAGCAAGTGTGATATATTATTTGACCGGTTGAGTTCTCGTGAGAGTGTCAAACGAAAAATAAACTTGATAGGATTTGCCAGCCCGGCCTGTAAATGTGTACAGCTACTGTAAGAACGCTCACAACTCTGATAACTCCGCCCAATGGTCAACGAAGAGACTAACAAATGCGTTTCCGATCATTAGCTCCGCCCCGCGCCTTGAGAAAAAAAAGAGTTCTCTTAAGTAAGGGAACTATAAATAAAAACTAACGTAAACATTATAAGGGGAATTAGTTAAGTCATTCAGTCGGATAGACTCAAGTAAAGGCACTTGCCTATTCCTCTTATTATTACTGGCATCACGAGTCCGTTCCTCGTCCTTAACTCCTGTCGTTCTAGCCTCAGCTATCCCAACATTAGTAAAACTTACGGCCGCATAAGACTCTATTTATTTCGCTTGGGCCCAATAAGGTAGAAGCTATTCATGAATAAAAACCTACTTATCGTCGCTTTCCTTTCGAATCCTTTCCTTTATTTATTTCGCTTGGGCCCAATAAGGTAGAAGCTATTCATGAATAAAAACCTACTTATCGTCGCTTTCCTTTCGAATCCTTTCCTTTAACCCCGAGATAACCAAGGCACCTTCTGGAACCCAAGCTCGAAGCAGAATCTGCGCGAAGCCTTTGGAGTCAGAACAAATTCGACAGGTAGATCTGAATCAATCTCCCCCATCACACCAACCAAAATCCAACCAAATAAACTAAACCCTTAAAAGTCCTTAAATACTACTTAGAACCTTTGCTATACCCCCCCCCTAACCTAAATTTACATCAACGTTATAGTTCATTATCCCCCCAAAATTGATTTGTGAAGAACAGCGGTTTTTTAATTTCTCGTTTTCTGTTAAAGTTTTCAAAACTCCAACTCGTACAAAAGTCTTCTTGAAATTTCTCTTTATAGAGGAGCGTCGTGGTTCAAATAGTGAAGAGCGCCTGACAACACAGGTTTGAATACAACTTCTTTTCAGTTTTATATAGGGGTTAAAATAGTTACCCTATTAAATGGTTCACGTAATCTATTCCAAAGTATTTTAATTGACTAATTGATAGGTTGCGATATCAGTTTTCCTTTCCTTCGGCTATTAACTAAATTTGATAACCTAATGATTGTTTAATGTCTCCCCTCCTCAGGAATAGTTTGATGTATTGGTAAAGAGTCAACGGCGTTAGAGAGCATGCAGAACAAAGGTTTAGTTGAGAAAAGGTTAACTAACATGGAGAAGTGGAAGCCAGCCTAATATTGGTAAAGTTACATGTATCATGATGATTCACACCGAATTTCAAAAGGCAGACGTTAGGACTGCTTCCCACTGATCTATTAATACTGGAAAGGCTGTAAGACGTTACAAGGACAGTTACAACGGAGACTACGAAGCCGTTACCATCAGAAAGAAAGATAACAGGCCTTCTGACTGCGTTTGCACGTTAGAATTCATCCAGCAACTGCAGAAGAAAGTGATAGAATATCCGAGCCAAGAAATTCGGGCTTTGGCGAGAGAGATGGGTGTTGTAGTGACCACCATGAAGCTGGCCCTAAATGAAGACCTTCGCTACCCCTCTTACAAGAGTCACAAAAGAAAAATTGTGACAGTTAAAGACTAGGAAAACCGCTTGACGAAATCAAAGAAGCTTTTGAACAAGTTGAAGTATCAGGTTGAGCCGGAGACGAACTGGTTCGTCTCAGAGGAAAAGAAAATCTGTCAGGACCAGTTTTACAGCACCCAAAACAACAGATAACTTCCATACAAACCAGGCAACGTTCCACCTATCATTAAGACTAAGTTTCTCCAAACCGCGATGGTCTGTGGGTGTGTTTCCGGTGAGGGAGACGCCATGCCGCCCCGCATGTTCAAATAGGGCCTTAACCTCAATTCAGACGGTTATGTGGACCTGAAGGAGATTGTGGTCGAACTCTGGCAGGAGAGGGTTGCTGCTGGAAGGCCCTGCCTCCGGAAAGAGTCAGAAGTTGTTGTTGGAGAATTTTATGAATTCCCCAGCCCCACTTTCTGGCCTCCTAGATCCCCCAATTCTAACCCATGGGATATTGTGTGTGGCAAGCGGTTGAGAAAGACATCACCCGTTTTGGCTGCAATCTCAAAGCCGAGCTGGTGGCCAAGATCAAGGATTAGTTTGAAGATCTTCACAGGCCACAGTGAAGAACGCATGCGCCAGGTTCTGGAGCCATCTTGATGTCGTGGTGGAAACTGAGGAGGAATACTATGAGTAAACTTTATTTCCCACCCATATTCTAGTTGATATTTAAAAAAATATTAAATAATATTTATTTTTGTTTGATATATTGCATTTTTATTCTTTTATTATAATCATCAAATTTGATCATTTCCTTTATATATATACAAGGAAACGGCTTCGCCACAACATTCGCTCCGCTACTAAGATTAAAATTTAAATTCTAAAAAAAAGCAGCCATGGTTAAATTTTATAAATTTTCTGAACTTCGCCAATTATAATAATTTTACAAAGGAACTCTAAACTAAATTTCCCCCCTTTCAAAATATCACGTTGCTAAAATATAGAGTTATAGAAAACTAAATTTCTTCCCTTTCAAAATATTACGTTGCTAAAATTTCGATACTGACTCGTATATTTATTTCTGAACTTCGCCATTTTGTTTTTTTTTATATTATAACAGAATTATTAGAAATATTCAAAATAATCCCCTTCTTAAATTATATAATTCATTTCCCCCAACACATTTTATACCAATTTTTCAAAACACACGCAAAGTACAACATCTTTTCAACATTAAAGACAAAATACCAACGCTGCTTCAATCCTCCATCATATATGAATTCAACTGCTCGAAATGTAATTCCGAGGTGTATTTAGGATTGACACAGCGCACACTACATACCCATATTTGCGCACATTTAGGCATCAGCAATAGAACTGGAGCCCCACTCACTACTCCCAAGTTCTCCCCTATCCGAATACACTACGAAAACAGACATCCACACCATAAACCAAACTTAAATAATTTTTCAATTAAAGATACAGCAAACAACGAAAACCAACTACGTACACTGGAATCTCTTTATATTAGATTTAAAACCCCCACTTTAAACTCTGACACAAGCTCATTTCCCCTTTTTCTACAACTATAATCACCCACGAATTACACACGCCAAATCCACTCCCCCCAAAACAACCCCTATCTTTCAAATATTTCTATTAAGTCCTCCTTTTTACAATGAAGACACCCAAAACTAATTAATCTCAGTTTTATTTAAAAACAAAAACATATTTCCTATTCCCTAATAGTTAAAAGCTCTGCATTTTTATAATTTGAATATTACCACCTCTGCTGCTTCCCATTCACAATATAGTTAATTTATAAATATCTGATAACTTATCTAAAAAATTCTTATGTTTGTATATATTTATAATCTCACATCCTTGAAAATGGGTTCCTACCCGAAACGTCGGTGCCAAGAAGTTATAATATAGTAATGTACTTCCTAAATTTAGCCTCCTTATTTATCCTAAAAATACGTATACGCCTGTCAACGCGCAACCCCTCTGCTCTCTTAATATATATATATATATATATATATATATATATATATATATATATATATATATATATATATATATATATATATATATATATATATAATATTATACATACATATATATTTACCACTTGAACATTTCACTATACAATCTTAGCTCGGGGCGGGCAACCTCCAGCCCGTGAAGGCCTAGCGTCTGGCCCGCCACCTTTTCTCAGCTGTCCTTCTTCAGCGACCTCGTCCTCCTTTCTAGCAATTTTCCAAAATACATTACACATGTTCAACGCATCGTGGCCATGTTTCGCAGCTTCTACTGTTTGGAACAGCTCTTCTCCAAAATGAAGTACACGAAGTCTCACCTTCGCTCCCAACTCTCGGACTGCCACCTCAATGACATTCTTCTGTTGTCTACCTCATCTATCGAGCCGCACATTGAAACGCTTCTTCATGTTCATGGCAAGCAGCACCAGCCGTCTCACTTATTTGTATGTTTTTTAATAAAATTCTTGTATAATGTGTTCTAGTATATATATATATATATATATATATATATATATATATATATATATATGTTCACTTTGGAGATTTTGTTTTTCACTCCGGCCCGCAGCCTGCTCTCAAAAGTCTCATCTGGCCCTCACTCTGAAAAGGTTGCCCGCCCCTGATCTAAGGACAATAAAGGCTTATTGAGATACAAGTATGTAAGAATGCATATCCAGTTAAAATCTAACTATATATTGTATCATTTTTTCCTATTACTAAACCGTACAAGCTTAGAGATTAACCTGCAAATCATTGATCGCACAATCTTAGATTTTGGGAGAGTAACCAGACCAAAGGCTCAAAACTACGACACTATACACATCTGCTTTGAGGTTACATTTGGATATCATTTCCAGATGTGTTATGTCGGGTATTTCGGAGAGAATGAATGTATTAGCATCTGTCCTGGAAAGTACTTGCATTTAGAACTGGGATGACAACCAAAAATTAATTTTTAGGGGCATTGCCTCAGAGCAACATGAAAAGGTTGCTATATTTTGGTTATTTGCACGGAGTCAAAGTCATTAAAAATGATTTTGAAGACGGTCCAAATTGGACCTTAGTAGGATTCTCTCTTCTGATGAAACTTGTTTAAATGAACCTGTATACATTTATTTTAAGAGTTAGGAAGTTTACAAGATAGCAATCAATGCAAACCTACCATTTCCAACTAAAATGCAAGCAAAACATGCAACTAACTAAGGAGATCCAAGCCAACTTGTATGGGACACAGTTAGGGAGTGTTCAAGATTCCTTGAAACTCTTGAATGGAGAAAGATGAATTAGTAGTAGGTAGAAAGGAACGTAGTTCGAGAGAAGTTAGAAGGTTTTGGAGGTATTAGTAGTGTAAATGGAGGTTGCTAGATGACTGTCTTGTATAGTGTATGTTTGTCTTGTTTGATTCATTTCATGTTAATTCCGTATATTTATCGTTTAGATGAATTATCATAGCATTTTCATTTCTCCTTTTGTAATTCTTAGCAATAATCTTGTTTGTTATTGTTTATTTTTTGTCTTTCTTCTTTTTCCTTGACTTCTAGACCCATATCATTTGTCTTATTCCAAACACTTAGTTCGTCTCTCTTTCACCTTGTTACATTCTGAACAATGGTGTATGATCTTTAATTAAGAACCTTGACCTAATACCATACGCATTGACAATAAAACATACAAACAATCACTTCAATTAAAAGACGAAAAACATATATTATTTCGTAGGCAATAATATAATTAAAAACAACAACCTCTATAACTAAACACCCTAACAGGTAACACAATTCAAGAGATTAGTTTGATCTCCAGACACCTGGTATATCTATGCATCTCTCTTACTTCTATTTTCATCGTATCCTAAATACGAACTAGTTTTCCCGCATATCTTACACTCTCTCTTCATCCAGTCTCACTTTACCTATTTGCTATTTCTGTGATCTTGCTCGTATATCTATAATCTCCTCGAGATTGTTGTTTGGTCGGAAATCTCTCCTTTAACTGCTATGATGTTATCATATACTGAAGCACAGCCTTCCTTACAGTTTGCGGGATGCTCTTAGCTCTCTCATGCAGGACCATATTTATTGCGGGTAGGTTGGCCCTTTCGTGAAGGTATTCTGATCGAATTCTATCGTACCTACGAGGCTTTTTGATGAGTCTGGTAGTTATGTTGTCTACACTTTGTAAGTGCAGAATTCGCGATCTTAGGGCGGTATGAATGGGTACTGCTAGGTACAGTATTCGCGTCCTGACGAGCATTAGGTAAATTTTTCTTTTGTTGTATGGCAGGTAATGGCTATGTGAGGGTATGGAACGTACATACTCACATGCTGCCAGACAATCGTGGGAACGAAAGAAATTGTCGTTTGAGTTGACCTTCGTCTCCTCCCCCTCCCCCCCCCTTTCTCCCAACTGGCGACAGGAAGTCGGACGAAAAGAACGCCTATCTCCCAAAGAAGCTTAAATCTTATTTGCATTCTTTATGATAGCATGGAGATTGTCCAGAAGGCGCTGCGATAAGCGAATTGTCGAGGATGGAATCTCTCTCTCGATTTCCCACAATCCTCGGTATAAATAACATCGTCGTTTACCCCTCTAGCAGCAGTGTCCCAAATCTACTCGCGTAATCCTCACGTTGAACGAGAGTCGTTGCCGTAACGTATCGACTACCAACGCGCCGACGAGTCAACTTGGTCGCTGTCTCAAAATTGTTCCTGGAAGTAAATCCCGCCCCGCAGAGTCTGTGACTAGAAGAGTTCGCTCAACGTAACTTGAGTAAGAAAAAGGAACATCCAAATAGTTAATGGAAGTTACTATTTGTTAGTGTCACATCCAGTTAGGAGTGAACTAACCGGAACTGCAGCCAGCAGCCTCGAACCCGTCGTCTTATCCCTCCTCTCCCCGAGAACTCGTGTTAACGCCACCCGAACCACCCCGTCTAGACCTGAGTAGTCGTCTCTCCAATCCATCAATTAATGGTAATCTGTAAACCCAGTATCCCTCTATTGTTAAATTACCTATTTAATAAACCGTGATTGATACTCCCATTGAGTCATTATAAATCTAGATGCTTAACGTCAGTGTTTAATATTTAATCCTTAATTTTGCCTGTTAACTATTGCTAATTATTATATTTGTGTAAAGGAAAGTTTATTTTGAGTACGTGTGTTTATTTGTGGCTCCTCCCTTTTGACGTACCCTTGGCAAGACTTTAATTAAGCATTCCTTCGGCTAATTTATTCAACCTGTACTTTGCACTCTTAGAATTCAACAAACACAAACCTCCCCCCAGTAACAAGTGGGACTTTTATAGTGAGAATCCTGGCTACGGCACAACACGCCTCTAACCAGCTTTCGTACGTTCAGTAGGAATTAAGCCTACCTATATATATATATATATATATATATATATATATATATATATATATATATATATATATATATATATATATATATATATATATATGATCTTAGGATTGAGTCATAGGGTCAATACCACCGACTTAAACAAAAGCGGTGTGTCCAGATCAAGGACTAGAATAATTATTGGACCAGACTATGAGCAATTCTACGACAGGCTACTTAATGAGACATCTGGTTTTGTAGCAGCATTGCCAGTGATATGTGTAGGAAAATCCGGACCTTTTATTTTGAATATTTTTCTTTCAATCAACATTTCGAATTTTTCTCCACTTCTATTACTAAGTTAGTAACAATTTGCGTTGCACCTTGCATTCAGGTCTCCCATGAATATAGTTGGGAGTCCTGCCATAAAGATAGTCATTGAATTGTGTATAGGAATGAAGTTCCGTTTTAGAGTTTGATAGTCTGTGACTATTACGGCTGGCGATACTTCTGTTGCAATTCTAACGGCCAAATAGTCTTCAATAAAGCCAATGATTTCTTTGAAATCTTTGCCTTTTCTGATCGCTATAACCACCTCGTCCAACGCCTCATCTGTTGGATATTACCGTTCATAACAGTATAATTAAGGATTTTGATAGCTCTTCTCTCTGGGTTTACTCCATTCTCTGATATTTGTATGATATCTGGATCAATTTGTCTGTAGATGTTGCTTAGCCTCTAGGGAGGATGTTTTCCTGATCAATCCATCTGTTTTATTTTACAGATTTATGAGTTTCTTTCTCCTTCCGTTTTCCATTGTTCACTGGGTATTAGTTCATGGTTTTTTTGTCTGGCAGTTTTTCCGTTTGGAAGTACCTGTCTCACTTCCAAAATCTGCCATTTTGGAGGATGGTGAACGTACAATGCTTTAGGATCCCGCAGTGTCCATGATATACCCTGATTCTATCATTTAGAAGCCCTTCCCGGAAGGTTGTTGTGTGAGCGTCTTCGATTGCCCCGACGACCAATTCGATTCCCAAAGCTCTTGATCGGCATTCTTATCATCCGTCTTCCGATTCATCGTTCTTCTGTTATTTAGTGCTTTTTAATCAGTGTTGTCGCGCTGTGATCTTAGTGCTTTTTAATTAATTTTATTGTGTGAACTATAATTACTGCATTGTGTTTAATGCTTTTCAATTAGTTAGTGCTGTGCTCCGCATTCACTTGTAGTCTCGCTTGCAAGTACCAAATTTTATTTGTAACTCATTACTCATTTCGGCTTCAATATTAACTTCCTTCTCACTTCATTGATTCATTTGTTGTCACGTGCTGCTTTGTGTCTTCCTTCCTGGCTAACCCTCCCCCACTCCCACGACTTGGGTCGCGAACCTGCCCCCACACCCACGCCTCGCCTGCGTTCTTCATAATTCTCGCCTTTGCTCCCTCCTTTCTCCCCCACTATGTATGATGGGGGCTCAATCCTCTGACTCGACTCTAAATTATCATCTTTCGCCAGCTACATACGCGAAGATAAAGGGGGCTGGTATCCCCCGAACTCGCCCAACTAGGAGGGGGCTGAGACTTTCAGGATCCCTTACGAACCTCTTTCGCCCTACCATTCTTCCTTTGCCCAACACCTCCAAATATCTCCCTTCCTCCTGTGCTCATCAGTAGGCGCTGTCGGCTTCTCTTCTGAACATTAGGAGCCTGACCAATAGGTCGGAGTATGTCTATGACCTCGTTGTTCGCACTGGAGTTTCCTTCGTTGGCCTTACGGAAACCTGGCTCGAGTCTGATTCTGGTTCATGCACTGCCATTGCAACCCCTCCGGGTAAGTTTTCCCTGCATGTTCCTCAGAACTATCGTGGAGGGGGAGTTGCACTGATTTCCAACTAATCCTTCTCCCTGAATCTTCTCCCCTCCCCCCTCTAGCCTCATTTGAGGCGCTCATTGCTGTCTCACGTGCTGTGCCCGCTCTGACTATTGTGGCCTTTACCGCCGTCCCAGCTCGTATCCTGCCTTATTTCCCGACGAGTTAAGTAACCTACTCTCCGACCTATCCTTTATTGGTACTCTCCTTATTCTCGGTGACTTTAAACTTCCTAGCCACACTGAGACTTTTCGTGCATTCATGACATCATCGCCCTTTTCTCTCTTACACAACATGTGTCTTCCTCAACACATATACATGGTAATACCCTGGACTTAGTCATCTCGAACCTCTATATATCTAATCTAACAGTAACTGACCTTTCTAATACGATTTCCGACCATTGCTCGGTCAATTTTAAATTATATATTCCCTACCACCTACCTCCTCGTTCATCCCGAGATCCTACTCCTTTCAGGCGACTAACGTCAATTGATAATATTTCTCTCTTTAACGACGTTGTTTCTGACCTACCTCCTATTGATACTACTGCTTCAACTGGCCAAACCTTACACTCTCTGTACCAATCATTACTCACCTGCCTTGACGTGCACGACCCCCTCATCACTCCTTCTTCAAACCACCATCACCGCGCCCCTTGGTTTACCATGGAACTCCTTCATTCAAGGAGGTCCTTACGTGCTCATGAACGAGCCCTCCGTAAAGCACGCTCCCGTGTACAGGACACGACCTCCCTCTCACTTGCCTATCGCCTTGCTACTTCGAATTATTCTTTCAAATTAATATCAGCGCGCGAGGCTCATTCACGCAGACTTTTTTCTGAGAGCAAGAATGACCCTTGGACTATCTTTCGTCTCCTCTCTCGTCTTTCCTCGCTTAGCCCCATTTCCCCCATCAACCCCTCTACTCTTTCTAAATTTTCTCTGATAAAGTTATTAACCTTAGCGCCGTACTACCCCAGTCGTCTGAACAAGCCCATGCTGTTCTCCCCACCATATTCCATTGCCGCTTAACGTCCTCACTCGGGTGTCCTCTGAGGAAGTAACTGCCCTGATCTCACACTCTAACAAATCTGGATCCCCTAAGGACGTCTTTCCACCCAAACTCCCCCACCAAATTTTCCCTGTTGTCCTCCCACTGATTCTTCATCTCTTTAACACTTCTCTTGCCACAGAGGTGGTTCCCTCTTCCTTCAAACATGCCTCAATTCATCATATCCTTAAAAAGAACACACCTTAACCCCTCTTAGCCATCTAGCTATCGCCTTATCTCACAGCTTCCATTCCATGATCCTCGAGAGAGTAGTTTTCTCTCGCCTTAATGACCATATTTCTAACTGTAATATTGATGAAATGTACCAATCGGGGTTCAAAGGGAAGCACTCTGCTGAAACTGCCTTCTTATTGTTTCAGACGGTTTATGTAGAGCAGGCGATAGGGGTTGTACTTCAATTCTAGTCCTCCTAGACCTCTCCTCTGCTTTCGACACCATCGACCACACTGTCCTCCTTGATCGTCTTCACACTTTCCTTGGTCTCTCGGGCACTACACTTGATTGGTTTCGCTCATACCTCTCGTCCCGCACTCAGTCGGTCGCGCTCTATAACCTCTCATCCGAGCCCGCACCCATTCATTTCATGGTGCATGAGGGCTCAGTCCTTGGTCCCCTCCTCTTTCCCATCTACTTACTTCCTCTTGGCTCCATTCTTTGCGATTTCGGCCTGTCCTTCTACCTCTATGCTCATGACACTCAGATATACCTTTCCTCAGCCCCTGTGTCCTTTGCTCAATCAATTGCCAGACTCCTTTCAGCCTACACCTCCATAAACGAATGGCTGTCTGCCAACTTTCTGAAACTTAACCATGATAAAACTGAAGTTCTCCTTTTTGGTACCGCTTTGATGGTGGAAAAATCTAAAGGTCTCTTCCCCTCCCTTAACATTAGGGAAACCAATGTCGCCTTCTCTGACGCCGTCAGTAATCTTGGTGTTATCTTAGACGAGCAACTCTCGTTTAAACCGCACATCCATCGTATCTGTAAGTCTTCCCTCGGTTTCCTCCGTAACTTTTTACGTGTTCGATCCCATTTTGATCGACGAAGCCTTGAGACTGCTTTTCATGCCTTCGTCACCTCACGCTTAGACTACTGCAATTCTCTTCTAGTGAATCTCCCTTCTTCGTCACTTCGCCCCCTACAACTAGTTCAAAACTATGCTGCCCGGCTCCTCCTTTACCGCCCCCGGTTCTCTTTTTCGATGCCTCTGTTACAGGAGCTACACTGGTTACCTATTCGCTTCCGTACACGCTATAAAATTCTTCCCATCACCTACAAGGCCCTAAACCTCGAGGCATCTCCTTATATCTCGTCTGCCCTCTCCCGTCGTCAAACTTCTTGGGGACTCCGGTCTAACCTCGCTCCCATCCTGAACACTCCTCTTTCTGTCCTCTACTCGATGGGTGACCGTTCCTTCTCAGTTTGTGCTCCTAGACTCTGGAATGTTCTTCCTGCTGAAGTCCGATCCTCTCCCTCCCTTGCTACTTTTAAACGTCTCCTGAAGACTCATCTCATTAGAATTGCCTTCTCTCCCCTGTAAACTTTCTCTACACTCGCTACACAACCTGCACTCTGGGGGGGGCTCACAGCCATGAATGGCGCATTATAAATATCTATTATTATTATTACTATTATCTTCTCAACCTTAGGTTTCTCTTCCTCGTCATCTTTGCATTAAAGGCTCATTTGAATTTTTTTCACATCTTCATATCATTCTTCTCTTGCATGTCATTTTACGTTCTTTTGAAGGTTCCGAGTTTGCCGATGTTCATGATATGTGCGTATAGAATACTCGTCAGTACCTACATTGATGTGCCATTAGGCGCTGTTAGATGTGTCTTTGCCTACCATATTTTGTTGACGGTAGCTTTCTCCACTCTAACGTATGTGGCGTTTCTCTTCTTTTCGTGCATTTCCTTTTCTTTCAATAATTACCTTGCATTTAGGACATGCCATCGCTATGGTTCTCAGTAGCTCTCCTCAATTGAGAAAATTTGTCTCATTGAATTATTTCCACTAATGTCCGATTTTATCGCTTTAGGAGCACCTTGGTTCGTTCTTTGGTATTGCTTTGCTGTGTGGTCTTCCATCAAGTAACAGTTTAGGCATATCGGAATAAAGATTTCCTTCTCCCGTTGCATATGTTCACAGGATTTTCATATTCCACAATAAGAGTCGGTTTTGTGATTTTTTGTTTGCATTTTAGTCCTTGCAAACAATATCCTCAAGACATGTGTGTTGCTTCCGAATATGATCACCCCATAATTGGTATTCCTATATGATTTCTCTCTATTTCAACTTTAATTTCTTTTTTCTTATGGGAGCCTACCCGTAGGGCAATTTTTCTATATACTAGTCTTATATTTACTGTAATTTCAAGTGAGATTCTTGGAACTAGTCCGATCTTTTGTAGCCTTTGACTCAATAGATCGATACTAGTTTCTCAACGTCACTCTCTGCGTTGAAGATCACAACGTATCCGTTTGCGAAATCTATAATTCTTAACAAAGCATCCTTCAGTTGTTCGTAGATTGCTTCGCATAATTTTCCCCTCTCCAGTTATGAATTTTGTTCGATGTTCCTTTGTGGTACTCGGCGGTATTAGGGCCTACCTCCATTCTCATTTCGCGCTGTTGTCCCTTCCATCGCTATACCTAGCACTCAGGGCGCTCTTTGCTTTTCCTGTACTCACTTGATTATTTCTGTACTGCTCACTCCTCAGCTATATATGGAAAGAAAGAGGTAGACGGCTCCTACTATGCTGAACGCCCTAGGTGTATGTCCCGGTTTACCTTCCTATTAAAGTATCACTCCTCGACGCGCTACATAATTAGATCTACTTTTATTATGCGCATCCACAAAATTTCAGGGGGATGGGGGTAAGTAGCCCCCTTCTTTGCATCCCCTACCTTGGCTTCCTTCCGGGATTCACTGCACTCTACTTTAGAATCGTTCTGAGCTCAGTGTTGGTCGAGTTATCTTAATTTATAGCGGTGTAAGGTGTGAAAAATTAGTGAATAAATAGAACAAATATGGATAGTTCATCATATATGGTAGCTACGCCGTTCACTAAAAACAGGAAGAATCGCCAATTAATCCAGTGAAGCATATATCTCTTCTTTCTTGATGAAGTGGTTGTTGAGTTACTCACCAAATTTGGCTTCTATCTTTACGCAACGGATACGTGAAATGCAGGTCAAACTATGTTCTTCACTCATAACAGCACGATAATATCCACAATTTACATAAAGAACCACTTCTTTCTTGATGAAGTGGTTTTGGAGTCACTCACCAAATTTGGCTTCTTTACCTGAGTGGTATCTTTACGCAACGGATACGTGAAATGCAGGTCAAACTATGTCCTTCACTCATAAAGAGCACGATAATATCCAGAATTTACATAAAGAACTTACTGTAAAATGAAGAGCTTGGAAACGAATTTTATCCCAACAATTATGCCAAGCTCATTTTTACGAATCCATCTATATAGAAGTTATTGAGCAATTAATATTACTGTTTGAATGTCAATATTTTTTTATCTTTAATTGTGATGACCACAGTAGAAAAAATATTTTCGCACAAATTTATATAGTCACGTAACATTGTCTTTATATTTTGGAACGAGCTTACTTCGTCACCTTTTTACCCATTTGTCTGTTTTGGACTAAAGAGCTGGGGTTATGACTTGCAATAGATGTGAAATGTATTTCGAAGATCTTGTAAAAATAATCGTACCTTGGATTTTCGGTTCTCTGTAGCTCTCCGCAATTGAGAAAGAATTTGTGGATTTGAAGACTTTTTTTGTTGCGAACTGTGTCGGCGCATTGGCTCATTAAACAGCACTCTATTGGTGGTCAAAGGCGCACCGTAGAAATAGACGAAGGTTATCTGATACAGGTCACGACAAGGAACAACAATACCAAGTATACATATCCGAATCACTTTTTTATTGCTTTCGAGTTACGTATACTACGAGTTGATTTAGAAAATCAGGAGGGGGGGTAGATAACGTTTGTATAGTTTCACAAACTGGTAGTTTGAATGCTAAAGAAAAATGAAAGGATTAAATGTACTCCTAGGGTAGGTTAGGTTGTGTAAGGTTATTTTTCTAGAAATATTTTAGGTTATTTATCTAAATTTTCTGTTCATTTTTGTGGTCGTAAAGCGAAATGCGGCAAAATCGAGGTTTACTCGGATTTCGACGAAATCGGAATCAAACTGTTTTGCGACATTTCGCCTTCGCCAAAAGAGAACGATTTAGACAAAGCACAAAAATGCTACAAGAAGAAGTAATAAACTACAAAAAAAGTGATTACAGTGAAGTATATAATAACCCCATTGTACACTAATATTTTGTCAGCATTATTTAAATATTCTTTCTTTACTCTTTTATTGCTGTTTTAAATTTTTTTGATATTTTTACTTGTATTTTTTATTAAATCTTATATTTTGTAGGTAACATTTATATTCTTATAATTTGAGCACTACGCACTTATTTGCAAAACTTACCTCACAACCTGTTTTTGCTGTCACAGTTTAAGTAAATACAAGATTGTATAAAAAGTTTTGTCGGATAAAAAACATTTAGGCAAGAAAACCAAACATTGCGAATCATCATTTGTACATTAGAAACTGCACATAGGCAGCCCCTACCATACACAGTTTTACAAATTGAAAAAAATGGTAGGGATTTTACTACCGATCAGCGTTCACGAAAGATGTCTTTTACCTTTTTCTCAGTGCCACATAGCGTGCTCCGAGCGTTATTTGATTCAGCCGAATTTCCGTTGCCACAGAGACCTCCAATGGCCATAATCTCTGGTATCAATTGAAAGGATAGATTCCTGCGGTTTTTCAGTTTCTGGTTAACCTAAAGGGATGGCTCTGCGCCCCCTTCGCTTAGTGGCCTTTTCCTCCCTTGAAGCCCCTTCGCTTAGTGGCCTATTTCCTCCTTTGAAGCCCCTTCAATAACTAACGAATTTATTCTTTTAATGAGGAATATGAAAAAATACAACCAACGAAGGTTTTTATCAAAGTGGATAAGAAGAATAATGAGGGAAAACTAGAGAGGGAAATAACGGACAAATACAATTTATTCGAATCGTGAAGATGCTAAAGGGATGTACATTTCCCGCGGGAAAAATAAAACTAATTCCAGAGTAGACAATTTGGCAATCATGTGTAAGAGTTCAAACACCCATGAGGTGTATTAGTGACTCACACCAATATCAACTAAAGAAATATTCTTAATCTTGCTCGATTCGAATAAATAACTATATTGACCAGTATCTTGCCACCTAGACATTTTTATGTTACTAGTACCATTTGTCTGTTAGATGCACTACCTTGTATCACTCGCCAAAGGCAAATGGTGACAGATAATCTTACAATTTCATCTTGAACTAAGTTTTAAGCACAATTGGTGACCTTGGCTTGCCCTCTTTGTCTTTCTCCCTGGTCAAATGACCAATCAGTGAAGATAGCAAACCGAAATTTAAACGCAATAGAGTTAAATGGCTCTTATCACCCCAGCTTAAGAAAGCTATGTAGACAGAATAGTTTTAATCCAGTCAGTGTATCTATCTACATTAGATAGCGCTGGTTAATCTTGCGATTTGTAGTGGAAGTTATGTAACTTCAGTATGACGAGTTCGTACGCACGAAATTTTTCGATAACGAATCAACGTCCGTATCAACTTTGATATTCGTCCTCTGGAAGATCGAACAAATGCTTGTTGATTATATAATGGTTATGTGTCTTCTTACTGTACCAACCCATGTTGCAGATTGAAATATTTGTTTACGGAACAAATGAAACACAATTGGTATTAATTTATTTTAAGGAAAATCAGCCAAAATCTAAATGTTCAGAAAAACGAGATTAATCGGGAAAAAGACATAATTTTGGTCGCAAGCAACTAATTTGTGACGAGGACAGGTGCCTTTACCCTTGCCTGGAAGACGTTCTGAAAGGTTAAAGTAAAAGAAACATAGATATGTAGAGTCACGGAAGAAAAATCATGAGTATAGGAGTGAATGCATCTTTTGTCTGATTGTGATTTTGGGCTAGTAACACAGTTTCAAGTTTCGTTGTTGCCTCGAGTGTGTAAGCGACGGTATCCCACACTTTATAATTGTTACAAGCTTTCGCAAAACTAGAAATCAGACAGGAAAGAGTAACATCGACCTCTAAAATCCAATAGAAAATATTTTAGAATTGTAACCAACCAACACCTAACTTGACCCACTCCTTATGCTACAGTGCATCGCCATGGGCAGGATTAAGCCACATTTGGTATAGTGGTGGTTGGGCACATCATTAAACCGTACGAAACTAATGAGGTAGGGATCATACGATAGGAGTGGTTGATGCCCTCCTGCATACTACAGCTGGAAATGAGGGCCTAAATCTCGCGAGGACGGGGTAGGCATGAGAGTTGTCGCGCTCATGCAAGTTACCGCACGGCGTGACTCAACTGCAAATATGAGGCGAAATTCGTCAGAAATTTTGCGGGGGAGGAGTTAAATGGGAGGAGTAAGCATCGAGGTCAACGAGGCCTTCGTCCTGGAGAGGAAGAGTAATGAGGAGCTCGTCGGCTTCATCCTGGGCCAACGCCTCCCCCTTCTGCGTCAGTAGGCGGATAAGGTCATCACGGAGAAGAGATCCTCGAGGATAGAACTGCAAATAAAGAAAATCACGCCAAAGAAAAAAAGGGGAGTACTTATATATGTACGAGGGGCGGTCAATAAGTTTTGCGAATCGGTAGGGCAGAACAGAGGAAGGGGAATGGCTGTTTGTGGGGGTGCTAGGACAAGTTATGACAAGTCAGGAACTGCAGCCGCACACTCCTGCCTCGTCTATTTAAGAATCAGTAGCTGATCGCAGATCGTCAGTCACAAATTTGTCAACAATAGAGAAGGTTGAGCACCGCGCAGTGATCAAATTTTTGACCAAGGAAGGCAAGAATGCAAAAGAGATCCATGAACGCATGGTTGCAGTGTACACCGACACCGCCCCTTCCTATGCAACCATTGCTCGCTGGCATAAGGAGTTCCGCCATGGTCGTGAGTCCCTTGAAGATGACCCCCATCCAGGACACCCGTCAGACGTGACCAACGAGTACAATGTGGCCCGTGTGGAGAGGAGGATCCTCGAAAATCAACGGGTGAAGGTCGAAGAAATCGAGCGAGAACTTGGAATATCACATGGAAGTGTTATCAACATCATCCACGACAATTTGGCCATGACCAAGGTCTCTGCCCGTTGGGTCCCTAGAAACCTGACGCCCCATGATCCACTTCAACGTCGTCAAAGTCCACAAGGCCAGAGTTGCACAAGCTGCCCTGCGCGAGTGCGGATTCGAGGAGCTCAACCATCCCCCGTACAGACCAGATCTGGCCCCTAGCGACTACATTTTATTCCGATAGCTCAAGGATGCACTGCGTGGACGCCGGTTTGGGGACGATGAAGATGTCCAGCTCACCGTCCAGGAGTGGACTGAACAGCAGTCGGGAGATTTCTGGTTGTCGGGAATTCGAAGCCTCAGGGACAATTGGCGCAAGTGCATTGAAGTCGAGGGTAGTTATATTGAAAAATAATAAAATACCTTTTCTCATATTTCATTTCCTTATATCCGAATTGCAAAACTTATCGATCGCCCCTCATATATATATATATATATATATATATATATATATATATATATATATATATATATATATATATATATATATATATGTATAACTGAATCACGAAAATAAGGAACGTGAGGAATTTATGAATAACGTTACAGCCACGAGGAAAATGAAACAACGGAGAACTGCGAGGCCTTTCGACTAAAGGTCCTTTACTAAGCAGACTAAAAGACAGGGAAAAAGAGAAAGATATTTATACACCTGATTAATGAAAATATGGGATATAAAGATTAAAAGGGGTGGGAATAGCAGATACCTGGAAAAATCATATTAACGAGATGAGCCGTCAGGTGTATAAATATCTTTCTCTTTTTCCCTGTCTTTTAGTCTGCTTAGTAAAGGACCATTAGTCGAAAGGCCTCGCAGTTCTCCGTTGTTTCATTTTCCTCGTGGCTGTAACGTTATTCATATATATATATATATATATATATATATATATATATATATATATATATATATATATATATATATATATGGATATATGGAGAGGGAGAATAAGAGAAATCAAGAGTGGTACGAGGTTCTTTAGTACTGACGTTTCGCTCCGCTGGAGCTTCCTCAGAGTGACAAGAATCAATGACAAGAAATCTTGATCTTGATCTTGATGTAAAAAGTGAGAAATTAGTTAGAGATTTGATAGGTGTGAAAAGGGTTATTGTAGGGTTTGCCCTAGTGTAGAGGGCATCCACGTTTTCCTTTTTTTTAATTTCTATTTTATTTTTATTTTCCATTTTGCCTTCAGAACTGCCAGTGTAGACCGTTCAAGCCTTTCAATTATTTTTCTGCTAACTCGTTAGCCGTTTACTTTTTTATGTTTTATTTTTTGTTTTTCTTGGGCACTACGCCTCTTTTTTATTATATAATACGTTTTGTTCTATTTTATTTCTATACTTAATTTGAACACTTCTCCTCTTTTATTATTTTACCTTTTGGTGGCACTTTGCCTCTTTTCTTCTTTTGATTTATTTTGTTGTTTGTTTTTTATTGATTTGGGCACTTCGCCTTTTTTTCTGTTTTTTTTTATTCCTTACTGTTGTGGGCACTTTGCCTCTTTTGTTCGGTAAATTTTATTGGTTTGGTTTGGTTTTCTCGTATCGGTAGTTCTTGTCCTAGCAGTGTGGTCTTCGCTAGGTGTAGGTTGCAATCAGGGCTTCACGGGAGCAGTTTCTTCCGCTGGGTAAGAGAACCTTCCTGGTGACGGTGTGCATTATAGGTCTAGCTATTTCTAAGTCAATATCTAATGTTGGTAGTATTTGTTCCTCTATTTTGTCCAAGGTGTTTCTCCCTAGCCTCTGGAGCTCCATATTTAGTGGTATCAAGCCTGCTCTTTCGTGCAGAACCGTCTGCCAAATATGATCCAACCTGCGCGCACCAGCTATTAGCAGAGTAGCTTTGTTCTGCACTCTCTGCATTTGTCTGATAGAGGTAGGACTTGCTGCCTGCGTTGCCACTGCAGGGTACACTAATGTTGAGCGCATCAGCGCAGTGTACAGCTTTGTGATGTTCTTTGCGCTGAGGTTTTTGAACACGTAGATTTTGACAAGTTCTCTTTTGGCTAGGGAGATTCTACCGTTTATATGCTTCTTGTAGTCTTTTGTGGTGATTTGCAGGCCTAAAACTTTACCCTCATTAGAATAAGGGTATAATTCGTCTTTGACGATGACGTCATCAAGCTTTCAGCGGTTAACTTGGAGGATCTGGAACTTCAGGCGGTTTGTTTTTATTTTCCATTTTTTTATCGTACCTGTTGATGTTATTTATTTTGGCAGCTGTCTGCCTTGCTTGAAATTCACCGTTCATATAGGGACTGGGAACGATTTATGCGGGTCTTTTCTTTTCTCGATGGTCTTTTTAGTTTCCAAATATTACGCCAGAATTCTACCGGGTTCAATTCGTCGTCTTATTTGGCTATCAGTTTGTCCCATATCTCAGCCTGTTGGATGTTGATTGCCAGCCTAAGTTCTTCGCTTAAGCAACGTAGCAGCATGCTTCGTTCCCGGTTTGGCCCTGCCCTTCTTATTTCTTCGTACACCTCCATGGGTACCCACGCGATCTGGTGCATCTCCCCTGTCCACCTGGGTTGTGGGGAAGTTTTGTACCCTGTTTTTGGTACGCACTCGCAGTCTGCCTCGATGATAGCGGTAGTTATCCTCTCCAGCTCCCCGTCAATCTCCTCCAATGTTACCTCTCCTACTTCAGCTGGATCGAATCTACTGAGAAGTTCGCGGTAGCGCTCCCAGTTGGCCGAAGCGTAGCTTTTGCGGAGATAGACCGTAACCTGGATCGGTGCTAGCGAGATTGTCGTCAGGATCGCTATATGGTCGCTGTACCGGTACTGTTGGGCCTGGCTCGCTATGAAAACGTGACATAACATAATTTCACGGATGACAAAAGCCACAAGGGCCTATCAAAGGTCATCCGCATCCGTCAAAACCCCCCCACAAAAAGCACCATCACCAGGGAAAGACAAAATCAAAGTCCCCCACAATATAATATAACAGATGACAAAAGCCACAAGGGCTCATCATAGGTCATCCGAGTCAAACCGCCTCTTTTTTAAGGCACCCAAACTCCCTCCCCATAAACTCATCCAACCTACTCTTAAATACATTTAAATTTAGACTACCTACTACCCTCCGCGGCAATTTGTTCCAGAAGTCTACCACTCTATTGGTGAAAAAATATTTTCTTAAATCCAACCTACACCCTTGCTTTTTAATTTTCAAGTGGTGACCTCTAGTCCGATTTCCATCATCTAACTCAAAAAACTTGCTAACATCCAATTTATCTATCCTGGAAAAAAATTTTAAAGAGCTCAATCATATCCCCTCTCACACACCTCCTTTCGAACGAGAACATATTTAATACCCTCAGTCTATCTATATATTCAAGGTGCCTCAGGGAAGGAATAATCTTTGTTGCCCTCCGTTGCACTGACTCGAGAAGGTTAATATCGTGTCTAAAATGTGGGGACCATGCCTGTATACAGTACTCTAGATGTGGCCTAATATAAGAGTTATAGAGTTTAAGAATAACCTCCTTACTTTTGTAACTGACATTTCTCTTAATGAAACCCAGCACTCTATTTGCCCTATTTCTTGCTTCAATACACTGCTTAGAAAACCTTAATGACTTATCTATTACTACTCCTAGATCTTTCTCATCCTCTACTGAGCTCAGCCAATGCCCATCCATTTCATAGTTATATTCTCTATTATGTTATGTTATGTTTTTTGTTATGTTTAATTTTGTTATTTGGGAAGTCGCCGCTTGTCATGCTTATGTCAGGCCTTGTTGCTGACCTGTCGGTGATATAGATCGGGAAGTCCGACCCTACCCTTTGGATGTTCTTCCTATCCATAATCATTTCCAGGTTACGACCCCTTTCGTTTCTGTTACCATAGCCTGCCGTTCGGCATCTAGCATTGATGACAAGAAGATAAGACAAAATTTATTAAGAAAAGAGTTACAATGAGTATTTTTACAAACACATGAGTAAAAATAATTAGGTTAATAGTGGTGAAGAACACAAACACAAAAGGACAGTTGAGAAGGGAAAGTTACATCGAAAAGTAAGAACAACGAAGCTACAGGATCGGTGGAGGACACTCATAATTTTTACAGTTTACAGCTTTAATTTATATACATGTTTGGAGTTTATAATAATTTGTTGTATTATATATTTTTTGTTACGTTCTTTAATTTAACAGATTAATTATATTCTTTTCTATATATCACATTTTGAATTTCCAGATTAATTACTATATTTCACACGTTATCATCCTGACTTTGTTTTATTCGTAATTACTTTCTTATTTTTCTTTTATTTTACAATATTATATTATTCTATCAAATTAATTTTACTCATCCTGATTTTTTCAGTATTTAACACTTCCAATATTCTATTTTTATTATGGTTATTCGCTTTAATTACACATTTTTCATTATTTACGTTGTTTAGTTACTTTTGGTTATGCGCTTTAGTCACTAAATTTATCTTCGATTTACTTATCACTTGTTAATTTATTTATTCACTCGTTATTAGTTTATTCACTTATTAATTTAGTTATGCACTTATTCAAATTATTAATTTGTTTACTTGATACTTTGAAATGCATCAATTTTTAACACCATATCTATTAACTATTAACATTTTAACACTTTCTTTCACTTTTGTTAGTTTTGGAGGAAGTTTAATTGCCTCGCTGACGTTGTTATTCTTTGTCCGGTTCTAACTTTTTAAAAGAGTTCTTTACTCACCACACGGAAGCACGAATCCGGGATGTAGAGCGCGTTGGCCGCCAGCGTTCCTTCGATCTCCCTCGGTGAGTTTGGTCCATCGAAGATCCACTTAAACTTCCCATCACAGATTCCTTGGCGCAATTTCGTCTGGTCTCTCACTGGAAGTTTGCGCGTGGGTGTCCCGAGAACCTGGAAGTTCAGGTCTCTGGCGTCGTAGAAGCATTTTTCCTCCAGAATGTACTTCTCCTCTGTGAGGGGCACCCCTTGGTACTTGGGGCGTTTTTCTTGCTCTTCTTCGGTTGTTTCCTCTTCTTCCGGTGTTTCCACTTCTTCTTCAATCTTCTTTTGTCTATGTCTATCCTTTTTGTTTGGACTTTTGTATTCCTCAGTAGTAGTGGTTTCTTCTTCTGTTTCGATAGTTTTCTTTTTCTTTTTTCCTTCGCTTTTCGGGATTCTTCCTTGGGGATATATTCGATTGTTGTTCATCTTCTTCTGGTGCTTCCTCTTCTTTTTCTCTTATTTCTTTATTAGTATTTTCTTCTGGGTCATCGGCGAATTGTATTTTCAATATTTCTTTAGACGCGGAGTTCGGTGGAAACCATAGTTTCTTTCTCACCCCGTTCATCTGCAGAAGTCGGTTTAATTCTTCTGTAAACGTTCCGGGATGAGCCAGGTTTGCTAGATGTTCAAACATGATCATAAGTTCTGTCCCTTCCTTTGGCATTTGTAGAGTCGTTGCTTTGGTTTCAAATTTTCTCGACATCGTCGCTGCCACTAAGTATGCACTTTACTTTGCCTCCTTTTCTTTTTTTCAGTTTTTCCTTTTTTTCCTGTATTGCTTTCTTCTTGACGGGGCATCTCATGACCATAGCTTTATGTTCTCCTTTGCAGTTTGTGCATTGCGGTTTTTCTGCTCTGCATTCTTTCCACTCGTGCCCGAGTCTGGAGCAGGCGATACTTGTCAGGAGGCATTCTCTCGTGTCATGTTGTTCGACTGCGTAACACTTGAAGCAGCAGTTAATCGGGATAAACTCTTCTGCCTAAATTTGATCGTGTGAAACCCTAAGGTAGAACCCTCGCAGTCCCTCGTTCATAGCTCTTCGTGCCATTTAAATGCTGGCGAACACTATTTTTACAATGTTCTGCGCATTGCAGAATTTCTCCACTCTTTTTTATTTTTGCCCATTTATGATTTGCAATTAATTCTTCTTTTATTTCCTCAGTGGAGTTGTCAGTAAAGAATGGGTCTAGTCGTCGCATGATTATAGTTCGTTGAACCAATATCTCGTATGGAATTGTGGCTTCCAGTCCAATCTTGTTCAGGCTTTTCTTAGTTTCTTCTGAGAGCAACTTTTCCACGTCCTCCTTGGCATCGCAGGTGGCTGCGTACTAAGGGGGCGTTTCAATTAGCCGCAGTAGCGAAATATTTAGGACTCTGAAGATCGACTGCATGACAGTTACCCTCGTCAGTTTGGTCCCTCCTCTTAGGGTGTGAAGGGGGACCCTTTTGTTTTACTGTGGGGCCGATCCCGTGGGCCCCCTTTGTGTAAGGAGCTCGCCTACTTGCGGGATTCGTTTATTATTCCGAGACAACGGAACTTCGCCTTGGAATTGGTTAAAAAAGACTGGAGTAGGCTATGAGCTTGGCTGCGACTTTACCTCCTTTACCGCGTCCTAAGAATAACAGGAACTGCGGAGTATACAAGTTACCCTGCAGCGACTACCCCCCTGGCCTACTTTCGTGAGACACACATGGGCGTGGACACCAGGGTAAGGGATCACAAGTAGGACATTCGGGCAGGACGGTTCAGCAATGCTCTCACCGAACACCTGCGAGATGCCGACCACCGCATCAGCTGGAGGGAAACGAGAGCAGTCGCTTATGCATCCAACAAAAGGAGGAGGAAAGCATTGGAAGCGGCATTCATAGCCACGCCAGAATGCCTCAACAACAAACCCGGCTTTTTTTAACATAAGTCGGAACGTGGCTGAGAAAGTGGTCTTGCCCTTTCCTTTGCTTCCTTTACCGTAAAAAAGATGCAGAGGAACAACTTCGCGGCGCGGGACTATCCCACACACTGGCCCGGACTCATATGGAAAGTGACCAATCAGCGACGAGCTCAGACGATGGTCAGAGTAATGTTAAGTCACATGCATATATAAGCCGGCAATCCCATTCATTTCTTGTAATGGCAAGCCACTTGAGAGAGAGGTTCGATGGAGTAGTCATTGTCATCAAAGAGGGGATTAGGTTCAAAGAGATACAGGGTTTAGAAGAATTTTTCCTGGCAATCAGGATTTTCATGACGTTCGATGACCTGGTAATCGCAGTCGGATATCAAACTCCCAGCCTTCCGATCCCCACCTTCCTACGACTGTTTAGGAGAGAATCCTCGGCAATTCTGATCAATGATTTAAATGCCCGATGTAGGGAAGCCGGCTATACAAGAGTTTTTACCAGAGCCGGTAACTTACTAAGCCTTCTAATTGAGAGAGGCACAGTGCAGACAAAAGGACCCAACTTCGCCACCTTCCATACAGAGAGATCGTCGACCACCCCGGATATTGTGCTGACGAACCGGAAATTCTCTCTGAATCAGGTGACTCTCCTTGGTACTTTCGCTCCGTCAGATCATGTTACTATGATAACCCACATATCCACTATCCACCTCATCGATCCAGGTGAAAATACCAAAACGTAGATGCCTGAAAAGAACCAACTGGGAAGCATACCGTGAACATCTACAGCACGTGCATGTTAAACAATTAGATGGTGCCTCGCTAAAAGAAATTAATGCAAAACTTGACCATCTCAC
Organism: Ceratothoa steindachneri; assembly: GCA_963969495.1. Classification (NCBI taxonomy): domain Eukaryota; kingdom Metazoa; phylum Arthropoda; class Malacostraca; order Isopoda; family Cymothoidae; genus Ceratothoa; species Ceratothoa steindachneri. Next base: position 218,956,686 of record OZ018317.1, read on the forward strand.
ATCAAAGATCTTAGAAGCTGATCGGTTGAGTGTCCCATGGAAGAAACACAAAATACAACCCGCTCCTAGATGAGACCACAACATTCAGCATAAGATGGATCAACTAGAGGCAGTCATCTATTTTATAAACATATTTAGCATCACGGCGCGTAGACATCAAGAAATAAGAGAACTAAGGAACGACATCAGACATCTCATAATGGAAAAGTCAAGAGAGCAGTGGGATGAATTAATCGCTAACATTGACGCTGAAGGTGACCCTATCAAGTTCTGTAATCAACTGAATAGACTGCGAGGCTCTCCACTCACGAATCGTATAAAAATCCAAGCGAATGACGTGGAATACAAGGAAGACGAGGACATCGAACGCGAATTTAGAAATTATTGGCAAATCCGTTTTCGCATTAGTGAAGAAGAGAACGAATTCTTCGATGAACGACATGAGGAGCATGTTCTCTCAAATCTTCGAGAACTGGGGGCTGACGTCACACCTCATTATTTCGTTGACAGAACACGACTCGCAAAGGAAGAAGCTAAACCCTTCTTAAACGAAGAATATGAAATAGCCCTGAAGAGTTTTAAACAAAAAGCACCAGGGATAACTGGCATAACCAAAATGCATTTACTTAACGCCCCCAATAACTTTAATCAGGCCCTTCTCGAGGTACTTAACGTCTATCTCAACGTTGGCTACTTTCCGGACCACTTGAATTCATGGGCAAACTTCTGGAAAAGCTTCTGAACAATAGACTTAGGACCTTTCTGGAACTCAACAACCTATATAATACCATCAACATGGCTTCCGGAGGAAACTTGGCAAAGAATCGGCTCTGGCTCTGATCACGAAAAAGATAGCTATCGGAAAGGCCAGAAATGGCAACGTCGACGTGGTACTTCGAGACGTGGCTTCAGCCTTCGACAAGGTGAGGCTGCCGGGGCTACAAAAGAAAGTAAGTGAACTGGGTATGAAGCAAAACCTAATGAAGATACTCTGTGACTAGCTGGAAGATCGGGAGGAGGTTGGGAGAGTTAATGACATCGAAGAGGAGTCTTTCAACCTGAGGCAACCCCACAAGGGGATTGCCTCAGCCCTACTTTATACGCGGTATGTTGCAGAATAAGGTCGAAGGGCGACCACGTGCCCTTCTGTACCCACGTGGTCTAGGGATCACCGCATGGAGCTTTGAAAGCTCCATGATGAGGGTGTAGCCTACGCCGTTATCACGCCACAGCTGTATTTGCTTAGGGACCGATTTCATCGTCTCCCATGGCCACCTTTCAGCTAACATTCCTGCCTTCCGTCATAAGATCGAAGTCCGTTGAACATTCCACAAATGGTATCACAATCTCCTTCCCCGAAGGAGTCGTCAACTTTTCCCCCAAATCGCGTGTGTGTGGAGGCGGCCGCCAAAGCCACCAAAAACCACCTCACCAGGCGTCTATATAATCCTTCGACTCAGTTTAGTAAGGAGCACTAATATACTTCCCACCTACTATGGCGAACAAGCAGAAGGACTCTCGCCTCTCCCCATCAGCGATGCGATTTTGATTCGAGGACAAGGCTAAATCGACATCCGTGAAGTCTGACATAGTCAATCGGCGCGTATCTGACGAGTGTTCCCATCTCCGAAGGTCATCTACGAGTGCTCCCTCATCTGAAGCGAGAGGTAACCCGAATTCCCCCTTCGCATTTATCGTATCCCAACTGGCCCCTTTTCTGCAAAGAGTACGTGAGCAATTGCAACCGTTGCCACCTGCAGATTGATCTAGAATCTTGCTTACCCAATCGATCCATTATTTGTGTGTGCGCCCCGGTTTAAAATCTGACTTAAAATCACTGACCTGAATCCAACCTCTTTAGTCTCTTAATTAACCCACCTGTATATTCGGTAGATATTTAACTCCGTCTGTGCGACCATTTCCTTTAAACCCAATATTTGTGTATATTTAAATATCATTTTGTTGCTAGTAAAGATATATTTTCGTCATTGTCTTTTTTTTGCAATCCCAACGTGTACCATCTACATGTTAATCTTTGACCAACTTGCACTCTGAAATATTTGTTTTAAAAAGTACCTCGCAAAGTTAATAATAAACCATCCCCACTGGACTCAGAACAATTTTCCCATTCACTAACGGTCTTCAACCAACTTTGGCCCAAAGCCCCCAAAGTACATGCGTATATATAGAGAGAGAGTCTGGCCATTCCACAACATATACATATATATAAATTTCTTTATTATAAAATTTGGTGATCAGGTCTGTCAGAGTCTTTAAAAGGTCTTTGGAGGGATTTTTCAAAGGCAATCCTTTAACTTTATTGTAATTTTCAAAGCTGAGTACCATTTGAGTGTCAAAGACAGAACAAAACAGGAAACAACCCTGCCATGTTTATTTATCGCTTAGTATTTGTATGTGTGTTTGGACCGAGAACGTTTAATAGAAAAACTTTGTCAGGAGACAGAGCTTCTCCCACGGTCACTTTAATTTATTCCCGAAGGATTAATAGAGCCTGAGCCCTTCTCATCTTACGAAGAGTCCCTTATTTTTTTATTTTTTTGTTTAATCGTATATTATATTAGTGTGAGTATTTGGATAGCAAAGCTTCCTCTTTTAAACAAGCATATTCCACCGTGTGTCAGTAAGATTCCTCCGTCCTGTGCCGACGGTCCATTAAACCCTTTCTTTCGAACAAAATGTCGTCGTTCGAGAGATTTAAGCTCCAAGGAGAATCCCTCGGTTTGAGTGGCAAAGATCTTGTCACTTATGTACAGGAAGAAGAGAGAAAAGAGAGAGCTGAACAAAAAGAGATTAGAGATAGAGAGAGCGAAGAGCGCGAGAGAATTCACCCATATGAAATAGAATTAAATCGTGATCGGCTCGAAACCCTTTCAGTAAATTCCTGGGTAGGAGCCCCTCAATCTTCCTTCGTTAAACTCCCCACGTTCAAAGAAGGAGAGGTCTTCGGATCTTTTCTCACTCACTTCGAGAAAACTTTTGAAGTTAATCATTGAGATATCGAAAAAGACGGTGTCGCTAAGCTTCTTCCCCTCCTTAGCTAGCAGCTCCGAGGCCTATGTGTATCTCTTCCCTCGGAAGCTACGGTGGATTATTCAACCTTCAAATCTGAACTTCTCGCGGCGTATAATATGACGCCAGACTTCTACCGCGCCAAATTTCGCCACGCCCGCATCCAACCAAATATGACATTCTGTCATTTTGGATATACTCTTTCCCGTAATTTCAATTTTGGGTTAGACGCATTGAAAGTCCCCCACGATTATGAGTCCCTGGTGAAGGATCGTCGGTGCAACTCCTTCAAAGAGTGCATAGAAGAAGCAGATATCTATGTAGCAAGTCACAACTTATAGCCGAAGGAAAATAAAAAGGCTCCCCCTTCATCCCCAAGAATAAAATTAATAACTCGCGTCCCCAAAATTCGCCAAGGTTACGGCCCACTTTAAGCCCAGATGTTTTCCTCCATCGGAACCTCGTGATGTCAAGCCCCTCATATATAATCCCCCGGCGTCAAGTTTTCCCCGTAGGCCAATCGTATGTTTTGGGTGCGGTGTCGAAGGGAACACGCGCCAAAATTGCCCCCCCAAATTTCCAACTCTGTGGTAATCCCATTCACCAATTCCACCGGGTGAGTGCCGCTTCCGCACCCCCTCCATCAAGACCAGAAATCCCAGCTCCAATTCGTCTCCCAGTGCCTTAGGGCACCATGTTAATTTCCTCTTCGACAAGAGTTCTCCAGTAAGTTTGAAATTTGAAAACGGAAGCGTTAATGGGTGCCGAGTCTCCACCCTCATCCGCGATACCGGGTGTACCTGTATCGTGGTATCGAATGAACTTCTTCCAACGGTGGCTCCCGACCACAAAAAGTTTGCGGTAGTTCATGACTACCTGGGACGCGCAAACCGCTTCCCCATTGTGAACTGTTACCTGGAGTATCAGTACTTTTCCGGATCGGCTGAAGTCGTATCAGCCCTTATCAAATTATGTTCGGTTTTGGTAGGACAGTGCCCCCAAGTCTCATCTAACCCTGTGGCTCAGCTCGTTATCACGAAAGCCCGGGCAGAAGAGGAATTTCAGATGCCCGCTGCCCTTGAAACTCCCTTAGATTCAGACTTCAGGGGCGTTATGAGCGAAGAATTCGCTCAAAGACAAGAGTGCCCCAATCTCTTTCCCTCTAGGGAAAATTCTCGGAGCCTCGAGCAGGATTCGATCCGCGGTAACAAGACAGCCTCTTATTTCGTGAAAGAAGGCTTGCTATATCGCGCTTGCTCGGATGGCGTCAACCCTGAGTCTCACGCCCTCCGTTCGCATGTGCCCCTGGTCCTAAAAGATGCCCCCGATAGTGTGTTTTCTGGCCACTTCAGCCACAATAAGACTGCTCAGGGTATTTTTCGGTATTTCTACTGGCCTGGTGCTGCAGTTGACATTTCTGAATACTGCCAATCCTGTGACATCTGCCAGAACATCAGGCAAAAGGGTGTGTCAAACCGGCCCCCCTTCAGAAGGGACCAATCATATCGGAACCATTTTCCCGAGTCGCCATAGACTTTGTCGGCCCCATTCGTTCCCCTCCCAGCGAAGGGCATAGTTATGTCCTTACCCTCGTGGACTGTGCTACGCGTTTGCCCGAAGCTATACCTTTAAAGAAAATCGACAGTGTTTTTATGTGTGCCGAAGCCTTAATTTCTATCTTCTCTGGGGTAGGCATACAAAAGGAAGTATTGTCTGACCAAGGTCGGTAATTTACTTCTGAATTGATGTAATATATCGGGAAACTGTTGAAGGTAAAACCACTTTTTACCACCCCCTTTCACCCCTGTGCAAATGGAGTTTGCAAGAAATTTAATGCGACTTTGAAGTCAATAGTAAAAGAGATGTGTGCTGAAGAGCCCCTTGAGTGCCATCGCTTCTTGCCCGTGGCACTATTTGCAGTTAGGGAGATTGCACATCGTACATTTGGATTTTCTCATTTCGAATTAATCTACGGGGATAAGGTGCGAGGTCCCATCGCCATCTTCAAGGAGTTATTCTCTAACGCTAAGTTAGACAGGGAAATTCAATCTTCCTACGCGTATGTTTTGGATCTCGACGAAGATAAGAAAAGTGTGCCGTGATTGCATACCAAAATGCCGACGTTAACTTAGAAAAATACCTGACGTACTTCAATGTCAAATCGAAAGAAGGCCCTTTCCCAATTGTCGAAGCGCGAGGACCTGTGGATTATTTAATTAAGACCCTCACAGGAGAAGCTGTTCCACGTAACATGTTAAAAAGATATCACCGCTGCGCATGTGTCAACATCATTGTTACCACCGACAAAGAGATTGCTTTGGAGGCCAACTACAAGACGGGTGCCCTGAACCTTGTACAGGCCGTGTGCGTCGAACAGGATAGGGATTACTTACTACCCGCCTTGCCCGGCTCCATCAGTCACCCCCCACCAGCTGGGATATCAATAAGGGGCTAACTCCCGACCAAATTAGCCAGTTGCAGCTTATCCTAAGCAAGTTTGAGGCCTTCATTTCTGAGACTCCTGCGTGTGCTATTAACTTCGAGCATGATATAACCTTCGCTACCCAAGAACCTGTTCGTTCAAAACCTTACCCCCTTCCAATTCATCTGAGAAATGCCTTTAACGCCGAGGTTAACAATCTGCTCAACCTCAATATCATTGAATCCTCCACGTCAAATTATTGTTCCCCAATAGTTATGGCACGGAAACTAGATAACTCTTACCGCATGTGTGTAGATTTTCGAAAATTAAATTCCGTGACCGTTTTCGATGCGGAACCGAAAAAGCTAAATTTATTAGCGTATTACCAGGTTCCCCTTAAAAAGGGTGTAAGGAATTACACCGCCTTCGCCACCGAAAAAGGACTTATGCAGTTCTGCCGACTTCCTTTCGGGTTAATGACGGCCTGCAGCAATTATAATCGGATAATGCGCAGAGTTTTGGACGGATTGGATAATGTCACCTTTTACTTTGACAACATTTACGTTGCCACTTGTGACTGGGACCAACACTTGGCCTCCCTTTAGGCTCTATTAAACCGTTTGCGAGAGCACGACATTACTGTAGGCCCCGGTAAGTGACACCTCGCCTATGATTCGATCCAATATCTGGGTTTCCACATTGGAAACGACCAACTTAAGCCCCAAGAAGGCAGGGTCCGGGCGATAGTTGACATGCCCCTCCCGGGTAAGAAGAAACAGCTCCGTTCTTTCATGTGGTCTGCCTCATTTCATAGGAAGATTGTCCCCAATATCGCGTCTTTGGCCGCTTCGTTGTGTGAACTACTCAAAAAGAAGTCCCCAGACCTCATCATATCGAAATCGAGGGTCTACTGCTCATTTCCATCAACTAAAAAGTAAATTTGCACGTGCTCTTCTGTACCCACGTAGTCCTGAGATCACCGCATGGAGCTTTGAAAGCATGGCTGAACCAAGGTGAGTGTGCAGCCTACGCCATTATCACGCCACAGCTGTTTTTGCTTAGGGACCAATTTAATCGTCTCCCATGGCCACCTTTCAGCCAACATTCCTACCTTCCGTCATAAGATCGAAGTCCGTTGAACATTCCCCGACAACGTTATCACAATCCCTCCTCCCGAAGGAGTCGCGGACTTTTCCCCCAAATCGCACGTGTGTGTGGAGGCGGCCGCAAAGCCACCAAAAGCCACCTCACCAGGCTTCTATGTAATCCTTCGACTCAGTTTAGTAAGGAGCACTAATATACTTCCCACCTACTACGGTGAACGAGCTGAAGTACTCTCGCCTCTCCCCATCGGCAATTTCAATTCGAGGACGAAGGTTAAATCGACATCCGTGAACTCTGCCATAGTCAATCGGCGAGTATCTGACGAGGATTCCTATCTACAAATGCTCCCTCATCTGAAGCGAGAAGTAACCCGACTTCTCCCTTCGCATTCATCGTATCCCAACTGGCCCCTTTTCTGCAACGAGCACGTAAGCAATTGTAACCGTTGCCGCCTGCAGATTGATCTAGAATCTGGTTTACCCAATTGATCCATTTTTTGTGTGTGCGCCCCGGTTTAAAATCCCCCTTTAAATCATCGACCTGAATCTGACCTCCTTAATCCCCTAATTAACCCTCCTGTATCTCGCGTAGACATTTAACTCCGTCTGTGCGACCATTCCCTTTAAACCCAATATTTATGGCTTTCTTTTGCAATCCCAACGCGTACCAGCTACTTGTTAATCTTTGGCCAACTTGCACTCTGAAACATTTGTTTTGTAAAGGACCCCGCAAATTTAATAATAAACCATCCCACTGGACTCATAACAATTTCCCCATTCACTAACGGTCTTCAACGAACTTCGGCCCAAAGCCCCGAAAGTACCTACGTATATATATACTCTGGCCATTCCACGACACGGTAAATACCGGAGACCTGCCTCACCCTGATCAAGACCTCACTCAATACGTCCAGCTGGCGACATCGCAAACAGTACAAGCTGGGAGCTCGGAATCATCAACAATTTTGAAAAATTGAACAAAATTAAAACTAATGTTCAAAAATTTAAGATAATACCTATGGACCGTTGGAAAATAGCGGACTTGTTAGTGCTGGACGAGCCTTACGATTATTCGAGAGAAGGTTGTCTTAAAACTGACCTCAAGTAGTTACAACGCCCATTACGAAGATAAGGTTGCCGAGGCCACAAGGAAATTACGGGCCCTCTATCGTCTCAAATGACTCTCAATAAAGAACAAGAAGAAACTGTACATGTTGTTAATAAGGCCAAACCTCCTGGATCCTGCCATCCCCATCCATATTCTGAGCAAGTCCGTCATCAGAAAAGCACAAGTTGTACAGAACAAGGCAATTCGCTTTATAACCAATGTAACCCTGTGGGACCACATCTCTTCAGAAGTCCTGCACGAAATGGTAGATATAGAACCCATCAACAGACGTGCAAGAAACATATGGCAGAAGATCTATCAAGTCATCTCTGCTGAAGTACTAAACCCTATAATACCACCCTTGAAGAACTAGTTAACTTGACTTTTAAACGATCCTTCAAATGTAGTCAACTGCTGGCATTGCAGGAGAATGACTCGATTTATGGATAAAGCTAACAAATTAAATAATATATAATAAACAAAACTAAAAGACAAGCTAAAAACAAAAGATCCGAAATTGACACAATCTACGGAAAAGAATAACTTAAAAGTCTAAAAAGATCCGAAGTTGACAACTTTTGTAAAATAAAATAAACAAGATCCGAAGTGGACAAAAAAAAGATCCGAGGTGGAAAAACTTATCTTTAAAGTAAACAATAAGAGTAAAGATAAATAAGTAATAAATTCTAGTAAATATGAAAATAACAACCGATTTAAATGAAGAAAGAAGACTGAAAAACAGCAAAATCGAAAGTGTAACATCAAGTCTAAGACCTATTATGAGAGATCATAAACCTTATGACAAAGGCTTGAATGCTGAATAACCAAAAGACATCAAAATGCATTCCAACAAATGAACATTTACTGAGGTAGCAGAAAACTTGGCACATATACCCTACTACTAAAAAAAAACACCTTTTCTATCTATTTCCTACGTTCTATCCACACACCTTCTATCTTTTACGATCGTTGATTTCTTGTCATAGCAGCCGTCTCTATGCTATGGAGAATGCAGTCGTGATTTTTTTATAACCCAAGGGGCGGCACCTCCGGGTGCCGCTCCCTTGACGCCCATCATTAAGTCCGCCATAATTTATCCCTTGGGTGGATTCCTTCCCGGGTCCATCAACCCATAAATTGCATTACTGGTTCGCGGAAGCACGGGGTTACACTACGGCGGGGGACACCCCTTTACATCTCGCTCAGCTAAGTACATAAAATCACTCACATTAAACTCTCATTCACAAAAAAAAACAATTCAAGAAAGAAGACTAGAAAAAAGAAGAGGACCAACCTTCAGAGGAAATGGATGCGACGAATAGAGTCCCCTTCAGGGGGTTCCCCGGCCATGCAGTTTCAGCCAAAGCTCAGGTGTGCCTAGTTCTGTTTGAAGAACTTAAGGTTGTACTGATCCGACTGATTGACGTGAGCAACGGGCACATAACACTCTGCTCAGAAACCAAAGACATGGATGAAATACTGTCCACCCGAGGAACGGAAGCCCTAACGTAGATCGGGCTTGAGAAGAGAATCCCCCTCCCCAGGTGGCGATCAATAGGAGCATCATCTGCCGTAAGATCCAAAACTGGATTGTCGAAAGAACAACAGAGGAAATCAAGAGAGAAATTGAAAATCAAAACCCATGGACAAAGATTAAGGAATTAATAAAATTTAATAACCACACCCATATGTTTAAAGTCACGTACCAGACTACCGAAATGGCACAGAAAACCAAAAGAGATGGGCTCCTAGCTTTCAAGATGAGGATCCCATCCGAGAACAGAGGAAAAACTCCACAATAGACAAATGTGTTTTCCTGTTACAAACTAGAAAATAATACGAGCCACTCCTAACCCAACAAGGACAAGGAGATATGTTCTGAATGCGGGCAGGAGGGTCACATGTTTAAAGACTGTGCCTTACCGACCAAAGAATGCTTAAATTGCAACGGTGACCAGGGAACTTTGGCACTAAATTGCCTCAGAAGAAAAGAGGTAATAAAGAAGAGAGAAGAAGAAACTCGGGACCGTAGTGCCCAGAGCTACGCGGCTGCAGCATCACGACTCAACCAAACCTCAACCATAAACCAACCTACGATGTAACTCAAATCCGAAGTGAGCTCGAAGATCCTCACATGCATCATTCACGCCCACATCGCTAATATGGGAAACCCAGGAAGTTATGAGAGTGAACTCAATTCACTACTACAGGCAAACAATCTACCTTCAATTAAAGTACCCAAATCTCCGAACTCATTAAAAGAACTCTATATGAGTACAGCCTCATCCAAACTACAAAAAAGTAAAGCAGGTAACATCTGAAGAAGATTCAGATTAAACCCAAGAAGAGTCTTCAAGCGACTCGCAATTCGAAGAAGAAGAAAAAGAGACAGAACCAAGAACAAGATCCCAGAGTGACTCTAGAAGTAAACCGAAGACTCAAGACTCCCCCCTCCCCCGCATAAAACAATTATTAAAGAGGAACCAGGGCATGGAAGTAATCCATGAAGAAACTGCTGAAAATCCATCCCCTGCTCCCCAAAAGGTCCCCAACAGGAACCCCAGACTGAATAAATGGTAGATTGGTCCTCATAATGCAAAGAGACAGCTTAAGAATCTTGAGTATTAACACCGACGGATGGACCACGAAAAGAGTTCACTACGGTAACATTTTCCATAAAATTGATGCTGACATAATACTCATTTCGGAACACGGAGTTAACACGGATAGTAACATAATCAAGATATGGAACTATGACGTGCTGACAGTGAACCATTCCCATGAACGATACGACGGGGCAGCCATTGCGATTAAGAAAAGAATCAAATTCAAGCAACTCAGGAACTTGGAAGAATCCTATTTCGCCATAGAGGTAAAGATAAGCCTGGGAAAGATGGTCATTGCCACGGGATACCAACCCCCAAGACGCGACTATTTGTTGAACCACACTATCGCGAGTATACTGGGGCGAAGGGTCCCTACGATTTGTATGGGGGACCTGAACGCACGATGGGCCGAGTCCGGGTATACTCGCAGCAACGGTATAGGCAGATGCTTGAATACTCTCATGGACAGGAACATTGTCCAGAGACTGGTCCCTGACTTTGCGACCTTCATCGCGGAAAGGTGCGCCACCAAGCCGGACATCTGCTTGGCCAACTTCCTCTTACCCTTTAATTATCGCATGAGACTTGAAGTGATACCTTGTAGGGACCATATAAGGATTAATCTTTATACCAACATTAACCCTATATTGAAACCATCACATACAAGGAAGAATTACGGCAGGGCAAATTGGGATAATTACGAGCGATTGTTAAGAAATTACATCCCAGCGAACCTCGACGAAGCGTCGCTTGAGGAAATTGATAAAGAAATGGAGCGGCTGGAGGCCCAGATGATCGAAGCTGAAAGAGACGTAATTCCCAAAACTGCATACAGAAAGATCTCTGCATACAAATGGACCGATCGTATGCAAGGTTTACACCGTGAGCTGAAAGGATTGAATTGAATGAGCATCACCACGGGTACATCCCGTGAGACAATGTACCGTATGAGAGAAATAAAGGAAGAACTAAAAATTCTAATTTACGAACAACAAGAAGAGAAATGGAATGAATCTATCGAAGAACTAGATAGCGAAGCATCACCGAAAGAATTCTGGGCGAAAATCAGCAGTATGAGGGTAAAGCCCCAGAAAAAAAAGATGGAATTAGAAGACGACCAAGGTGAAATTAAATCAGAGGAGAATGAAATGGAGGAAATTCTCAGGCAACAGTGAGAACAGAGTTTCAGAATCAGTGAAGAAGAAAATGAAGACTTCGACATTGACTTTGAAAATCAGATTATAGACGAGCTGAACGAAATAGGTGAAAGGACGCATCTTAACCACCAAGTGAACAGGGAGGAAGGAGAAGAAGAAAGAGTCACGCTAGGAGAACTAGAAAGCGTGCTCTACTCCTTTAAGAAAAGAGCTCCAGGACTGTCAGGCTTGACAAAGTTAAACTTCGTCAAAGAACCGCGATGCGTGCAGGAAGGTTTACTCAACATCTTTAATGCTTGCCTAAATGTAGGCTACTTTCCCGACCCATACAAAAGTGTTCTTTATTGCCAAACCTGGAAAGCCTCCGACGAGAAAGGAGAGTTATCGCCCAATATCCCTTCTGGAAATTGAAGGAAAACTCTTCCTGAAAATCCTGAACAGAAACCTCATCGAGCACTTGGAGGAAAATTCGCTCAACAACGAACAGAAATACGGCTTCAGAAAGAAGAGAAGCATCGAGATGGCAATAAATGCCATCACGGAAAAGATTGCTCAAGCGAAGAAGAACAGGAGCTATATCGACATAGTATGCAGGGCAGGTCAAAGGCATTCGATAAATTATGGCTAAGGGGAATGCAATTAAAGATCCTCCAGCTGGGTTTGAGCGCAAAGCTGAAAAACTCCTCTGTGATTATGTCATGAAGAGGTGGGCCTACATCAGTATATGGCGCACGGACGGTCCCACCTTTAATCTACAGGCAGGATTGCCTCAAGGGGAGTGCCTCAGTCCAACCTTATACTCGATATATAAAGCCGACATCCCAGAGCCAACCCACCCCTCCAGCTTGAATATCCAGTTCGCCGATGACATAAGTTAAATCATAGTTAGTGGATATAGAAACGCGCCTTGGCAAGCTCGAATGACTGCCGAGGAAATAAGAAAAATCAACGCTTATGAATCAAAATGGAAAATCCGAACTAATGGCGACAAATTCAAGATCGTCCCATTAGGAAGAAGAAAAACAGCAGATGTGTGATTGGGGGGATACGCGTTATCCCTACACGAACGAGTGTAATGCACTCGGGATGAACGTCACTTCTAACCGGTACAGGAAGCACGTCACAGAACGGACCCAGAAATAAAAATTGGCTGTCAGAACCCTCTATAGCTTCAGAAATCTCAGCCAAAGGAACAAAAGGAAACTGTATCTGGCGCTAGTCAGATCCACCCTCATTTATCCCTCAGCGTCTCTAAAGCAGCAAAAGAAGAAATGCAGAGGATACAAAACAAGCGTATGCACGTGTATATCATCACTAATACACGAAGGAGGGATAGGAGGAAGTAAGTGGATCTGCACAGAGTGGTGGACATCAAGCAGCTCAATATGATCTTAAAGGAAAGAGCGTCAGGTATGAAAGAGAAAATTACAACGAATAGCACAGAGGAAATTAGAGCACTCGTCGCAGAAAACCAACGAGGTCTAAGTCATGCAAGATTCCCAAGCAGCGCCAGCGAGCTTGGAAATGCAATAGTCTCACTTTTTGCATAGGAAAAAAACTACTGACCAAAACCGACGATGAAAAGCAACCGATAACGACGAACCAAATCGATTTTACCTCAAAACAGAAGACCATAACTACCTAATGATGACAAGGAAGAATCAAAATGAAGAAAATAAGTAAGTATGAAACACAGAACACGCAAAACACAAACACGAATGCAAATAACCAACGATGAAAATAGCAAAAACATTTACAAAAAATCAAATAAGACACGTAAGAAACGATGCAGAAACAAAAAACACATAAAAAGAATCTAAACAACCAAACTACACGTCAAGTTAACATTAAAAGCTAAATTAGTACACGAATCCAAAGGTTTGAACGCCTTTTAGTATTATATATATATATATATATATATATATATATATATATATATATATATATATATATATATATATATATATATATACATATATAAAAAAAAACATTAGTAAAACAAACAAAATAAACAAAAAAAAGAGATTAGCCTGATCTCCAGCCACCTTTGCAAATCTTGCAACCCTAAGACTTCCTTATTTTCACTACTATTCCCAAACCCCACTATTCTTGTACACCACTATCTCTCACACTCACATACTCACCACTTTCCCACAATAAATAAAATTTCTTGTCATGAAAAAATTGATATAGATACTACGGATAAAGCATTTTTGATTTGCTTAGGAACGGACATTGAGCACCACTGACGTAGAAAACAGCCAACTCTGGAAGTCTTTTGGTTATATTCACTTCACTCTTCAGAAACAGATACTTTTTCATCGGTAATTCATTTTTCGATGAGGACTTAAGCACCTCACTCCACCCGTCCATCGTCCTGCGTGGGAACCTGCCTCGGATGTCTGCCATTCATTAATTTCGTCTTACCTATGTCAGCCACTTGGACTGACATAATTAAGGGTTTATGTGAAAACTGGTTTGTGGACTAGCCCACAGCGGAAGCGTAAATCAGAAATTATCTCGAAACTGGGGCATAACTGCAAGTCCCGGACGGAGGAGAGATCCTCATCGCCCGGGGGACCCGGCCAGCATCATAGAGGAAAGTAACACCAGTCTCTATGTAGTTGGAAGCGGTTTTAGGGTAAGTACCCGAGAAGGGGTGGCAAAACTTTATCGGTTGTTGATTCGGACACTACTGCCATCATGTCCACCATAAGTCATCCCTCTTGAGGTTCCCACTCGAGATCCACCCCATCCATCTATCACCCATCATCCTGGCAGCAACTGAGCGGGGGGCCAACAAGAAAATGGACGGGGGCGTAAACTCCATTTTTTTTACTCATTCACGAACTTACCCTCACTAACCGTTACCTCCTTTACCACCTCATAACTTGATTTTTTTTTCCCCAAAACAGCATAATTTACACTTTGGTTTCATAAAAGAAGACAATGCAAAAGGACATAGTAGAAGGACGTGGAAGACTATGGAGACCCTCACTAAGAGGGTTCCCCTAAGGACCATCCGCGGAATAAAGGCCCCTGAAAAAAAGGAAACTCTGCGACACCCTCTACCTCGAATTAAAGGTAGCACTGGTGATTCTGATCGAAGTTTCATCTGAGTTCATCGCCTTATGTGCTGAAACAAAGGACGTAGACCGGCTTCTATCGAAAGAGGGAGGAAGGATCCTCAAGAACACCGGACTCGAAGCGAAGACATCCCTCCACAAGTGGCAACCAACCGCAGCGTGATCTGCCATAAAGTGGAAAGCTGGATGGGTGAACATACGCTCGAGGAGCTCAAGTTCGTGAAATAATCAAATTTCGCGAACACAACAACGTATTCAATATCACATTTGCTACCACGGACATGGTCACTAAATCGACGCAAAACAGACTAATAGTATTCAACATGAGAATACCAAGTGAAAACATTCAGCAGGAAAAGTTTAATAGCACTCAGATGTGTTTTGTATGCTATAAACTAGAAAACCATACCACATCAACTTGCCCAGATAAAGAAAAACAACTGTGGTGCAGTGAATGCGCCACAGAGGGCCACCGTTTCAACAAGTTCAAAAACACTTAAAAGAAGTGTCTCAATTGCAAAGGAGAGCACCGAACCATAGCCTTAACTTTGCCCTAGGTGGAGAGACATCATACGGACAAAAGAAGAAGAACAGACGAAGGCCAAAGAAATTACGACGCCAGAGCCGACGCCAAAAGATGTGAGCCTTTAAAAGCACCCGCAACAACTAAACCTCTCGAGCGACTTAAGCGCTAAGATACTGATGTATATCACCCACGCTAACGTCGCTAATACAGTCAAGCCAGGCTGCTACAACGAGGTTTTGAGTGCCTTACTGAAGGAGAACGGACTATCTTCAGATGCCCGACAACCCAGAGTGATCGAAGATTTTCAAAGAGACAGTGGCCAGGAGCAACAACCAGGTGAAATCTGGTCTCGAGAAGGCAGTCAAAGAAACCCCTTCCTCGAACGAATATGTGGAGGAGGAGGAGGAGAAAGAAGAGGACCAAGAGGAAGACGAAAAAGAAAAATTAGTATCTTTTGACAGTGACGAGGGCCCACGCACTTGCACACGTGCCACGAAAAGCAAATCGAAAACCCCAAGCCCTCCAGCGAAGAACAAGAAGCCGGGGCACAGCAAAACCGCCCCGCCGGCCTCAAAGAAGAAAAAGAAGAATAAGAAGAGGCATAGGTAAAAACAATTCATTATGTTACGGAACGCACTGAAAATATTGGATATAAATACCAACGGCTGGACGACGAAAAGGACTCTTTACTGAAATGTATTCAGAAAGATTGATGTAGAAATCATCTTAATTTCGGAACACGGGATCGACACGCATATTACAGAAATGAAGATCTGGAACTAAGATGTGTTAATCACGAATTATTCAGTAGAGCGGTATGATGGTGCCGCTATTGGAATAAAGAAAGGGATTAAATACAAGCAAATAAGAAATCTAGAAGAATCCTATCTCGCGATTAAGGTCGAACTCGACATAGGAAAGCTGGTCATTGCTACCGGATATCAACCGCCAAGGAGAGGCGTGCTACTAATTCACACTTTCACTGGCCTATTTGGCAGAAGAACTCCCAACCCTCTGGGTTCATCTGGGGGATCTGAACGTCAAATGCCAAGAATCCGGCTACGGGACCTTCAACGGTATAGGAGGAAGCCTGGACCTCTTGCTGGACAGAAACATTGGCCAGCAAATAGGTCCCGACTTCTCCACCTTTTTCAGAGGAGGAAGTGCCACAAAACTAGACATCTGTCTGACTAATAGTCAGCTACCGTTTAATTACTACATGGAACCAGTCCAGCTACCATGTAGTGACCATATAGGGATCCTACTTACTATCAACTGGAACCCTATACAAGTCACAGCTGTAGTCCATAGAACTACAGAAGAGTAGACTAGGCACGGTGCGCGCACATTCTCGGGGCCTACGATCCGCCCAACTTGGACGAGTCAATTCTCGAGGAGATTGACGAGGCACTCGACGACGTCAATAACCATCTCATCAACGTAGATAGGGATTGTATCCCTAAATCCGAGTATAGGACCATCTCTACCTACAGATGGACCAAATACATGAAGGATTTATACAGTTAGTTGAAATTATTGTATGAGACCAACATCAGGAATGCATCAGTTGACTCAATACAACGAAGTAAAAAAAATCAAAGAATTCGCCCAGTTGATCCTCAAAGAACAATTGAGACGATAGGACGATGCGATCGATAGCCTCAATCACACGAAGCAACTTCCAAAGAGTTTTGGAGTAAGATCAGACGTCTCAAAGGATCGATTGGGAAGAGGAAGAAGATCGAACTACTAAAAGAAGACGAAAACGTCGAAACATAAGAAGAAAGAATTGAAGAGCTATTCCGAAGCTATTGGGAAAAGATCCTCAGTATAACTGAGGAGGAAAACGAGGACTATGACCTAGAGTTTGAAAGCAACATCATAGACGAGCTTAACGACCAAATACACAAGACGCACCCTCACCACCAGGTGGATAGACAGCGCGACGGAGAAGCCGAGATTACCGAAGAAGAACTACTCGGCACGCTCCCCTCATTCTGTCAAAAAGTCCCAGGACAATCCGAGCTTACGAAGTTAAACTTTGAAAAGGCCCCAGCCGAAGTTATCGAAGGGATGGGAAAGATATTTAATGCCTGTCTGAACACGGGATACTTTCCAGATGCTTATAAAATGGTGAAGAAGATGATTTTCTTGCCCAAGCACGGAAATGACACAATGTTGAAGGAGAGCTACCGGCCAATTTCACTTCTAGAATTTGGCGGGAAGCTCTTCGAGAAGATCCTCAACCGAAAAATGGTGTCTCACCTGGAGGAGAACTTCCTCTACAACCCATATCAATTCGGGTTTAGAAGAAAGCGAAGTACGAAGTTGGCGATTTATGTTATCACGGAAAAGCTAGCCCAAGCAAAACGGGAAAAGAGTTACGTGGACATTGTTTGTCGAGATGTATCAAAGGCATTTGATAAGGTGTAGCAACGGGAAATGCAGTACAAGATCTTACGACTGGGACTAAGTGAAAACTTAGAAAGAACTCTTTGTGACTATGCCATGGAGAGAATAGCGTATATCAGTTTAGGGTGCACGGACGGACCATAGTTTCCGCTCACTGCGGGCCTCCCATAGGGGATTAGGGAGAGTGCCTGTCCCCCACTCTCTTCTCGATTTACACCACAGACGTCCCAGCCACTGTGTACTCCACTTACGCGATGATTTCACCCAGTTAATCACTTGACCATGGAGGAATGCACCGTAGCAAGTTCGTATGACAGCAGCAGAAATTGAGAAGATTAATATCTACAAGGCCCAGTGTAAAATACGCACAAACCAAGAAAAGTTCAAAGTAGTCCCCATTGGCAGGAGACTACTATCTGATGTCAGGGTGGGGGATAGACACTATCCCTACACCACGGAGTGCAATGTACTCGGAATGAAGATTACTTCGACCCGGTACAGGAATCACGTCGCAAAAGAATCGCCAAGGCCCCAGCCGCAGTCAGAACTCTAAACATGTTCAGAAATCTCCGTGAAAACAATGAGGAAAAGATCTACAATGCAATTGCAAGATCGCTGCTGCTATACCCCGTTTCAGCCCTCTCGTGTGTCTCGAAGACAAAAAAGAGGAAACTACAAGTGGTGCAGAATAAATGCGTTTACCTGATTACAGGCACACTTAGGCGAGAAAGAAGACGCAAGGAAGAGATGCAACGGGAGGCGAGGTTAAGTCCCATTAACGTCATCATAGAATAACGGACAAGGAATATGCAGGAACTAGTTAATCGAGAATTGAACGCTGATATCGTTCAAATGATTAACCAGAACACAAGAGGTATAATTCGCGCCAGATTTCCGAGCTTCGCTGGGCTATTAACTGGCGGAGCCGAAGTACCGTTCTACCCATGAGAATAATAATGTTTTTTACCCAAACTATTGACAAAAATAAAACCGATCAAGAAAAGAAAACCTAATCATGGAAACTCACCAAATTATACAAGAACTCACCAAATATCGACAACAAATTCACTAATGAAGACTCATCTCTAACGAAGAAGACATCGAAGAAAAAAAAAAGGCACGAGTTACACTCACTACAAAATATACAAAAAAAAACAAAGACACTAAGCACAATATTAAAGTAGTTTATTACTACAACAGAAAATTTGCATAACATCGCTTGAACGCCATAATAATATAAACTATCTCAAAGACAACAAAAGAACCACATAACCAAGAAAATATTTAAAGCAATAGGCCTGATCACCGAGCACTTAGCATCTCTTTGCACCAACAGACATCTTTCTCTTTTTACCACTTGTCTATTTTCAGCTATCTACCCACCTACTCCTTTTTGTCCCCTAAACATACCTATCCACTTACATCAATTCGCAATTCGTAATTTCTTGTCATTGTTTCTTGTCACTGAGGAAGCTCCTGCGGAGCAAAACGTCAGTACTAAAGAACCACTCTTGGTTTCTCTTATTCTCCCTCTCCATTTTTTATCATAGACTCCCATCAATATATATACGAGGGGCGGTCAATAAGTTTTGCGAATCGGTAGGGCAAAACAGAGGAAGGGGGATGGCTGTTTGTGGGGGTGTTAGGACAAGTTATGACAAGTCAGGATCTGCAGCCGCACGCTCCTGCCTCGTATATTTAAGAAGCAGTAGCTGAACGCAGATCGTCAGTCACAAATCTGTCAGCAATGGAGAAGGTTGAGCACCACGCAGTGATCGAATTATTCACCAAGGAAGGCAAGAATGCAAAAGAGATCCATGAACGCATGGTTACAGTGTACACCGACACCACCCCTTCCTATGCAACCATTGCTCGCTGGAATAGGGAGTTCCGACATGGTCGTGAGTCCCTTGAAGATGACCCCCGTCCAGGACGCCCGTCAGACGTGACCAACGAGGACAATGTGGCCCGTGTGGAGAGGAGGATCCTCGAAAATCGACGGGTGAAGGTCGAAGAAATCGAGCGAGAACTTGGAATATCACATGGAAGTGTTATCAACATCATCTACGACAATTTGGCCATGCCCAAGTTCTCTGCCCATTGGATCCCTAGAAACCTCACGCTCCATGATCGACTTAAACGTCGTCAAAGTCCACAAAGCCAGAGTTGCACAAGCTGCCCTGCGCGAGTACGGATTCGAGGAGCTCAACCATCCCCCCTACAGTCCAGATCTGGCCTCTAGAGACTACTTTTCATTCGTGGACGCCGGTTTGGGGACGATGAAGATGTCCAGCTCGCCGTCCAGGGGAGATTTCTGGTTGTCGGGAATTCGATGCCTCAGGGACAAGTGGTGCAAGTGCATTGAAGTCGAGGGTAGTTAGATTGAAAAATAATAAAACACTTTTCCTCATATCTCGTTTCCTTATATCCGAATTGCAAAACTTATTGACCGCCCCTCGTGTATATATATATATATATATATATATATATATATATATATATATATATATATATATATATATATATATATATATATATATATATATATATATATATATATATATATATATATATATATATATATTTATATATGCAAAAAATCCCACAGGAAAATGAAAAGTGGATTCCAAGTACTTTCGAACTTGTTCAGTTCATTTCATTCTCAAGAAATAATTTTACAAAGGTGGTATATATATGAGAAACAATAGAGTGATGCCCTGTCCATGTACAACGAAGGGACACATAATAGAAAAATACCGAAGACGAGTTAGATACCGGATATGAAGTATAAAACCAAATAGATAAGGTCTACTTCCGAAAATTCCAACTGTGAGCAAAGAATGTAGACATTTAAGTTACAAAACTAAGTACATACACACGCAATTATGAATACATAAAAATAAACAAGAGAAACATAACTGAATTAATAAATCAAAGGGCTAAGATTTAAAATGGGCAATTTCGTTATAAATAAGCCTTTTAATTACAGGGTCCAGTTTAAAGAGACTGGGGGATATATTCAAAATAGCCGAGTAATTAATGAATAAACATTCGACAAAATTTCTTTGAACAAAGTCATCAGATTTGTAAATATATTTAGCCGAATTCCAATTGATAGAGTGACTATTTTCTGATAAATGGACAAAGAAAGCGCTGTTGCATTCACCCCACCTAATATTGTATTTATGTTGCGTCAAGCGTATACACTTAATGATTAATCGGTTTGCCCAAAGTATTGCTTAGGGCAAACTGAACAATCTACAGAATAACTCCCCCTCTTATACCATTGTTATTATTATGAAATAACATTTTGTAAATGGTAGACTGATACTTGAATATGATAGAAATATTTAACCTATTCAAGAGGCGGGGAAGCAAGGAAAAGGACTCAGAAAACGATAAAACAAGGGAGTTCTTAAAATTGTATGCGGGGGTGGATTTCAGATCTGTAAAACGATTTTTTTTGCCTATTCTAGGCATCCTACGAGAAATCTTTGCAGGGTACCCTCAAAAATTTCTTGCAGGATGCCTAGACAAAAATATCTTACATAATATTATATCACCTAACGATATCGCAGGCTCATGTATCAGTACAATATTTACTAGTAGGCCTTGGAAAATCTCAGAGAGAAATAACCAAGCCATCGTCTGTATCTCAAAAAATAATTGATACAAGATAGCAGCCGAATTGTATGCGGGGGTGGATTTCAGATCTGTAAAACGATTTTTTTGCCTAATCTAGGCATCCTACGAGAAATCTTTGCAGGGTACCATCAAAAATTTCTTGCAGGATGCCTAGACAAAAATATCTTGCATAATATTATGTCACCTAACGATATCGCAGGCTCATGTATCAGTACAATATTTACTAGTAGGCCTTGGAAAATCTCAGAGAGAAATAACCAAGCCATCGTCTGTATCTCAAAATATGATTGATACAAGATAGCAGCCAAGATTTCCTGAGAAGTAAATATAACTATGCATATTAGTGTCTCCAGGAAGACAGTAAATATCACACCGCCTGACGGGAAGGTCTTTAAAATCTCGCACACCAGCAGTCAAACCATTGATCAACCCTAAGAACAAAAAGGTAGATTATCTTTCGCCACTAAGCACGTTCTATAGACAGATAAACAATGCTCTAAAGTAAGAATGCTTTAGGGGGGAGGGAGTGTATGCATGAATTTATGTATAGTATAGCCACAATTAAGACGAGAGAGAAAAAACTGACCGCCTAGTCTTGGCAAGATATTGGTACGCGAAGTCGCTGGAGAAGTGCACACTGAAATTGCACTAATGGATCTTGACCGACGCGTCGATACGTCGGTCAATACTCTTCGGAGCAGTGACTCAGATCACCCTGGCTGGCGGGACGTAGATATGATACTTAAGGACGTATTTTAGTATTTATCAAGTTATATATAGAATATTCAGATTTAATGGGAAATTAGATGTGATGTAAAAGATACGCTTTTGTTTATATGTATATTTGTGTGTGTCTGCAAATGTACTTCACGTATAACATAGACATATGGTGCAGCTGACATCTTGAGGTTTGCGTATTCTCATTACCCCAATACCAGAAAATGTTCTGTGTCTATATATCTTGCATACATTTTCCCATCCTCTCTCTTCACCACTTTCTTTACACACTTTATGACGGAGATGCCTTCGTTGGTTTTCGCTTCTTATTATATTCAAATTCATGGTTTTTAATGCTTGAGCTGTACGAATACGTTCATGGAAGCTGTGATCCCCCGCCCCGATCTTTTTCGACTTCCTTTTGAGGTCGTTCGCTTTTCATTTTTCTTCTCACTTTCCTCGTGAATAGGGGCTATGGGTGAAACAGGGCATTACACTACCCAAAGCGAAAATATTTTCTTAAGTGTAAAAGGTCGGAAACCCATTTCAAGGAAGGGCATTCGAGACGACCCGCATCCTAGCCGCGATATCTATGAAAGCCAAGCATTGACGTCACCCCGCCTCCCAAATCTCGAAGAGGTACCTTTTTGGGTGGATTCTCATACATTGGAACTCCTTTGCCGGAAGTTTCGCCTTCCTCTTCCATTTCCAGAATCTCTTTTCCTTCTGTGGCTATGACCATCAGGGCATCTTGAAGTTCTTTCTTGCTATTTGCCAGGAATCTGGAAGATAAACTATGGTAATTCACCCGATATTTTGGCTTGGTTTAATCCATGTGAGAAAATTTGTCGAGGAGCCAAATAATAAGAAAGGAAAACAGGGATATCATGCGGGAGATGGTTTAAGGCCAACAAACAACACAACCATTGGGTTTAATTTTTAGGTTGTCCACACAACAAATTTTTAATTTTTTTTTCTTCAGGTCACCTAATTAATAATAATAATAAGACATGGCTTCGCCAGATCGTTATCAGCCCTTCGGGCTGTTGGCCTTCGGCCTCTTTGATCTTTCAAAATGATTGTGATCATCTCAACTCCACACACCTCCATTTTCCCCTACCCTCTAATCTCCCTCTCCCTCTACCCCTATCACCTCATCTACTACCCCACTACCCCATCCCTTCACTTTGTCCTCCATATGTTCGCTGAATATTTTACCTCTCCTACTCCACCTCTCTCGCCCTATCTCTCTCCCTTCTTAACCGACAGACCGATCGACCGACCAACCAAACAACCAACTGACTGACCGATCAACCGACCGATCAACCGACCGACCATCTGACCTACCGACCGATCGACCCACCCACCCACCCACCCACTGACCGACCGACGCAATTAGGGAGAGATGGAGAGAGGTGGATAAAAAGTGCACTGGAAATTCATACCAGTTTACGCCTCCACTAAGAAAAAAAATACTATTAAAAAAAAACACGTAATTAAAATATAGGGTTATGGATAATGATAATAATAATGATGATATATATATATATATATATATATATATATATATATATATATATATATATATATATATATATATATATAAATACAGATTAAGCAACGCTGAGAGGCAGCGATGTGGAAGCACACCAACAACTTTCCCAGGCCCCATCAGAGAGTTCAAATCATGCCAGTGACTGAGCCTCCCTGGAGTGATGGGCAGATCCTTCGGGTAGCAAGTGTAATAGGCTAAACAGGGTAACTACCCCATGCGGGGGCCAACGAAGCAGTAAAGCCCGCCCGCCATGAGCTCGACAGCCTTATGTATCGCAGAACGGGGCAAAACTGATTTTGCCATTCGTCGCGTCTAAACGCCCAAGATTCATCAAGTCCTGTTCTCTGGCGATTTGAGGGTATTAATTATAGGCGTGCCGAGGCCTATTGTCTGGCACGGTAGGATCAAGATTAGAGAAAATAGAGAGGGAAAAGTCGTAGGGAAAAGTGGGTCCTTTTTATAGGGAAAAAGAGGGGGCGCATATCTTCCCCCAGAATACCTCCAAAGACTTCAATGCAATTCAGCGAGCGGGACATTCTGGATTTTCACTCAGACCGCTAGGATGTGCAGATCATCCTTGAGACCGGATGCATATTCACAGAATACCTCCAGTTTTTTTTTTATTATTTTGGGAGCCCATCTGGCGACTGTCTACTTGGGGCATAAGTCGTCGTTCTCACCACAACCTACTAATAGGCTATATTAAAAACAAATAACACTATCTAAATAACAAATAACAACGATAAAAAGAGGAAAAAGGCTAAAAAAAAACAAAAAAAGAAAAAGCAATTAGGTCCGCCTCCTCCAAAAAGTCGTATAGTACGCAAATCTGTGTGCACAAACCCGTCTCGAGTACAAGGGACAAGCCCGCTTGACCGGGTACCAGGAGAGGTAACGTGTGCCAAGATCACCCACACTCGACATTCGACAATAATGTTGGGAACAGTCTGGGGGACAACGCAGTTGTCGCAATAAGGTACAGGCAAACATTCCATCAATTGGCGGTGCGTCCCGCGAGTGTGTCCAATTCGGATACGACAGAAATCAGCCTGAAGCCGTCACGGCATTGGGGGTAGGTCGATAATTTAACTTTTTACTAATGATTTTGATTGATTCTAACTCTTCATCGATAAATTCTTTGTCACATACTCTAAAGGCACGCAAATACAAAAAGATAAAAGCCGAATTTTTAGTTTTTGCGGATGAGTCGAATAAAAATGGATGTAAGACGGAACATGAGTTGGCTTCCGGGCTTCCGGAAAACCGGGAACTTAAAACATTGCGGCGTACGGTGTACCATGGTGTCTAAAAAAGATAATTTTCCGGTTTCTTCTAATTCATGAGAGAACTAAATAGAGAGTACGAGGTTATTTAGGGCACCAAGGAAATTAGTTACGTTACACTCAATAGGAAAACACAAATATATCATCTACATAACGGTACCAAATAGCATTTTTGAGGAGGATGGGGGCTAGTAACTTAGACTCAAAAAATTCCATATACATATTCAAAATTCTGCATAGCCCAGAACAATGGTGTCAATGGAGAGCTGCTGGACTTGATAAAATCTCTACAGAACTCCTTGTCCATGGAGGTAGAGTTCTACAAACACGATTGCATACCCTCATACTCAGAATGTAGGAAGAAAAACATGTACCAGACGACTGAAAAAACGCACTCCTTGTTACCATCTTTAAAAAATGAGACAGAAAAGTGTTTGGCAATTATAGGGGAATATCTCTGCTGTGTATTGCAGGAAAGGTCGTGGCCAGGATCCTGCTAAACAGACTGCAACAAGTCGCAGAGACCATCCTACCCGACTTTAAATATGGTTTACGCTCATCCAGAAGAACCATTCTTATGATCTTCTCTGCCCTACAATTGTAGAAAAAGGCAAAAGAACAACACAAGCCCATATTCCTCCTTTCCTATGACCTTTTAAAGGCATACGACAGTGTCCCTAGAACTGCTATGTGGTCAGTTCTTAACCGATTTGGAATCCCTGAACCCTTCATAAAGATGATACAGACAATGCATGATAGTATGACTGCAAAATTCATCCACCGAAATAATCTATCAGACTATTTCCCCATCACATGTGGGTTAAAGCAAGGATGTGTTCTTGCACCCACTCTCATCGCCCTATATATGGCTGCCATGATATACGAAATCTTCCCCAGACAACCCCCGGAGGTCGAGATCAAGTATAGGTATGATGGTGGACTCCTCAAAATGTCTAGACTCAAGTCCCGTCGTAACACAAACACTGCCACTGTAACGGAAATGCAGTACGCATTTCGGTAGATAACTTCCATGCTGCATATACCCGCATGGGCAGGACTGTGAATAAGAGTAAAACTAAAATCCTGGCACAACCAAGCCCAGGCGAGGACCTGCCACAATTTACCATAACCATGGACGGAACCATTAATTGAATGTGTGGAACATTTTCCCTACCTAGGAAGTATCATGTCAACTCAATGCACTGCATCCAAAGAGATGGAAAACAGACTGCAATCAGGTCACACTGCCTTCCGAAGACTATCCACCAATAACGACCTAAGCATACACACTATAATAATGGTATATTAAGCGATAGTAGTCTCCTGGACCATATATAGACATGACCTCCAAACCTGGAATAATTTCACCACAAAAAGCTACGTACCATCATGAACATTAAATGGGACGACCGCTTAAGGTGGTCAGGTCATGTGGCACGCATGGATGACATAAAACTACCTAAGAAGATCCTCTTCAGCGAACTGAGCACAAGCTTCCGCCCTAAAGGCCATTCCCTACTGAGATACAAAGACCAGAAGAAGAAATCCCTCAAAGACGCAAACATAGACCCAAACGCCTTTGAACTATCTGCCAGCAACATAACAGAATGGAGAAAGAAACTAAAAGTGGGTCCTGACCTATTTTAAGAAAATAGGAAAGAAAGCCTGGAAGCCAAACGACAACAACGGGCCGAAAGGGCAAATCAACCCCAGCCAGTACCCACATTTCAATGCAACCAATGCCCACGACTTTGTAGAGCTCGCATTGGGCTCGTAAGCCATAAGTGAGCTCACCACCCAAACCAACAAAGACTAGACCTTAAACTAAAGTCTGTAATGGACTGAAGAAATGATCTTCGAATGCCAATACATGCCAACGACGAAGGAAGGCCTCGCAGACGGCATTTTCCAGTCGGAGCAGAGAATCCAAGAAAAAAGTAGAAGTAGAAGAGGCTAAACTGTGGCCGGACGGGTCGCTGAGTTCCCTCAGCACGACGGGCAGTAGAGCAAATCGCCGTGCCCTTTACGGGAGCAGAATATCCCCAGTACCCGCACTTGAGACTGGAGGTCGTGCTCTTCTTCCAGATTACAGTTGTAGCAGATGTAATGGCCTCGGCTACATCATTCTCCTTGTTCTGGGGAAAAAATGGTTTATGGGATGGTCCTATAAAAAAAGAAGTGCTGAGAGGGAACCTGTAAGAAGCGCCCCGACTTTTCACAATTCCGTCAGACTTCAAATCAACCCAGTGACGGAGCCTTCCCTATTTTCACTGCCTGATTGAAATGCTTCTCCTCCCCGTACGATGTAGCCCTCCCCTCCCCCCCGCCTCCCTGCTGAGTTCCGATGGATAGGAATAAAAACAAACCTCCTGTCCAAGATGATCTTCTTGACAATGGGAAGGAATGCCCCCAAATGGACTGTGTGCTGACTTTCCTCCCCAACCATGGCTGCGACCGTCTTCTGTATCTCAGCCTCACTAGGAACTAGACCTAGAAAGAAGAAACCAAACCAGTTTAATTGGTAGACAATAGTAATCGGATTTGTTCCAATTTCGGGGAAAAGAGAATTTTGTGTAGCATTGATGTTATTTTCAAATACTGGAGAAATATAACAAAAGGTAAGTATAAATATTTCGGTCTATTAGACATGTAAAACATCATATGGGTAGAAAATATTGAATCATGAAATAGGTGGAGTTGAACGGGATGGTAGATTGATGGATTGCAAGAGGCCCTTGGCATTGACTGCAGGATGATGGCGTCGTAGGTTTAGGTTAAAACATTTTAAAAATTCAATGGGAGAGATGATGTGAATGATGAAGTGTTTATGCCGGGAAGATTGCAGCGATGATGGATGGATGGTGTACTGATTTATGCGAAGATGACTGAGGTAAGTAAAATTTGTAAAAATACAGGTCTAAATAATGGAGGCTCATATCTAAAGCTTTGATAGGGGTTGTCTATCTTCTAGGTAGCGCATATTCCACTGTGGGAGCGGATATTCTCGGCTGTTAAAGCCGAGTGTCAAAATGGTGAGCCCCGGTGGTTGAGCAGGTAACCTCCTCGGAATTCCCATAATATTTTTTTTAATTAAAGACCTATTTAGCGACTGTTACCATGGAAATAGGTTGCCGTAATCAATTGATTCTAATATTAGGTAATGTTAGAAACAAAATCAGACAATAAACCAAAAAAACAAAAACAAATAAAAAATCAGCCAAAAGAAAAGCACAGGTTTTTGGCGTCGGATGGAGGCCCACCTCGCCCCGGTGCCCGAGGATGCACCCACCACCAAGGAGAAAGGTAAAATAAAATGGAGGATGCAAAGGTAAGGCAAAAAAAAAATAAAACGACAAAGAGGAAAACAAAGCAAAAAGGAAAGAAGGAAGCGTAGGCCCGCCTTCCCCCGGCGCACGATCACGTGACCTAGAAAAAAAACCCCCAAAAGGTCAAATAATGTTGAGGAGGCCAAACTCCTCCAAAAAGTCGCAAAGTCCACAAGTCAGTGTGTTTCGGGAGGCGTCGCAATGTTTTTAGAGGGAATGGTGTCATAATTTGGGGGGAGGTGTAGCAAATTGTTTTGGGTGGTGTCGCAAATTGTTTTATGGGGAGGTTTCGTAAACTTGGGGGGAGGGGGCGAAGTATCGAAACTGTTTGTGGGTGTAAATTGATTGGAGGTGTCTCAAATTGCTGTGTGGTTCGTTGTGGTGGTATCGTAAATTGTTTGGGAGAGGGGTCGCAAATTATTGGAGAGTTTGTGTGTTGTTGTTGTTTTTTTTTGGGTGGGGGCACAAATTGGTCTTTGTTGCGTGTGTGTGGGGGGGCGGGGGTGATGGTGTCGCAAATTGCTTTGGTGGTTAAGCTGGGGATGGAGGTGGCGCCGCAAAATTGCTTTGAAGGATTACTTGGTGGTGATGGTGGAGCAAATCGCTTTGGGGGGTGGGGGGGTCGCAAGTTATTTGTAGAGGGTCACAAATTGTTTTGGTGAGTAGCAAATTA
Organism: Ceratothoa steindachneri; assembly: GCA_963969495.1. Taxonomy (NCBI): domain Eukaryota; kingdom Metazoa; phylum Arthropoda; class Malacostraca; order Isopoda; family Cymothoidae; genus Ceratothoa; species Ceratothoa steindachneri. The sequence goes on from OZ018317.1 coordinate 218,985,335, forward strand.
TTCGGGTGTGGTGTCGCAAGTTGTTTTGGGTGGTGGTGGTAGTAGTGGTTGTGTCGCAAATTGTTTAGGAGGGAGACACAAATTGTTTTGGGGTTGTGGTGATGTTGCAATTAGTTGGGGAGGGTCAAGAATTTTAGGGGGAGGGCGTCGCAAATTTCTTTGAGTGGGTGTCGCAAGGTTTTTTGGGGGGGCGTCGCAAGTTTTGGGGAGGAGCGTCGTAAATTTTGGGGCAGTTAAATTGGGAAGGGGGATGGGGTGGAAAGTTAGGAGCGTTGTAAATTTGGGGGCGTTTTTAATTACCAATGGATGAAAATCGAGAAACTATAGTTACCCATCCCTCGGATGATGGTCGGGATGTCATTTACGGCTACCACGTTTTTGTCTTTATCCTGAAAGATGACAAATAGTTCGGTGAGTCGTTTGTCCAAGGACATTATTCATGAAAAGCCAATTCGTGTCGCTTATTATTATTCCAATTATGAATTCTCATCCAGTAACTATTGGTAAACAAGTAACAATCTCGCTGAAACTGTTCGCGGTTCCAAGAAACGTTGTTTACGCTGACAGAACCCCGTTGCCAAGGGCAACGCGTTGCCGCCTCCTTGGTATTAAAAGGTAAAGCCATTAAGACCAAGTCTTGATTTATTATATCCCGTTCTCAAGAAATTTATGCCCCTTTGATTATGCCGTATAAAAGGGATTCAATGGAGAATTGCTGCCAAAATCTAGATTAATTTCCCGCTTGAAATTGTCACACTATGTTATAAGCATAGAGCGAAATGTTATTATTCTTCATCCCGTGGCCGTGTGTGCATGAAAACAAGGAATGGATGACTGATGATCGAAGATAGACAATCCCGAAAAAGCGTTCACTCACTCTAGAAACTTAATACTGAGTAAAGAAGCTTCAAATAAACGATAATTGATATCAGTTGGGAAGTTCTACCTCAATATCCACATCTTTCTCCGTCAGATTATCACTTATTCATATCACTGCAATATCGTCTCAATGGATAAAGCTTTGATGAGGTCGAAAAGTGATATCAATGCATACACACTTGCTCCCAAAAGTATAAACCATAGTCTTTTGCCATAGTTCATGAACCGTACATTTTTGGCTAACGAAATTTAGAGGTAACAACAAGGAGTAACAACAAGGAAAGAAGGTACCCTAGAAGACCTTACGGTCCATTCAATGAGGGTAACTTTGGACTAGCAGTCGAGCGGGCACATCTCTGCTCAAATGCTTTACGTCCTTTCACGGCCATTTTTCAAGACCCTGTCTAGTCTTGACTTGAACTGGTCAACAGATTCACTGTTGACAACTTCCAATTGAAATGCGTTCCAACTACCGCAGATACTGTACGTGAAAAACTTTCCACACAGATCGCGCTTGTAACGCTTCAGTTCAAGTTTAAAGCCGTGATTTCTTGTTCTGCTCTTAACAAGTGTAAAAATATCCCCGTAGTCAACATTGTCGAACCTTCGAAGTATTTTGAAAACTTCGATCAGCTGACCACGCAGTCTACGGGTTTCCAACGAGAACAGATCTAATTCCCTTAGTCTATCCTCATAACTTTTATGTCTGATAGAGGGAATCAGTTTGGTTGCCCTGGCTTGTACGCGTTCCAATCTCGCGATGTCCTTTCGAAATGAAGGACTCCAAAATTGTACGGCATACTCCAGGTGCGGTCGGACAAGTGAGTTGTACAAACACAGTACAATCTCCTTGTTCCGATATCCAAACTGGCGCTTTATATAGCCTAGCATCCTTTGGACCTTTTTCCCCGCCTCAATGCACTGTTTCGAGAACTTGAGGTCACTAGTGATTGTTACACCCAAGTCCTTCTCAGTGTCGGTGAATTCAATAGCAGTGCCCTTAAGGATATACTGAGATTGGGGGTTTCTGTGGACGATGTGCATCACTTTGCATTTGTTCATGTTAAAAGGCATTTGCCACGTGTCCGACCACTCCCCAATCTTTCCAAGATCTTTCTGCAGGCGGGCAGTATTTCCATCCTTTGCAACGTTCATACCAAGCTTGGTATCGTCGGCAAATTTGGAAATCTTCGCAACCATGTCACCGTCCATGTCATTGACGTAGATGATGAATAGTAGTGGTCCCAGGACAGAACCTTGAGGCACCCCGCTAGTAACGGGCACCCACTCAGAAGCCTGTCCATTCACCACCACCCGTTGCCGTCTGCCACTTAGCCAGTTCTCGATCCAGCCGGCTACTTTTCCGTCTATGCTCAGCGCTCACATTTCCGGAGAAGGCGGCGGTGTGGTACCTTATCAAAGGCTTTCTGAAAGTCTAAGTACACCACATCCACCGCCCTGTCCCGATCGTGCTCACTGAAGACGAAGTGGAAGAATTCCACAAGGTTCATCAGGCATGACCGTTGCCTTCGAAAGCCGTGCTGGGAACTCCTCAGTAGCAGGTTTGACTCTAAATACGACGTCATTTTGTCCACCATGATGCTTTCCATGAGTTTACTGACTATCGAAGTCAGACTGATAGGTCAGAAGTTTGACGGTTGGCTTCGGTCTCCTTTCTTGAAGATAGGAGTCACCTCCGCTTCACGCCAGTCTCTAGGAACGCATTCAGTCCGGATTGACATGTTGAAGATTGCGCTCAGGTGTCGTGCCACTTGATCGTGCACTTCTTTTAACCCTTTCGGTAGAAACCCATCCGGGCCAGGTGACTTATTCGTCATTAGGTCAGTGATCTTCTTTTTTATTTCCCATTCCGTGAAGTCCATATCCTCCAGCTTTTCCCCCGAGTAGGAATCCATTGACTGGGGGATGGGACCACACTCTTCAGTAAACACTGAAGAGAATTTGTCGTTGAGGAGGTTAGCATTTTCTGCATCTAAGTGCTTTAATGCCCTCTCCTCATTTCTCAAAGGGCCAATCGTTCGACGGATTGGTTTACAGCTGTTCACATATCCAAAAAACTCCTTGGGATTCTCTTTACAGAGTCTTGCCACTCGGAGTTCCTCAGACCGCTTAGCCGCCCTTTTGCTGGACTTCACTTTCCTGGCTAGCCTCCGGTATTCGTCAAAGTCACCCGATATCTTCGATTGCCGGTACACAGTTCTCTTCTCCCTAAGCAGTTGGCCGATTTCTCGATTAAACCACTTTGGTTGAACAGAAGACCGACGGGGACATTTCAGAGGGATGAAACGCAATTGAAGACTCATGAATGTGGTTTTGAAACTGTTCCACGAGTCTTCAACAACATCGCACACTAGCCTCGCGTCAGTCAGTACAGCACGAAGACCTGCCAAGTCTGCTCTTTTCAAATCGAGTTTCCTCGATTTACTAGTTGCAAGCCCTGCCTTCGCGACTTTGACTACAAATCTAATTAGTCGGTGGTCACTGCCACCGAGCTCTTTGCCAACAGAGAGGTCCTCAACAATGTCATCCTCAGAGATGAAAACCAAGTCCAGGATATTGTCTCCTCTCGTTGGCTCTCTCATCCATTGAGTCAGGAACTCGTTGTGCGCGAACTCCAGGAGTAGTGCGTTCTCGCCACAGGGTTCTCTGGTTTCCCAGAGAACTTGTGTGTTGAAATCCTCCATGACGATACACACTCTGTCTTCGACAAGTTCTCCTAGTAGCTGGCACAGATCTCTGTCCTTTTCAACGAGTTGGGCAGGAGGTCTATAAAGCACCAGGGTCCTGTATTTGGCAGAACCTATCTCTAGGTCAACACCTAGTAGTTCATGGTCGGATACGATGTTGCAATCCGTCGAGTTGAGAGTATCCTTGACATACAACATCACACCGCCACCCTCTCTGTCTGGCCTATCTTTCAGGAAGAGCTGGTAACCGGAAATCGTGAATTCAGCTTCAAAATCTCGGCTTGACGTTTTTATCCACGACTCCGTTATGGCCACCATCTCAGGTTCTTCTGTTGCTACGAGGCCACGAAGTTATAGAAACTTGTTTCTGTTAGGTATTGAGAGGAAGGTATTAATAGACACCTACCAAATTTCAACACGTTGGATACATAAATATTATTCTCACATCCATATGTTTAATTTACCCATATGGTTTAAATTTTGACAGTTTTAAGTCACACAAGTAATTTTTGTGATATTCTATTTATAATTTGGACAAGTCGGGAATACATCGTCCTTTGTTCCTGGTGTCTTGCTTCCTCCCACGCATCTTTATGCCCAATATACAGCGCGTGGCGTAAGGTATTTGAGGACAGATTTATGCTTGTACAAAAGTGACTCTTAGAAATAGATAATAATGTCTTTTTTGTTGAAAAAGTTGTGAGGATAAGAAAAAAAACTATTGTTTCGTAATTTTATTTAATAAATTCTCGTTCAGCTTCGATAACGGCTTCTATGCGATGTCTGAATTGCCTACATGATAGGATCAAGTGGTTCTTTTTCATATTGGACATTACTCTGACTATGGAGGCTTTTAGGGATTCTTTAGTGTTATAAGGATGTTCATTAACCTCTTTCTCAACTAGGCTACATACATAGTAGTCCATTGGATTGAGATCTGGGAAGCTAGAAGTCCAAATGTTAGGGATTATGTGATCATAAAATTTTCCACCATCCATTGCAGCGTTGATTGAGCCTTGTGTAATGATGGCGAGTCTTGTTGAAACGCATAAAATCTTCCTTTGCGTACATTGTCGTTCCTTTCAAACTTTGTAGACGAAGGATCTAGCGACTTTAAAAAATCGTCCTATTTCTAAATTGCTATGTTCAGCCTTTATAGCCACGATAACTGCGTGCCTCTTCATTTCTTGTGTCAACATATGGTCTGCCATTGATAATTCTGAAATATATAAATTATAAAGTCAAATAATATGCTGCTATAGTAAAAATAACATACTGTATGTCCTCAAATACTTTACTCATCCTGTATACTGATGCTTTCAAGTCGGATCGGTGTTTGGGTGCGGATGTTGTTTACTTTGCAGCTTATCCTCTGTATTTGTTACTGAACTTTCAGTTATTCTTCTTTCTTTTCGACTAACTTTACTTTTTACCGATTCTTTTAACTCGGATAAGAAAATGAGGCTGCCAAAGGCTAATCAATAATAGTCTACAGGAGGTAGCTCCTCTTCCCGCCCTTTGGAACAGAAGATCCGATCGTGGTTGATCAGACGCGGTTCGAGGCGTTACCTTTTGTTGGACCCGATGGGAATGATCGTGTGGATGAGGAGGCCCGTACAGCTTTCAGGTCTTGCTGTCCACTCTGCAGTAGAAGAATTTCTTACCAGTCCTTCAGGAGTACGTGTTGGGTATAGCAGATGGAGCGGAATAGCTGTAGATATTTCAAATTGCAGAGTATAAAGAAATCAGTTCGACCCTGGCCATCGATATATCACAAGTCCCGGGTCTTCGAGGTAGCTTCGCCGCCTTAGAATCGGACAGTGCCAGGTGGGGATACGAAGTGCCATACATGTTGTGTAACCTGTATCCCGCTTGCTTTTGGAATGTCCCGCCATTGCGGCCCCTCGCAATTTTTGTTCTCCAAATCTTTCTTTTGCGCCGCGCCCTCTGACTTCAGTTTTAGCTGAGGATTCCTTCCGTGCCTCTTCTTAATTTTTTGTCTCGGTCAGGTCAATTAGTTCATTTATTCTCTGATCCATCACCATTTTGGTTGATGCCTGTTATTTACTTCTTATTCTCATCTAATGTTTTTCCTTTTGTTATCTTAGCCTTGCGTTGCCGGAATGTCTAGTTAATTGTCCCCATCCACCTTCGTTTGTCTTTTACCTTATTATGTGCTATCCAAAACTCTGCTTTCGAAGTGCTCAACCTTTCTTTCTTCCTAGTTTATAACATTATTGCCCATTGTCGTAGAATAGACTCTCGACGATATACCATATATAACTATCCGTTAAGGAAATTATTCTAATATATTTCGAGTGCGTGGTAATCTGATTGACCGAGGTTATTTATCTTCAATATGCTTAAGAAGTGGAACTGAGCTCAAGGATAATAATATGGCTATCATTAATAAAATAGAGTTTTATTAATTAAACTATCAAAAACACACAAAAAGAAAATGTTTACATAAACGGAGAATAGAAAGGGTCGTGGGAATATCTGACTAATCCGAGGATTAAGATTTGGAGAGATTTAAAAAGGTAAACAAATAAAAATTAAAGGGGGCGAATGGTTCGCTAAACCATTTAAAGCACAGGGTAGGGTTGACAAAAGGTTAGATAATTAAAGGTAGTGCTCAGCTTACGTAATTACAAAGTTGTTGTGCAGAGGAAGACGATGCGTAGGAATCTTTGGTCCACTGGCGGGTTCCAGCAGAAGGGTTCTTCAGGGGTTGTCCTTAGCGAAGGGGAAGGACTGTCTTTGAAGAGTGAGAGCGAAGTGGGACTCGGAGATGCAAGCGATCTTTGTGACAGCAAATCGGGGATGTTCTAGATGAACAATGGAGGTTATCGTTAAAACCAATCGTTCTCTTGAAGAGCGTTAAAAAAGGGAGAATCAAATTATCCTGACGTGATGTCTTGGGAATGAGAACCGTTTCTTGACGAACGGGCTCAAAGAACAATGGCTGTTCAACGTTGTTCTCTTTCTGAACAACAAGGGGGGGGGGGTGAGAACCGTTTCTTGTCAACGGGCTCAAAGAACAATGGCTGTTCTAACGTTGTTCTCTTTCTGAACAACAGGGGGGGAAGGGTGAGAACCGTTTCTTGTCAACGGGCTCAAAGAACAATGGCTGTTCTAACGTTGTTTTCTTTCTGAACAACAGGGGGGGCCTTATTGACTTGGCGTCTCGAAGGCACGAACCTTGGCACTCAAGGGATATTGTCCTCTTCTGGACAATAAGGTGGCTCTCGAGGTAGAGTTCCCTGGTGCACAAGGTGAGACCGGATCGGCGTGATGTCTCGCGAAGATAATCTGGATCTGATCTGATCTGCTTCAATCGGGAAAGCTTTGATATAAATACCCGGAGCCATCCCCTTGGCGTAGGGGACAATTGAGTGGGAGGCTCGGGGGAATGCCCCGGTCGCGCCTGGGAGAATACCTTATCTGCCCATAAGCCTAACTCAATCTGGCGAGATCGACGAATGGAGGCGAAACGGGGGGAATGAACCTCCTTGATTAAATATTGGCTAAGGTGGCGATAACGCGCTCTGCATCCTCTCGCAGATACACGTGGGTAGTAATGTGTTTATAAACATGAGATAGCGGCTGAATTTAAGCGGCCTCAGACCGTTCTATCACACCCCTCCATTCCAAGGGAAGTTGTCACTTCGAAAAAAAAGAGAGAAGGGACAACGATAGAGCTCCGTTGTGGAGGACTCGCTTTCTTGCAACGACCGTACCTTCATGCACCTAGCTAGTATTACCTCAATACATATGATTATTTTGATCATTTGATTATAGGGGAAACTAACCTTTAATACAAACTTAACCATAAAAGAGACATGGAACAATGAAATAATATAAAATTAGTGCATATGGGGCAAAATAATTTATACATAATTTAATGGATACAAATATATACACATACAAAAAAAATAGACATTGAGCTACAAAATTCAGACATATACATTAACTAATTATATTACAAGAGAATGTAATTTAAGTCGTACAAGACGGTATATACATACATGGAGATCCAAATCCTACGAATTTCAAATTAATCTACACTATTTGGTAACGCATTCCTACTGAGTGCGTCAGCGACCTGATTATCGGAACCTTTTATATAATTTATCTTAAATTGGTACTCCTGCAAGAGTAGACTCCAGCGCATAATTCGGCCGTTGGAGTGTCGTACATTCCGAATATAGGCCAACGGGCGGTGGTCAGTTCCTATCTGAAATTCTTTTCCTATCAAGTACATTTTAAATTTGTCCATAACCCATATAATTGCTAGAGCTTCCTTCTCTATAGTGGCATATCTCTTTTCGCGTGGTAATAACTGGCGACTAGCATATGCAACTGGATGACTCGTTCCGTCATCCTCATATTGAAGAAGTACACCTCCAATGCCCTCGTTGCTCGCGTCGGTCTTAATCCCAAAGGATTTTTCCGGGTTGGGCAACCTCAAAATGGGGGCAGAAATGAGCTTACTCTTGAGCTGATTAAAATGAGAAACAGCGACATCATTCCAACGTAGTCGATCGGGGGAATTCTTTTTTAAAAGGGTGCTGAGGGGCGCCGAAATTGCTGCGAAATTCGGGACAAATCGCCGATAGTAAGAAGCTGATCCTAGGAATGATCTTAATTGCTTCTTAGTATTCGGGAGGGGCATGTCGGCGATTGACTTAATCTTGTCCTCCTGTGGACCTAACTGGCTTTGTCCTATTTTAAAACCCAAGTATTTTATAGTTTCGTCGGCAAAATGGCATTTGCTGGGGCCAATGGTGAGGCCATTTTCGCGCAGTCGCTCGAAGAGAGCTATTAGGGTGGTTAAGTGATGACTCCATTCACGAGTAGCGACGTAGACGTTATCGAAGTAAAAGGAGACATTCGGATGTCCATCTAACAACCTTCTCATGAGACGGTTTAGTTACTACAAGCGGTCACGAGGCCAAACGGAAGGCGCTTGAATTGCATTAAGCCTTTCTCAGTTGCAAAGGCGGTATATGCTTTCACATCGGGCCGGAGGGGAATTTGGTAATACGCCTTGCACAAATCAAGTTCTGAGATGAACTTGGCGTTTTCAAAAAGGTGGAGGTTTTGGTCTACCAACGGGATGGGCTCGGTGTCGAACACAGTTACCGAATTTAGCTTCCGGAAGTCGATGCACATCCGATAAGAGCCATCAGGTTTCTTGACCATGACAATTGGGGAACAATAACTAGAGGTGGAAGGTTCTATTATGTCTAAACTAATCAAATTATCAACTTCGGCGTTAAAAGCTTGGTGTAAATGAATCGGCATGGGATAGGGTTTTGAACGGAGGGGTTCTAAGGTCGTTAATTTAATATCATGCTCGAAACTAGTAGCGCATCCAGGCTTCTCTGAAATAAAGTTGTCGAACTGACATAATAGTTCTTGTAGCTGACTCTTTTGATGTGGTGTCAGCTGCGCGTCGATATCCAGGTCAGAGGGTTCAAAAGACTCGCCTGGCAGGGGAGGAAGAGGGTAATCGGCATCAGGTTGGATGCACACTGTCTGTATGACATTAAGGGACTCCGCGGGGTAATCCTCTTCAAGCGCCGATGTTTCGTCCAGTGCTACGAACGTATCTCCATGGGCGCGTCGGTGGTACTTTTTTTCTTTGGGTCCACGGACAGTCTCCGTGTCTTTGTTTTGGGCCTTATCCCATAAGGGTGTTAGTACTTCACACTCCTTTTGTGCCGACCTAAAGTCCTGGTTAAGGATCTCCGAGAATTCGGACGGTATTGGGGTTCTGAGGGGGACGGGCTCCTGGGCTTCCTTCATAGCTCGGCCTCGAGGAAGGGCGGCCTGGGACACAGGGTCGGAACTTACTTGGGGGCTCTGTCCTATAAGTACGGAACAAAATTGTATGGGGGCTGAAATGACTTCAGCCCAGCCATCATAATACTGACACTGCAGGTAACATCTAACGACGGGGAATCGGTTCGCCCGCCCAAGGTAGTCATGTATACCGCAAACTTTTCGTGGTTAGGGTCCACTGGGAGGAGGAGCTCGTCGGCACGATGAAACACGTGCACCCTGTGTCCCTGACGAGAGTCGATACACGGCAGCCGTTCACGCTGCCCTCCTCAAATTTCAAAGTTCCCGGTGAACTTTTATCAAAAATAAAATTTACCTGGTGGCCTGACGGAGGGGGAGAAGTTGCTGCTTGGGTCTGCACGACCGGGAAAGCCGGGGTGGCATTCATCTGGTGAACTTGGTGGGCTGGTCCGCTTTTAAGCCTAGAATTTTGGGGGCAATTCCAGCTCATGTGGTTTTCTACACCGCAGGTGAAGCATATGATTGGTCGCTTCGGGAAGAGTGATGGAGGAGAAATCTTAACGGGAGGTTTGGTGTCCCGTTGTTGGTTTAGGGGGAAGAAGTTTTTGGGTTTATGGGGCCCGGAAACTTCGTGGGCTTTCCTGGGAAGGGGGCGCGAATCCTTTCTTCTTTCCTGGTTGAGGGATTGGTGAGAAGTTCGATTCTCCTTGGGGTATAAATTATGGCTTGCGGCATAGACATCCGCTTCTTCGGTACACTCTTTAAAGGTCTGGCACCGACGATCCTTGGCGAACGCGCGGATCTCCGTCGGGAGAGACGCCAAAAATTGATCCCGTAACAAGAAGTCTGTTAAAGACTCGCAGTCAGGATCAACCTTTGAGGATTCTAACCAGAATTTAAAATTCCTCTGAAGAATGTATCCGAATTGACGGAACGTCTGTCCGGGTTTAATACGACCTCCTCGAAATTCTTGTCGATAGAAATCGGGAGTCATATTATGGGCGGCCAATAACTCAGCTTTTAAGGTGCTGTAGTCAATTGTACATTCAGATGGTAAAGATACGAAAATGTCGCGCAATTTACAATTTAACAGTGGAAGTAATCTTGCTACACCTTCAGCCTCCAGATCCAGGTTATTGATCTCGAGGATCTTTTCGATGTGGGCTAAAAATGCTTCGAAATCCTCTCCATCCTTGAAATTGGGGAGCTTAAGTGGGAGATTGGGCGGGGCTTCTGAACGTGAACTGACTGATTGTATTTCGACCTGTACTTTAGCCATTTCAAGCTTATGGTGAAGCTCAGCTTGTCTTTTCCGTTCCTCTCTTTCTCTTTCTTCTCGTTGGATTTCTCTTTCACTTTCTTCTCGTTGGATTTCTCTTTCTCTTTCTTCTCGTTGGATTTCTCTTTCTCTTTCTTCTCGTTGGATTTCTCCTTCTCTTTCTTTTTGCCTTTCTACTCTTAACTTTTCTCTTTCCGTTCGTTGCTCCACTTGAGCGTACTCAATTAATTCTCTTCCGGAAAGTCCCAAAGATTTTCCTTGCGCTTCGAAGATTTCGAACTGAGTCATATTTGCACTTGGGGGCGCAATAGTCAACCAACTAAATTCCTCGCAATAAGAATTATGCCTTCTAGAGAATTAGCCTACCTAAAATATGGGCACTGACCTATTCGTAATTAGTTTCTCGACCTAGATAACCAATGACTAAAATAACACATAAAAAACACAAACAAATAATTATAACAGTTCCTTGAGCTACTCCAGCTTCTGAAGTTTCAAAAAGGGGATAGCAATCGTTAAAACAAAAGGGAACTACTATACTCTATCCTTATAACGAATAACACTATGCTTCACTCGACTGAGACCAGTGTTTGCAAAGATATAGCGTTAAACCTTACACACTTGATACCAAATTTAAATAGTATATATATATATATATATATATATATATATATATATATATATATATATATATATATATATATATATATATATGTCGTAGAATAGACTCTCGACGATATACCATATATAACTATTCGTTGAGGGAATTATTCTAATATATTTCGAGTGCGTGGTAATCTGATTGACCGAGATTATTTATCTTCAATATGCTTAAGAATTGGAACTGAGCTCAAGGATAATAATATGGCTATCATTAATAAAATAGAGTTTTATTAATTAAACTATCAACAACACACAAAAAGAAAATGTTTACATAAACGGAGAATAGAAAGGGTCGTGGGAATATCTGACTAATCCGAGGATTAAGATTTGGAGAGATTTAAAAAGGTAAACAAATAAAAATTAAAGGGGGCGAATGGTTCGCTAAACCATTTAAAGCACAGGGTAGGGTTGACAAAAGGTTAGATAATTAAAGGTAGTGCTCAGCTTGCGTAATTACAAAGTTGTTGTGCAGAGGAAGACGATGCGTAGGAATCTTTGGTCCACTCGCGAGTTCCAGGAGAAGGGTTCTTCGGGGGTTGTCCTTAGCGAAGGGAAATGACTGTCTTCGAAGAGTGAGAGCGAAGTGGGACTCGGAGATGCGAGCGATCTTTGTGACAGCAAATCGGGGATGTTCTAGATGAACAATGGAGGTTATCGTTGAAACCAATCGTTCTCTTGAAGAACGTTAAAAAGGGGGAATCAAATTATCCTGACGTGATGTCTTGGGAATGAGAACCGTTTCTTGACGAACGGGCTTGAAGAACAATGGCTGTTCTAACGTTGTTCTCTTTCTGAACAACAGAAGGGTACGGGGTGAGAACCGTCTCTTGTCAACGGGCTCAAAGAACAATGGCTGTTCTAACGTTGTTCTCTTTCTGAACAACAGGGGGGAGGGTGAGAACCGTTTCTTGTCAACGGGCTCAAAGAACAATGGCTGTTCTAACGTTGTTCTCTTTCTGAACAACAGGGGGGGAAGGGTGAGAACCGTTTCTTGTCAACGGGCTCAAAGAACAATGGCTGTTCTAACGTTGTTCTCTTTCTGAATAACAGGGGGGGTGCCTTATTGACTTGGCGTCTCGAAGGCACGAACCTTGGCACTCAAGGGATATTGTCCTCTTCTGGACAATAAGGTGGCTCTCGAGGTAGAGTTCCCTGGTGCACAAGGTGAGACCGGATCGGCGTGATGTCTCGCGAAGATAATCTGGATCTGATCTGATCTGCTTCAATCGGGAAAGCTTTGATATAAATACCCGGAGCCATCCCCTTGGCGTAGGGAACAATTGGGTTGGAGGCTCGGGGGAATGCCCCGGTCGCGCCTGGGAGAATACCTTATCTGCCCATAAGCCTAACTCAATCTGGCGAGATCGACGAATGGAGGCGAAACGGGGGGGAGGGAATGACCTCCTTGGTTAAATATTGACTCAGGTGGCGATAAAGCACCCTGCTTGCTCTCGCAGATGCACGTGGGTAGCAATGTTTCTAACCATGTGATAGCGGATGAATTTAAGCGGCTTCAGACCGTTCTATCACACCCATTTTTTTTAAAAATTGCTGCATGAAAATCCGCTGCGTTGGGCGGCATGAGAGCTTTAATCTCTTTAGATCCTTAATTTCCCGAAGAAGGGTTTTGTGGACAGATCTGTTTTCACTATTTTCACTTGTACACAAGTGAAAATATGTGAAAGATATATAACCTCACCGCCTCCACACTCGCAGTGTTTCGACAGGCTCGCCACTGGAGTCCTCCTCCTGCCTTGTCGTTGGAGAGGGGTATCAGCCCGCTCATTAGACACACTGTGAAGGGGAGTTTTACTATACCTCTCTCCTCCCTCCTCGACCTTTATAGGGTTTCATTTCTATGTTATTCATGGTCTCCCCCCGTTCTCCTCTATCTCCTTCCATAATTTACTTTCTCAAGTGTGATTGATTGCGTCTGAGCGCATCTGTATGGTCGGTTGTAGTGTATAATTGAATGAATGTGTGAGTGCTAGTGCGTGTTCTAGGTTTAAGTTCGGATTTTTTTTTTGCAGTCTCGGTGTACCGGTCCTGCCTCACCGGGCTGCGTCGTTCCGTAGCTGAACCGCGCTGAGTTGAATGTTGTGGGTGCCCGGACCGCGGCTGCCTAGCGCGATGGGCATTGCGCCCTAAAGGGAAAATCCTGAAGGCAGCCACCCGTTTTTGCAGCTAAGGTGCTGGCTGAGGAATGAACGGGTCCCTCTCTCCCTTTGAGGGTGCGCATCGGGTGATGTGGCTGCGTAGGTGGGTTCCGCTCGGCGCGAGACTGCCCCTCCCCTCCTCCTACACTAATTAGCATAGTAGTATATGTAGAAAATTAAACCAAAAACTACTTCGCAGAAGTTTTCGACTTCTACTCCTCGTGTTCCTGGATCTCGTTCGTTCTTCTCGCTTCTCGCGGCAGATCCATTTTCCTCAGAGGTAGACCCTGAGTTGGACTACCATCGTTTTTTGGTCTTTGAACGAAATCTGACATTCCCCTATCTAAACTTAATATTTTTTATGTCAGCGAGGACTTCGATGAACGGTCCGGAGAACCATGCCGCATGTGGTCCCGTAATGATGGAACCATAGTAGTGGAGATCATTTCCCACCCCCATCATGATTCCGTACAAGCTCCCAAGACCCTCACTAGGTCTGAGACTGCTGTTTTATCCCACTCAACCTTCAACACAGTGAAGGGCATTATCCGTTCTAATGAACTAATGGACTATGGCCTCAAGATGATTCAGTCAAAGCTGGTTAGCCAGGAGATTATTGATATTCATAGACCACAGCGAACCGTTGGTGGGATCCGGGTGAACACACCAATGATGTTCCTGACGTTTGATCGTCGGGATCTCCCAACGCATATTAAGGCGGGTTGCTTAAGAATGCCAGTCAAACCCTATATTCCGACCGAGACAATGCTTTAATTGCCATATGTTTGGTGATGTGAGCATTGCCTACGCCATCCCTGTGTATGTGTGGATTGCGTGCAGACCTACCATGGTCATTGCTTCGACCACCCCAGCCGCTGTACCAACTGTGGAGATTTCTATGGTGCTTCTTCCTGGAAGTGTCGCATATTTCTCTTCGAAAAAGAGGACTTAGCTGTCCGTGATTCTGCTAATGTGAATATGCGGGAAGACCGTCGATTAGTCCAAAATAAATTCATTTTCCCCGTGGACAGGTTCTCCGATGTCCTATGCATAGCAGCCAACACTCGTCCCGCTCGCCCACGTATCCTGTACACTACTACATCTCTTCAGTCATCACCCCGTGATGCAGTACCACCACCCTCCGCTGTATCACCCTCTTCTTCCACACAGACCAAAGTTTGGTCCCCTAATATACCTAATTCCCTTACTAGCCCCGCACCGAGCTGATATCTTCATGACTGGGGACTTCTGGTTCAAGCGTAAGGCCTCTCCCAAATCTTCTCCTCCATCTAGGAAGCTAACCCCCCAAAATAGCTAGCATTCTACACCAATAAAAAACTCTCTACCTCAGTTGAGGTACACCCTATCCCTTCCTTCTTTTCCCTTACTCCAATTTCTTTGACATATGTAACTGAAACTTCCAGCCTCCCCTCAAGCGGAGGTGGTGCATCCTCCATCCATAGCGCTATCCCCGCACTCCCAGAAAGTAACGATACTTCCAAGTCACGTTTACCCATACCACTACCTCCCGACCAAGACGATACCCCATCTTCCCTTCCAATTAGCCAAGTCCCCTTGAAACCCTCTGCAACTACTACTTCCAACCTCTATTCAGAAGTAGGTTACACATTATCTATTAGGAGTGATGATCTTCCCGCACTGGGAGTAACGTTATCCCCAAATCTCTTTTGTCTCTACAACCTTGGTCTCTCGAACAAACTTAGCTCCCGCAATACAGCTTCTGCCCCTCTAAATATGTGTTGCCTCGCCGTTCATACTCCTATCACGCCCGTGCCGGGTTCATCTCGCACTGCATCTGTTCCTGAGGGCTTCTTCGACCCCCGCACTCTCTCGACCGTGGTCTCTCAACGGTCTGAGTGATGACAGTCTTTATTGGAACTGTCAAGGGATCATTCTCAAATGGGAAGAATTCTTTCTTTTAGTATCTAGAATTTAACCGCAGAAAATAAATCCCATGGTAGAGTACTGATTGCATCGGTGTGGTGGATGCCTATAAAAAGTCTCATGCACTGTTCCGCCAGAACCCAACTCTTCCGAACCGCAATGACCGAAATTGAACTAGAGCCGTTCGGCAGCGAACTTTACATCAGGCGCGCACTGACTCCTGGAGGGCATATGTGTCTTCCTTTCTCCCACTACATCCTCAGCTCAGGTGTCGAAGAGAATTAACAAAATCAGGGGTTGGTATGCTGGTCATTCCACCCCTGGAATTGAGAAGAATGGCTCAATCATTTGCGATCCCGCCAATATATTAGCATCTTTTTTTTTGCTGATATAGGCAGCATTGAGCGATAACCGTCAGTTTAGACGTTTCGAACTCTGGCTGGAGGGCGAAGGCATGCGTTTATCGGCCGGTGGACAGGAGTCCTACAACTCTGTTCACTACTGCCGAGGAGGTGCGTTCGGCGCCGACTCGTTGGGTCCCCACGTCTCCCTGCCTAGACAATATCCGATACGACTTTCTCGGGCATCCTCATCCCCGTACGGAATCACTCCTAAATATTTTGAACTGGATTTGGATCCAGGGATACTACCCTACTTAATGGAAAAAGGAGATAGTCCTGCCATTTTGGAAACCAGGTAGAAACGGCTCGTCTCATTCCCATTATGGGCCCTCACCAGATGTCTTAGCAAGTTGATGTAGAAAATAGTGAATGCTCGCTTGCAGTGGTTTCTGGAATACCATGGCCTCCTAACTGCATACCAGTGTGACTTCCGTAAGAAGCAGAGTACGATAGATCTTCTTGTAGGTATGGACGGCACTTTCCGTGAGACCTTTGCTCGCAGCTGCCATGTGATGGCTGTCTTCTTCGATATTGAGAAGGCCTATGAACCACATGGCGCCACGGAGTCCTCCGCGAGTTGTATGAATGGAGATTGAGGGGGCTTTAACCGTTTTTTAGCCACTCGCAATTTCCAGGTTAGAGTTGGTAACGCTTATTTTGATATCTATGTCCAGGAGAAGGGTGTTTCCCAGGGCAGTGTATTAAGTGTCACTTTATTTGTTATGGTATCATCTCTGCCCGAAGGGGTGTCTGCAATCTTATTTGTAGATGACCTCGCTCTTTATTGTTCCGTTTCACGCCCGGCATCAGCAGTCCACCGCCTCCAGTTGGCGGTTACCATCCATCGTCGGGTCCTTCATAAAGGGTTCCGCTTCTCCTCCGCCTCAAGGAGTAAAGCAATGCAGTTTCACCGGAAGCGGAGGTAGCAAGTTAATCCTCCATTGTTCCTGCAGGATAACCCCTTGGAATGTGTGTCAGAGATCCGGTTCCTAGGGATGATCCTAGATCCCACTCACTTGGTGTCACCATCTTCGTGAGCTGCGACGGAGAGTCTCTCCCACACCTCTTGGGAGAAGTAATAGGCTCACGTTGTAGAAGCTATATATATATCTCGTACAGTCAAGTTGAACTATGGTAGTGAGGTGTATTCCTCGGCCTCTTCTTCAATCTCTCCGCAACCTGGCCCTTCGTCTATCCAGCAATGTCTACGGTATATTTTTCGTATTCAGCAGCTACCATGGTCCTAGACTTTTCCCTAGAGCCTGTCGCCGCCTATGACATTTCTCCACCCATGCACCGGCCCTTAGGACTTCGTGTAGCTGAACACGTTTCCCCGTTTTTCCCTTCTCATTCCCGCGCGCCCGACAGTGGACATTTGCCCTGACAAATATTTGCATCTCTCTTTGACATCCAGAAGTCTCTGGTTGCCCCGAACTATGTTCATTGAACATGCGGCATCTCACACTACATCATAGACGGATCTAAAACGGCCGATGGTGAGGGGGCTGCGGTGGTGTAGTATCGTTGTAGTCTACCTTATCGTGACTTTATCCTCTTATTACGGACTACACTCGGTCACTGGCAGCCATAATAGGATGGATGCATCGGTAACAAATTGCATTCCATTAAGCAGTCGGCTTTACCGTGGGCTAGCTGTTATCAACCTCGTCGAAACTCTGAGGTAGTCCTTTGTAGCATGTGAATCGACTACACACATGGGTATTTGAGTAGCGATAGGGCGCCCCCATCTTTTGGTCGACTGCCAGCCCCTGTCTGCCTTACGAATGGAATGCTTCATCTATTTCATGCGTCACAATGTAAAGATAGACTATGCTTCCTCTTAGCCGAGGGACCCTCCTTTAGCACCAATTCCGTGTTTCGATTTTGACTACAATGTTTTTCTCTCTCTTTTTATAGCAGGCAAATACAACTTTTTAATTAACTAGAAATGTAAATATTAGTAAACGCGCGTCATTTGTTTATTGCCCCTGTGCTCCATTTTATTTGTTTTAACCTTATTTTTTGTACTTTAGGGCCTTGTACCCTATGTCCTGCCGCTCAATAATCTTTTTAGATTTTAGCGGCGTACCTTATGCTCCAAATAATAAAATAAAATATATAATCTCAGATCCTCATAGATGCATTGGGGCAGGAAGGACATAGGATCCTCCAGATGTCATCTTAAGCCCTTTGCTACACGGACATAGATGGGAAATAGATGTGGGAAAGGAATTCAGGTAGTTCAAAGGCTAACTTAGAGATGATAGATGGAAGGCGGATAGTGTCGATGGTGGCTTAGCGGAGCTAAAAAAATAGAGCCAGCATAACACTAAGAAAACCTGAAGGTAGTGACTACGAGCGGATCGAGAACAGTGCACAACCCAGCAGGGAATCTGTCGCTGAGATCAGTAGACAAGGGCACCATATGCACTCGGTAATCCGAGCGTAAAATGATGCTCACAAGCTACAAGCCGCTCGCGTCTTCTTGATGTCATGCCAGCGCTTTGTCCGGCCAACAGCTCCCGGGGTTCGGAGGCAGAACCCCGGGAGCTGTTGGCCGGACAAAGCGCTGTCGCCTTCGAGGACTCATTGGGGGAGGTTGGGCTCGCCATGCGAGTCTTTTCCTCCTTCCGCCTCGAAACCTTAGGCGGGCGTTGCGGCTTCGGAGGCAGGGGGGCCCTCTTTTCGAGGAACCACCGTCTCCGAGCCACTCGCTCCACCTCGGGGCGTGGGCGAAGGAGCCGAAGCTCCTTTGTTGCTGTCCTGCTTTCGGGGGACAGCGTTAGGAACCCCGGAAGATGGCCTAGCGACCATCTTCAAGGGTGTTGCCTCCTGTGAGTCAAACGACTCGGTGGAGGCGCGTTGCCACCAGATTTACCAGGGGAGCGCCCAGGTTGGGTAGAGCCCGCAGAAGGGCTCCGAATGGGCGCGGAAACAACCGTGCTCGTTGGCCTAGATGGGCCAGGAGCAGAGGGTGCCTTTCTAACTATTGAGGCATATGAGGTCCCAGGCAGAGCCGGGCGCGCCAGGACCAAGTCCTTAACCTCGCGGAATGAGAGTCGATCCTGGGCCTGAAGGGCCAGGATTTCTTTCTCAACGAGATATGCACCACATTGCTTGGAAGAAGCGGGGTGCCGCTCTCCGCAATTGACACACTTGGCCACACACGATTTGGACTTATCGTGTGCGACCTTGGAGCAATATACACATACTTCGGGTGACCCCGACAGTGCACGTCTACATGAGCGATTCGTATGGCCGAAGCGGTGACAGTAATAGCACCGCCGCGGCAGTGGCACGAATGCCTTCACGCGGTAGCGGTACCAACCCGCACGCACCGACTCAGGGAGCTCGTCACAGTCGAACGTGACGAAGAGTGTAGGGGTGGGTCTCGAGGCCCCTCCCTGTTTTCTCATCACACGTTCGACCAGCTCTTGGGTGATGTCCTCAATGGAGTAGTCAACGAGTTCCCTCGAAAAAACTACTCCTTTCACAAAGTTCATGGTAGAGTGCGGCGTCACACTCACCGGGGTGCCATGAAGTGTCCGAAGAGCACTTATCTTAGCCGCCTCGGCAGGATTCGCCAGAAGGCTCCCGTCCAAGAAACGGGTCACCTTCGGCTCTCTACTAATTGCACTAGCTAATCCTCTCCTCTGATGGATCATTTTGCCCTTGGACAACATGGTGCCATCAGTGGAGCGAATAACGAGGAAGCGCTTGAAGACAGCGGGCTCAAAAACGCCAGGTAACCTCTGAATCAGGAGCCCCAATGTCTTCGAGGCTCCGCCCTGTGCACTCTTGGTCTTAGTCAGGGGCTCCGCACACGGGAGGGTAGAGGGGCCGGATGTGCCGATCTTGGCTTGATCGCCTACCAAAGTGGCAGCAGACCCATCCGTCCCCGCGGATGGAGAGGAGCCCCGAGTCTTCTTTGTCTTTTTATTCTTCTTTTTAGGAGAGGAGGGCGGGGAATGAACCCGCTTCTCACCTCCGCCGGCAGAAGCCCCCATGCCAGATGGACTAGCCTCAGCCAGGTCCCTCTCCGAAATGGAGAAGGTCCTGGTAGTCGTAGGGCACCTGTCGGAGGAGATCTATCTCCTCCTTGCACTGCCTCGGAACCCTCAGCCGTTTGAGGAAGACCTTGCATAGGGGCGGATTCGGTGCTTGGCGCCGAGCCCGGATTTCCCCCCATGGAAGGCCCTACCTTCTGAGGCTGGGTTTCCTCAAGGAACATGGCTATCTCAGGGGGGGCCTCCAGTTGGCCACCCCCCCCTCCCCAAGACATCGCAGGTCCTGTTGGCAGTATCGTCACTAGTCTTGTGTGGGGAGGCATGGGCCTTGACCCCGGCAAGGTTTAAGATTCTTGCCAGCAGGTCTTTTGAGGGAAGCGACCGAAGGGGCCTGGCTTCCCTCTCCCCCCTAAAGGGGTTTGCCCTACCGAGCCGCTTCGATGTGGAGCGGATGGCTAAGGGCTGCCTGCTGGCTTTGGTGGCAGTCCCCTTGGAAAGAACAGAGGGGACTGCCGCTGGTAAAAGGGAGGTGCCCGAAAAGACCTCCAGAGAAGGGGGTGAGGGGGTCCCCTTCACGCGTAGGCGTAGGAGAGGAGTAAGCCTCCTCTCCGGTTGAAGAGATGTGGAGGGTCCCCTGCGCAAGCACAGGGGGAAGGGGAACTCCATTTTTTTGCTGGAGCTGCCCGAGGGCGGCTCCGTCGCTGTTTCAGGGAAAGTTGGGGGTTGGTTTTATTTTGTTTTTCATACATGGGCATGGTGACCCTCTTTTTAATACGGGACGCAATAGCTCATCACCTCTTGCAGTTGCCCGCACTGCAAGAGGTGCATACAGGCCTGGCAGAGCCAGGCGCCGCCATTTGGGACCACCCCTCCCGCCTGGTGGCCTGGCAGTCCATCGGCATGGCGGCTCCACCTTGGACACGGCGTAAAATGATAGATTGTGAAGAGGAGAGGAAAAGGGATGTGAGGAAGGTATGGGTGGGGATGAAGCAGGTTGTTAAAAACCAGCCACCCCAG
The DNA here is from genome assembly GCA_963969495.1 of Ceratothoa steindachneri. Classification (NCBI taxonomy): domain Eukaryota; kingdom Metazoa; phylum Arthropoda; class Malacostraca; order Isopoda; family Cymothoidae; genus Ceratothoa; species Ceratothoa steindachneri. Next base: position 219,006,158 of record OZ018317.1, read on the forward strand.
ACTGGAGCTCAGGGGTTAGGGAACATTGTCCCCTCCCCCCTCAGCCCCGATCCGGGACGGTTGGCTGAGAAGAAGGTCAGCATCTACCCTGTGAAATTAGAGGTTGACCATTGAAAGTTGTGGGAGAGGTTGTATGAAAAGTGAGGAAACAAGTGTTTTGAAGGAAGGAGAAGAGGCTAAGCTGGGGTCGGACGGGGTGCTGAGTCCAATCAGCACGGCGGCCAGGATGGCAAATCGCCGCGCCCCTTACGGGCTGATGGGTCATCATCGTCCATGAACAACTTCCTGTTTTAAATAGGTTTCTCATTTGATTAAGAATGCGATATAAAATACTAAATAGGAAGTGATACCATAAAGCTTAATTGCATACAAGGAAAAAAAAAAATCTTATCCCGTATGAATTATGCACTTGCATATATAGAAGACTCAAAGGAAAGAATTTTCTTGTTTGTATTTTTTAATAAAACCTATGATATGTTAAAAAATATAATCGAATCCCTTCTATCACGATGGAATTTGCACCATAAAATAACAAAAAATTGTACTTTCAATGATACCCATACCTTTAAGCTGAGCAGTGGTAAACTAGCAATGTTTACAAGGGTAAAAAACCCTATCCCCTGTGAATGGTGTACTTACACATAAAAAGACTCGGAAAGAATTTTCTTCCCTTTCTACTTTTTGATAAACGACCAGATTAAAGTTCTGTTGCGAGAAGGATCAACCAAATCAACACATTCTACGATAACTCAATCGAAATAATCTGCTTCAGCGGCATACACAAAAGTATTTAAGTGAAACCGGCACAAAGGGTATGGAATCGGCGCTATCAACAAGTCGACTAAATAAATGAAAATTGAGTGCAATTTGCATGTTTAAGCTAACCTAAAGTAAACAGAAAAAAATCATCGCTTAAATTATAATTTACTACCATATTGTGGTAGCGATTTTAAGTATAGAGGGAATCGAGGCAGAACACAAAAGGGATCAGGGAAGGAATACCACAGCGAACATCCTCAGCCACAAATGCTGGGGCGGCGAGGGAGCACTTAAACCATCCACGAACAGAGCAAAGGACTTTAAAAAAATGAGTGCATCTCGTGAGATGTAACTTGAAAGACGATAACAGATATTGTAGAATATGCATAGACATGAAATCTGAGAGAAACGGAGCCATTTGGTCAGTTAATTTGCGGTGTAAAATCCGACTCCACAACTGGAAACATACACGTCTGGCCATCTATTGGACGTGGCCACCCTCACAAGTAACTCCATACCCTCTTCTACAAAAGCAAACGCACCCTTGGCCACAGGGTCAATAGCCCTATCATCAGGAATACTGTAAAATATCTTGAATTGTCCCATTTTACGTGTTTGGTACACGGGGAGGCCGCACACAATACCGTGCGCCATATTCCATTTGTTCTCGTATTCTTCCTCGATAATCGTGAATAAAGAGTTTCCTCCAGTTTTGTTATTGAACTCGTAATCGCCGATAGAGAGGTACTGGTACTGGAGGCCGTTGTCATCGAGAAAGTAGCTGCCTTGGTACGAAGGGCCAGCCTCGCCGGAGCAAAGCGCCCGAAAGTGAGAGGCGCGTAGAGAGTCGGGGTCCAATAACTTGAAGACAACGGTGCCTATGTAGCCCAAGTTGCTTTGGGAGAGGCGAAAAAAGGTGCGGAGACCAGGAATGAACAAATCGGAGAGCTGGAAAGAGAACAGTGTCAGAAACTCGATGCTACACGACTAGTGCTTGCTGCAATTTTAGCAATCTCATCTGGCGGATAACGAAGCCACAACCGCCGAAAAGACTCATCAGGCTAATTAAAATGAAAAAAAAAACAAAAAAAAGACAAAATTGCACAATCATTAGAAAAATAAAGAGGCACAGTGCCTCGCGGAGGGCCCCGACTCCCTCAGGCACCCAAGCGTGAAAACAATTTAAAATTCAATTCCTCAATTTTTAAATATTTTTTAGGAGCCCATCTGGAGACTGACTAATTGGGCATAGGTCGCCGTACTCACCACAGCCTACACTAGGCTGGATTTGAAAAAAATAATATACAAACTACACAGTATTAAAAATGACAGGAGGAAAAAAACAATAAAAAAAAGAAAAAGGCAAAAGGTAGGATTTTTTATTTTAATTAAGGGGCTATCTGGCGACTGACGACTAAGGCATAAGTTGCCGTAAACAAACAGCCTAGTTCTAGGCTACTTTAAAAAATTGAACAGGAAACAATAAAAAGAAATAACAAAGCAATAACAAAAACAACAACAATTAAACCGAGTTAAATGAAAGGTAGAAGGCCGGCCTCCCCCAAAAAGTCAATAAGTCCACCAGTCAAAGTACACGCAGTCGTCCCGAGTACAAGGGACAGGCGGTAGCGACCCCGCCCAACCCGGTACCGGGACAGGTGTCGTGCGCGAAGATCACCCAGACTGGGACATTCGACAAGAATGTGCCGAAAAGTCTGGGGGACGACGCAGTCGTTGCAATAGGGCGCAGGCGAGCGCTCCATCAAATAGCGATGCGTCACACGAATGTGGCCGATTCGGAGACGACAGAAAGCAACCTGAAGCCGCCACGGCATTGGGGGATAGCTCCATGGGAACAGTCGCGGCGCAATGGCACGCAACTTTAAATTCCCTTCGACCATCTCCCATCTTCTTTGCCAAGCAGTCCGAAGAGCTGCCCGTATACCTGCCATGTAGTCAGTGTGAGGAAGAGCGAAACGCTGGTCATGTCGCAGAGTCCTCGCGGACTCTTTTGCGCCCTCATTCCCCGCAATTCCTACATGTCCAGGAACCCAGCAGAAGATAATTTCGACATCTGCCCGGCTCGCCAAAACCGTGGCGTCACGGATTTCACGAACCAGGGGATGCGGAGATTCCAATGCCCCGAGAGCACTCAGGGCGCTTTGTGAGTCGCTATAGATCACAATCCGGTCTCCGAACCGGGCACGTCGCGTAATCTCCCGTACCGAGTGGTGTATTGCCACCGTCTCGGCCGTGAGGACAGACGCAGCGCCTGGTAGAGCCCCGCTGACTTCAAACAGAGGGGATACGGCGTGGAAGCCGACCCCCTCTTGGGACTTGGAGCCATCCGTATACACTGGCACGGTACCAGCATGACACGATGTGTGCTCCAAAAAGGTCGCAATACTCCCGGCGCAGTACAAGCTTTGGGAGCAGAGGCGTGGCGGCAAATAGCCAAATGTGGTACCCTCCAGGGTGGCGTCCTGGGCAGAACCAGGGGCGCCACCGGCCAGAGAGCTATATCTACCTTTCGAAGGAGTTTCCTGGCCCTAAACCCAAAGGGCTTAGGGTATGACTGGCGTCTCTCGGCGGCATAGGCACCATCGAGATCAGCTGCGGATGCAGTGAGAGCTGTTGGCGACTGAGGGAGGCGCCGGGCTCGCGCGTACAGGCGAGTGATACACTGCACGCGGCGCAGAGCGAGTGACATCTCCCCAGCATCGACCAACAGACTCTCAATGGGGGAAGTGCGGAAGGCACAGGTCGCAAGGCGAAGGCCGGTGTGGTGGATCGAATCCACCTTCCGCAATAAACGCTCGGCTGCGGATGCATAAAACTCGCATCCGTAGTCGAGTTCAAACGAACAAAGGATCGATAAAAAAGTAAGGCAGTAGCCCTATCAGCGCCCCAAGCGCTGAACGTCACGGAACGGAGAATGTCCATGGCGCGGGTACAAGAGACCCTAAGGCTGCGAATATGAGCCTCCCAGGTGAGGCGTCGGTCGAATACAAGACCAAGGAAACGGTGCGACTCAACCACATCCAGGCGTACCCCTTTAAGAAACAAATCTGGGTTGGGGTGAAGCCGTGGATGGCGGCAGAAGTGCACCACCTTAGTCTTGGCCAAAGAAAACCGAAACCTGTGCGCTTCGGCATAGCGAGAGACGCGGTTCAATGCCTGTTGGAGTCGACGCTCCAGAGTTGGCATCTGGGCCGCGCCAAAAGAGATCGAAAGGTCGTCCACGTAGAGCGTAGCGAGAACATCTTCCGGCAGCACCGAGGTGATGCCGTTGATGCTCAGGGCAAAGAGTGTGACACTGAGGACACTTCCCTGCGAGACACCCTCTTCCTGCTCCTTTGGGCCGGAGAGGGCTCCCCCCACCCGTACGCGGAATCGACGATCTCTCAAAAATTCAGATATAAACATTGGGAGGCGTCCCCTCGCCCCATTCGTGTGGAGAGTCTCCATGATACCGTATCGCCATGCGGTATCATAGGCCTTCTCCAGATCAAAAAACACCGTGGCGTAGTGGTGTCTACGAAGGAAAGCCTCGCAGACGGCATTTTCCAGTCGGAGCAGAGCATCCGACGTGGAGTGGAACTTACGGAAGCCGCACTGTGCAGAAGACAGATGGCCTCCGCTGTCCAGGAAATAGGCTAATCTAACATTTACCAATTTCTCCATCAACTTGCACACGCAAGAGGTTAGAGAGATTGGGCGGAAACCGGTCGGAGTAGAGTGATCTCTTCCCGGCTTGCGAAAGGCGAGCACAGTAGCGATTCGCCAGGAATCTGGGAGAAGACCTTCCACCCAGATCCTGTTGAACAAATCTAACAGAAAGGCCATGCCTCGCTCACCCAGGTGTCGAAGCATGGCGTACGGGACATCGTCCGGACCATGGGCGGTGTCCGCGCACGAAGCGAGAGCGGAACGCAACTCACTCACAGTAAACTTGTCGTTGAAGGGTTCTCCGCCTCTGGAGGTAAAGTCCAGGCGGCGGCCTTCCGCGACATCACGGCGTGCATTGAATGCTGGCGGAGCAGCATCACGGCTAGAGAATGCGGAAAAAGCGGTCGCTAAGGATTCCACCACGGACGCGGGGTCCGAGATTGCGGTCCCATTCTCCTGGAGAACGGGAGGGGGGTCCTGCGAGAACTTGCTCCTAATCCTTTTGACTCGCTTCCACACCTCAGCTAAAGGGGTCTTCCCGTTAAGTGAAGACAGACACGTATGCCCGCCAAGAGGAGCGGCGGGCGTGCTTCGAAATATACCGGAACTTAGCCCTAGCCCGACGAAATTCAGCGACAGTGAAATCGTTCGGGCGGCGCTTATAGCGCATGTAGGCATAACGCTTCTGTTTGAGGGCCGTCTCACACTCGCCCGACCACCATGGGAGTGGTCGGCGTGCAAAACGGCCAGACGTCCTAGGAATAGTAGTCAGGCCCACAGCGATGAGGTTGCCGGAGAACTCAACGGCCTCATCTACGGACCTAAACTCCTCGACTGAGATAGAGAATTCAGTCATTTCCTGAAATGCAGGCCACCACGCCCGCGCCAAGCACCACCGAGGTGGTCTCTCAGGCGGCAGTTGCCCTGAAAATGATATTTGAATGGGAAAGTGATCACTACCATGGAGGTCATCGACCACCCCTCAATCAAAATCAGGCTGTGCATCCGAAGAGCACAAAGATAGGTCAAGGCAAGAAAATGAAGCGGTTCTCGGACAGTGATGCGTAAACTCATCCACGTTTAGGACACCCATCTCAAGCTCTTCGATCAGATCGGCAAGGACTTGTCCCCTGGGATTTATGGAGTAATCTCCCCAGAGAGGATGCCTGCCGTTCAGATCTCCAAGCAAGAGATAGGGCCTCGGCAACCGTGCCACGACGCGGCGGAAGTCCCCCGCGTCGGTCAGCTGACGGTGGAATGTACGCAGAAATGATAGTATACCTCCTATCCAGGTGCAGCTGCACAGTCACTGCCTGAAAGGAGGTATCTAAAGAGAAAGGAAGAACGGAGACATCATGCCGGGTGTAAACCGCGCATCCCCCAGCCCGGCCATCCCGCGGTGGTGGGGTCGCAAGACCCTTATACCCCGGGAGGGCAGGCAGGGGGCACGCGCCTAGCATGGTCTCCTGCAAAATGATAGCTAATGGGGAACGGGACGAGACGAGCCTCCGCAGCTCCTCTCAGTTGGTCCGGAGTCCACGGCAATTCCATTGAAGGAATATGCCCTCCAGGCCTAGCTCGGAGGACACGCGGGGACCCTCCTCGAATTGAAGACCCTCACGGGAATGGCCGTACGCTTCCCGGGGGCAGAACCCCGGGCGCTGTTGGCCGGACAAAGCGCTGTTGCCTTCGAGGACTTATTGGGGGCGGTTGGGCTCGCCATGCGAGTCTTTTCCTCCCTCCGCCTCGAAACCTTGGGCGGGCGTTGCGGCTTGGGAGGCGGGGGGGGCCCTCTTTTCGAGGAACCACCGTCTCCGAGCCACTCGCTCCACCTCGGGGCGTGGGCGAAGGGGCCGAAGCTCCTTTCGGCGAACAGCTTTAGGAACCCCGGAAAATGGCCCAGCGACCATCTTCAGGGGTGTTGCCTCCTGTGAGTCTAACGACTCGGTGGAGGCGCGTGGCCGTTTCGCCTTACAGGAAACGGTCACGCTGGGGGAAGAGGGGGAAGCCCTGGTTTTAGCCGGGGCAGGGTATGAACCCTTTTTGCCGCCAGCTTTACCAGGGGAGCGCCCAGGTTGGGTAGAGCCCGCAGAAGGGCTCCGAATGGGCGCGGAAACAACCGTGTTCGTTGGCCTGGATGGGCCAGGAGAAGAGGGTGCCTTTCTAACTATTGAGGCATATGACGTCCCAGGCAGAGCCGGGCACGCCAGGACCAAGTCCTTTGCCTCGCGGAATGAGAGTCGATCCTGGGCCTGAACGGCCAGGATTTCTTTCTCAAGGAGATATGCACCACATTGCTTCGAAAAGTATGGTGCGGCTCCTCAATTGACACACTTGGCCACACACGATTTGGACTTATCGTGTGCAACCTTGGAGCAATTTACACATACTTCGTGTGACCCCGACTTTGCACGTCTACATGAGCGATTCATATGGCCGAAGCGGTGACAGTAATAGCACCGCCGCGGCTGTGGCACGAATGCCTTCACGCGGTAGCGGTACCAACCGGCACGCACCGACTCAGGGAGCTTGTCACAGTCGAACGTGACGAAGAGTGTAGGGGTGGGTCTCGAGGCCCCTCCCTGTTTTCTCATCACACGTTCGACCTTGACCGCCCCATGGTCGGCCAGCTCTAGGGTGATGTCCTCAATGGAGTAGTCAACGAGTTCCCTCGCATAAACTACTCATTTCACAAAGTTCATGGTAGAGTGCGGCGTCACACTCACCGGGGTGCCATGAAGTGTCCGAAGAGCACTTATCTTGGCCGCCTCGGCGGGATTCGCCAGAAGGCTCCCGTCCGAGAAACGGGTTACCTTCGGCTCTCTACCAATTGCACTAGCTAATCCTCTCCTCTGATGGATCATGTTGCCCTTGGACAACATGGTGCCATCAGTGGAGCGAATAACGAGGAAGCGTTTGAAGCCAGCGGGCTTGAAAACGCCAGGTAACCTCTGAATGAGGGGCCCCGATGTCATCGAGGCTCCGCCCTGTGCACTTTTGGTCTTTGTCATCGTCAGGAGCTCCGTACCCGGGAAGGCAGAGGGGCCGGATGTGCCGATCTTGGCTTGGTCGCTTGCCAAAGTGGCAGCAGACCCATCCGTCCCCGTAGCCCCCGCGGATGGAGAGGAGCCCCGAGTCTTCTTCGTCCTTTTCTTTTTTGGAGAGGAGGGCGGGGAATGAACCCGCTTCTCACCTCCGCCGGCAGAAGCCCCCATGCCAGATGGGCCGGCCTCAGCCAGGTCCCTCTCCGAAATGGAGAAGTTCCTGGTAGTCGTGGGGGCACCTGTCGGAGGAGATCCCTCCCCTCCTTGTATTGCCTCGGAGCCCTCAGCCGTTTGAGGGGGACCTTGCATAGGGGCGGACTCGGGTTCGGTGCTTGGCGCCGAGCCCGGATTCCCCCCCATGGAAGGCCCTACCCTCTGAGGCTGGGTCTTCTCAAGGACCATGTCTATCACAGGAGGGGCCTCCAGTTGGCCATCCCCTCCCAGGACATCGCAGGTCCCCTTGGCAGCGTCAAGAGTCATTTGTGGGGAGGCACAAGCCTTAACCCCGGCAAGGTTTAATATCCTTGCCAGCAGGTCTTTTGAGGGAAGCGACCGAAGGGGCCTGGCTTCCCTCTCCCCCCTAAGGGGGTTTGCCCTACCGAGCCGCTTACACGAGGGGCGGTCGGCAAGAGGCTGCCTGCTGGCTTTCTTGGCAGTCCCCTTAGAAAGAAAAGGAGGGACTGCCGCTGGAAATAGGGAGGTGCCCGAAAGCACCTCCAGAGAAGGGAGTGAGGGGGAGTCCCCTACACCCGTAGGCGTAGGAGAGGAGTAAGCCTCCTCTCCGGTTAAAGAAGTATGGAGGGTCCCCTGCGCAAGCACAAGGGGGGGGGGAACCTCTATTTTTTTTGCTGGAGCTGCCCGAGGGCGGCTCCGTTGATGTTCTTGGGGAAGTTGGGGGTTGGGTTTTTTTTTTATACTCATCATTGGGCATGGTGACCCTCTTATTTACACGGGACGCAACAGCTCACCACCTCTCACAGTTGCCCGCACTGCAAGGTGTTTGCAGGCCCGGCAGAGCCAGGCGCCGCCATTTGGGACCACCCCTCCCGCCTGGTGGCCTGGCAGTCCATCGGCTCCACCTTAGACACGGCGTAAAAAAGATAGATTTTAAAGACGAGAGGAAAAGGGATGTGAGGAAGGTATGGGTGGGGATGAAGCAGGTTGTTAAAAACCAACCACCCTAGACCGGAGCTCAGGGGTTAGGGAACATTGTCCCCTCTCCCCTCAGCCCCGATCCAGGACGGTTGGGCGAGAAGAAGGTCAGCATCTACCCTGTGAAATTAGAGGCTGACCAGAGAAAGTTGTGGGAGAGGTTGTATGAAAAGAGAGGAAACAAGTGTTTTGAAGGAAGGAAGAGAGGCTAAGCTGAGGCCGGACGGGGTGCTGAGTCCCGTCAGCACGGCGGCCAGGATGGCAAATCGCCGCGCCCCTTACGGGGGCAAAAGGTAGGAAGCGCGCTCCGGTGTCGGGGGTAGGCACGCCTCCCTCCAGCGCAGGAGCATACGACCTAAAATAAAGTGGAGGCCAGCCCCCTCCACAAGGGACAAGCGGTAGCTACCCCGTTCATCCCGGTAGCGGGACAGGTAACGTGCGCGAAGATCACCTAGACTGCGATATTCAACAAGAATGTGAAAATGGTCCGGGGAACAAAGCAGTCGTCACAGACGAGCGGTCAATCAAATGGCGGTGCGTCCAATTCGGTGAAGAAAGAGAGCAACCTGAAGCCGTCGCGGCATTGGGGGGGTAGGTTCATGGGAACAGTCGTGGCGCAATGGCACGAAACTTTAAGTTCCACGCGACCGTCTCCCATCTTCTTTGCCAAACAACCCGGAGAGCTGCACGTATTCGTGCGATGGAATCAGTGTGAGGAAGAGTGAAACGCTGGTCCGGTCGCCCAGTCCGCGCGGACTCTTTGGCGCGATAATCCACGCAATTCCTACATGTCCAGGAATTCGCCCGGCTCGCAAAAACCGTGGCGTCACGAATATCGCGAACCAAGGGATTCGGAGATTTCAATTGCCCTGACAGCAATCAGGGCACTTTGTGAGTCGCTATAAGGCACAATCTGGTCTCCGAACGGGCACGTCACGTTATCTTCCTTACCGAGCGGTGGATTGCCACCAACTCGTCCGTGAACACAGAGGAAGGGCCTGGAAGAGCCCTGCTGGCTTCAAACAAATGAGGTACGGCGTGGAAGTCGACCCCCCACTTGGGACTTGGAGCCATCCATATACACTAGTACGATTCAAACTTGAACGAAGCGTGCTCCACAAGGGCCTAACGCAATACTCCTGGCGCTGTATAAGCTTTGGGAGCAGAGGCGTGGCGACAAATAGCCAAATGTGGTACCCTCCAGGGTGGCGTCCTGGCCAGAACCAGGGGTTGCCACCGTCCCGAATTCTATACCTATCTCTGGAAGGAGTTTCCTAGCCCTAAACCCAAATGGCTTAGGGTATGACTGGCGTCTCTCGGCGGCATAGGCAGCGTCGAGATCAGCTGCTGGTGACTGAGGGAGGCGCCGGGCTCGCGCGTACAGACGAAAAATGCACTGTGCACGGCGCAGACCGAGTGGCATCTCCCCAGCATAGACAGGTATGCTGGTGAGGCGCGGAAAGGCACCGGTAGCCAGGTGAAGTCTGGTGTGGTGGATCGAGTCCACCTTCGGCAATACATGTTCAGCTGCAGATGCATAAAACTCGCATCCATAGTCGAGCTTCGAACAAATAAAGGATTGATAAAGAAGCAAGGTAATAGCCCTATCAGCACCCAAGGCGGTAAACGTCACGGAACGAAGAATATCCATGACGCGGGAACAAGAGACCCTAAGGGTGCGAGTATGAGCCACCCAGGTGAGGCGTCGTTCAAATACAAGACCAAGAAAACGGTGCGAGTCCACCACTAACAGGCACACCACATTGAGAAACAAGTCTGGGTCAGGGTGGAACCGTGGATGACCGCACAAGTACCATGGAGGTCATTGAAAAAGCCCACCCAAAATCAGGCTGTGCATCTGGAGAGCACAAAGATAGAGTGAGGCAGGAAAATGAAGCGGTTCTCGTCAAGGACTTGACCCCTGGGTTTAATAGAGTAGTATCCCCAGAGGGTGTCTAAAGTTCAGATCTTCAAGCAATTTTTTTTTTTTTAAGAGCTCATCTGGCGACTGCCTACTTGGGCATTAGTCGCCGTATTAAAACTGGCCTAGTTCTAGGCTACTTTAAAATAAAATTAGAGAGAAAAAAGAAACACCCCAAAATGGGAGAAAGGAAGCAAGCTGGTGCGTCGGGAAGAGGTCCCCCCAGCGCAGGAGCGTGAAACCAAAGGCAAAAAAAAAAAACAAATGCAAAAACAAAACAAAAGAAAAAAAACAAACCTTGCTGAAATAATAGGGAGAAGGCCGGCCTCCCCCAAGAAGTCAACAAGTCAATGTGCACGAATCTGCCCCGAGTACAAGGGACAGGCGGTAGCGACCCCGCCAGCCCGGTACCGAGACAGGTATCGTGCAAGAAGATCACCCAGACTGGGACATTCGACAAGAATGAGCCGAACAGTCTGGGGGACGACGCAGTCGTTGCAATAGGGCGCAGGCGAGCGCTCCATCAAATAGCGATGCGTCACACGAGTGTGGCCGATTCGGAGACGATAGAAAGCAACCTGAAGCCGCCGCGGCATTGGGGGATAGGTCCATGGAAACAGTCGCGGCGCAATGGCACGCAACTTTAAGTACCCTTCGACCGTCTCCCATCTTCTTTACCTAGCAGTCCGAAGAGCTGCCCGTATTCCTGCCATGTAGTCGGTGCGAGGAAGAGCGAAACGCTGGTCCGGTCGCAGTCCTCGCGGACTCTTTGGCGCGCTCATTCCCCGCAATTCCTACATGTCCAGGAACCCAGCAGAAGATAAGATATTGAACAGAAGATATTGCCACCAGCCCGGACCGCCGAAACTGTGGCGTCACGGATATCGCGAACCAGGGAATGCGGAGATTCCAATGCCCTGAGAGCACTAAGGGCGCTTTGTGAGTCACTATAGATCACAATCCAGTCTCCGAACCGAGCACGTCGCGTAATCTCCCGTACCGAGTGGTGTATTGCCACCAGCTCGGCCGTGAAAACAGACGCAGCGCCTGGTAGAGCCCCGCTGACTTCAAACAGAGGGGATACGGCGTGGAAGCCGACCCCCTCTTGTGACTTGGAGCCATCCGTATACACTGGCAAGGTTCCAGCGTGACACGATGTGTGCTCCAAAAAGGTCGAACGCAATACTCCCGGCGCTGTACGAGCTTTGGGAGCAGAGGCGTGGCGACAAATAGCCAAATATGGCACCCTCCAGGGTGGCGTCCTGGGCAGAACCAGGGGCGCCACCGGCCCGAGAGCTATATCTACCTCTCGAAGGAGTTTCCTGGCCCTAAACCCAAAGGGCTTAGGGTATGACTGGCGTCTCTCGGAGGCATAGGCACCATCGAGATAAGCTGCGGATGCAGTGAGAGCTGTTGGCGACTGAGGGAGACGCCGGGCTCGCGTGTACAGGCGAGTGATGCACTGCACGCGGCGCAGAGCGAGTGGCATCTCCCCAGCATCGACCAACAGGCTCTCTCAAAGGGGAAAGTGAGGAAGGCACCGGTCGCAAGGCGAAGGCCAGGGTGGTGGATCGAATCCACCTTCCGCAATAAACGCTCGGCTGCGGATGCATAAAACTCGCATCCGTAGTCGAGCTTGGAACGAACAAAGGATCGATAAAAAAGCAGGGCAGTAGCCCTATCAGCGCCCCAAGCGCTGAACGGCACGGAACGGAGAATGTCCATGGCGCGGGTACAAGAGACCCTAAGGCTGCGAATATGAGCCTCCCAGGTGAGGCGTCGGTCGAAAACAAGACCAAGGAAACGGTGCGACTCAACCACATCCAGGCGCACCCCATTAAGAAACAAATCTGGGTTGGGGTGAAGCCGTGGATGGCGGCAGAAGTGCACCACCTTAGTCTTGGCCAAAGAAAACCGAAACCTGTGCGCTTCGGCATAGCGAGAGACGCGGTTCAATGCCTGTTGGAGTCGACGCTCCAGAATTGGCATCTGGGCCGCGCCAAAAGAGATCGAAAGGTCGTCCACGTAGAGCGTAGCGAGAAAATCTTCCGGCAACACCGAGGTGATGCCGTTGATGCTCAGGGCAAAGAGTGTGACACTGAGGACACTTCTTTGCGGGACACCCTCTTCCTGCTCCTTTGGGTCAGAGAGGGCTCCCCCCACCCGTACGCGGAATCGACGATCTCGCAAAAATTCAGATATAAACATTGGGAGGCGTCCCCTCGCCCCCATCGTGTGGAGTCTCCATGATACCGTATCGCCATGCGGTATCATAGGCCTTCTCCAGATCGAAAAAGACCGTGGCGTAGTGCCGTCTACGAAGGAAGACTCGCAGACGGCATTTTCCAGTCGGAGCAGAGCATCCGACGTGGAGTGAAACTTGCGGAAGCCTCACTGTGCGGAAGACAGATGGCCTCCGCTGTCCAGGAAAAAGGCTAATCTAACATTTACCAATTTCTCCATCAACTTGCACACGCAAGAGGTTAGAGAGATTGGGCGGAAACCGGTCAGAGTAGAGTGATCTCTCCCCGGTTTGCAAAAGGCGAGCACAGTAGCGATTCGCCAGGAGTCTGGGAGAAGACCTTCCACCCAGATCCTGTTGAACAAATCTAACAGAAAGGCCATGCCTTGGTCACCCAGGTGTCGAAGCATGGCGTACGGGACATCGTCCGGACCATGGGCGGTGTCCGCGCAACTCACTCACAGTAAACTTGTCGTTGAAGGGTTCTCCGCCTCTGGAGGTAAAGTCCAGCCGGCGGCCTTCCGCGACATCACGACGTGCATTGAATGCTGGCGGAGCAGCATCACGGCTAGAGAATGCGGAAAAAGCGGTCGCTAAGGATTCCGCCACGGATGCGGGGTCCGAGATTGCGGTCCCATTCTCCTGGAAAACGGGAGGGGGGTCCTGCGAGAACTTGCCCCGAATCCTTTTGACTCGCTTCCACACCTCTGCTAAAGGGGTCTTGCCGTTAAGTGAAGACACGTATGCTCGCTAAGAAGAGCGGCGGGCGTGCTTCGAAATATACCGGAACTTAGCCCTAGCCCGACGAAATTCAGCGACAGTGAAATCGTTCGGGCGGCGCTTAGAGCGCATGTAGGCATAACGCTTCTGTTTGAGGGCCGTCTCACACTCGCCCGACCACCATGGGAGTGGTCGGCGTGCAAAACGGCCCGACGGCGATGAGGTTGCCGGAGAAGAACTCAACGGCCTCATCTACCGACCTAAACTCCTCGAATGAGATAGAAAATTCAGTCATTTCATGAAATGCAGGCCACCGTGCCCGCGCCAAGCACCACCGAGGTGGGCTCTCAGGCGGCAGTTGCCCTGAAAATGATATTTGAATTGGAAAGTGATCACTACCATGGAGGTCATCGACCACCCCACCATCAAAATCAGGCTGTGCATCCGAAGAGCACAAAGATAGATCAAGGCAAGAAAATGAAGCGGTTCTCGGACAGTGATGCGTAAACTCATCCACGTTTAGGACACCCATCTCGAGCTCTTTGATCAGATCGGCAAGGACTTGTCCCCTGGGATTTATGGAGTAATCTCCCCAGAGAAGATGCCTGCCGTTCAGATCTCCAAGCAAGAGAAAGGGCCTCGGCAACCGTACCACGACGCGGCGGAAGTCCCCCGCGTCGAAGTCAGCTGACGGTGGAATGTACGCAGAAATGATAGTATACCTCCTATCCAGGTGCAGCTGCACAGCCACTGCCTGAAAGGAGGTATCTAAAGAGAAAGGAAGAACGGAGACATCATGCCGGGTGTAAACCGCGCATCCCCCAGCCCGGCCATCCCGCGGTGGTGGGGTCGTAAGACCCTTATACCCCGGGAGGGCGGGCAGGGGGCACGCGCCTAGCATGGTCTCCTGCAAAAAGATAGCTAACGGGGAACGGACGAGACGAGCCTCCGCAGCTCCTCCCAGTTGGCCTGGAGTCCACGGCAATTCCATTGAAGGAATATGCCTTCCAGGCCTAGCTCGGAGACGCGGGGGCCCACCTCGAACAGAAGACTCTAACGGGAATGGCCGTACACTTCCCGGGGGCAGAAACCCGGGCGCTGACGCCTTCGAGGACTTATTGGGGGAGGTTGGGCTCGCCATGCGAGTCTTTTCCTCCCTCCGCCTCGAAACCTTAGGCGGGCGTTGCGGCTTCGGAGGCGGGGGGCCCTCTTTTCGAGGAACCACCGTCTCCGAGCCACTCGCTCCACCACTAGGCGCGGTCGAAGGAGCCGAAGCTCCTTTGTTGTTGTCCTCCTTTCGTGGGACAGCTTTAGAAACCCCGGAAGATGGTCTATCGACCATCTTCAGAGGTGTTGCCTCCTGTGAGTCCAACGACTCGGTGGAGGCGCGTGGCCGTTTCGCCTTACGGGAAACGGTCACGCTGTGGGAAGAGGAGGGGAGCCCTGGTTTTAGCCGGGGCTGGGTGTGCGCCCTTTTTGCCGCCAGCTTTACCAGGGAAGCGCCCGGGTTGAGTAGAGCCCGCAGAAGGGCTCCTGGATGTGCCAGGAGCAGAGGGTGCCTTTCTAACTATTGAGGCATATGACGTCCCAGGCAGAGCCGGGCGCGCCAGGACCAAGTCCTTAGCTTCGCAGAATGAGAGTCGATCCTGGGCCTGAACGGCCAGGATTTCTTTCTCAAGGAGATATGCACCACATTGCTTGGAAGAAGCGGGGTTTGGCTCTCCGCAATTGACACACTTGGTCACACACGATTTGGACTTATCATGTGCGACCTTGGAGCAATTTACACAGACTTCGGGTGACCCCAACTTTGCACGTCTACAAGAACGATTCGTATGGCCGAAGCGGTGACAGTAATAGCACCGCCGCGGCAGTGGCACGAATCCCTTCACGCGGTAGCGGTACCGACCGGCACGCACCGACTCAGGGAGCTTGTCACAGTCGAACGTGACGAATAGTGTAGGGGTGGGTCTCGAGGCCCCTCCCTGTTTTCTCATCACATGTTCGACCTTGAACACCCCATGGTCGGCCAGCTCTAGGGTGACGTCCTCAATGGAGTAGTCAACGAGTTCCCTCGCATAAACTACTCCTTTCACAAAGTTCATGGTAGAGTGCGGCGTCACATTCACCGGGGTGCCATCAGGTGTCCGAAGAGCACTTATCTTAGCCGCTCGGCGGGATTCGCCAGACGACTCCTTCCGTGAAACGGGTCACCTTCGGCTCTCTACCAATTGCACTAGCTAATCCTCTCCTCTGATGGATCATGTTGCCCTTGGCCAACATGGTGCCATCAGTGGAGTGAATAACGAGGAAGCGTTTGAAGCCAGCGGGCTCGAAAACGCCAGGTAACCTCTGAATCATGGGCGCCGATGTCATCGAGGCTCCGCCCTGTGCACTTTTACTCTTAGTCAGGGGCTCCGCAACCCGGGGGGCAGAGGGGCCGGATGTGCCGATCTTGGCTTGGTCGCTTGCCAAAGTGGCAGCAGACCCATCCGTCCCTGTAGCCCCCGCGGATGGAGAGGAGCCCCGAGTCTTCTTAGTCTTTGTCTTTTTTGGAGAGGAGGGCGGGGAATGAACCCACTTCTCACCTCCGCCAATAGGACCCCCTAGGCCATGTCCTTCTCCAAAATGGAGAAGGTCCTGGTGGTCACAGGGGCACCGGTTGGAGGAGATCCCTCCCCTCCTTGTACTGCATCAGAGCCCTCAGCTGTCTGAGGAGGACCTTGCATAGGGGCGGATTCGGGTTTGGTGCTTGGCGCCGAGCCCGGATTCTCCCCCATGGAAGGCCCTACCGTCTGATGCTGGGTTTCCTCAAGGACCATGTCTATCACAGGAGGGGCCTCCAGTTGGCTATCCCCTCCCAGGACATTGCAGGTCCCCTTGGCAGCTTCACCAGTCTTGTGTGGGGAGGCACAGGCCTTGACCCTGGCAAGGTTTAATATTCTTGCCAGCAGGTCTTTTGAGGGAAGCGACCGAAGGGGCCTGGCTTCCCTCTCCCCCCTAAGGGGGTTTGCCCTACCGAGCCGCTGGCACGAGGGGCGGTCGGCAATGGGCTGCCTGCTGGCTTTCTTGGCAGTCCCCTTAGAAAGAAAAGGAGGGACTGCCGCTGGAAATAGGGAGGTGCCCGAAAGCAGCTCCAGAGAAGGGGGTGAGGGGGAGTCCCCTTCACCTGTATGCGTAGGAGAGGAGTAAGCCTCCTCTCTGGTTAAAGCAATATGGAAGATCCCCTGCGCAAGCAAAGCGGGGAGGATCTCTATTTTTCTCGGTGGGGCTGCCCAAGCGCGGCTTCGTTTATGAGCAAGGGGGAATAAGGGGGAGATTTTTTTTTTACATCATTGGGCATGGTGACCATAAATTTTCTGCAGGACGCAATAGCACATCACCTCTCACAGTTGCCCGCACTGCAAGAGGTGCTTACAGGCCTGGCAGAACCAGGCACTGCCATTTGGGACCACCCTTCCCGCCTAGTGGCCTGGCAGTACATCGGCTCCACCTTAAACACAGCGTAAAAAGATAGATTGTGAAGAGGAGAGGAAAAGGGATGCGAGGAAGGTATGGGTGGGGATGATGCAGGTTGTTAAAAAAAACATCCCAAATCGGAGCTCAGGGGTTAGGGACTGCTGTCCCCTCCCCCCTCAGCCTCGATCTGGGACGGTTGGCTTGAGAAGAAGGTCAGCATCTACCCTGTGAAATTAGAGGCTGACAAGAGAAAGTTGTAGGAGAGGTATGAAAAGGGAGGAAATACAAGTGTTTTGAAGGAAGGAGAAGAGGTTAAGCTGGGGCCGGACGGAGCGCTGGATCCTGTCAGCACGGCGGCCAGGATGGCAAATCGCCGCGCCCCTTACGGGGTGTTTGAGGGCTGTCTCACACTCGCCCGACCACCATGGGAGTGGTCGGCGTGCAAAACGGCCAGACATTCTAGGAATAGTAGTCAGGCCCACTGCGATGAGGTTGCAGGAGAAGAACTCAATGGCCTCATCTACCGACCTAAACTCCTCGACTGAGATAGAGAATTCAGTCATTTCCTGAAAGTCAGGCCACAGCGCCCGCACCAAGCACCACCGAGGTGTGCTCTCAGGCGGCAGTTGCCCTGAAAATGATATTTGAATGGGAAAGTGATCACTACCATGGATGTCATCGACCACGCCCCAATCAAAATCAGGCTGCGCATCCGAAGATCACAAAGATAGGTCAAGGCAAGAAAATGAAGCGGTTCTGGGACAGTGATGTGTAAACTCATCCACGTTTAGGATACCCATCTCAAGCTCTTCGATCAGATCGGCAGGGACCTCACGGTATACACTGCCACTTGACTAAGACTGATAAGAGGACGAAAATGCGCCAGGCAGCCAAAACCTCTATGGATAGGAGAGTAAATGTGGAAAGGGGTAGAAGGGTATGCAATAAAGAGAAGTAGAGATAGGTGGGTCCCTAACAGTAGAGTCCCTTGGGTGATCACTTATTATTAGAGATGGGACAATTCCAACAAAATTTGTGATTCCGATTCAAAGTCCAGTTATAAGTTACGATTCTGATGCTGATTCCTTCACAAAATGGAATATTGATTCAGAATTCCTTCCATGTAATAATAATAATAATAGATACTTCAATAATAATTAATAAAATTAGTTGTTACATAAACTAAATAGAATATAGTAAACAAATAAATGCAAGATGAACATTGTGCTAAGTTTGCATAGTACTGCTAACAACTAATCTTCTGATATAGAGCCTTATGCTGGAGGTTTGGTATCGTCAGTCGTCACAACCAAGTGAATTTAGATCTTTGATAGCGAATAATGCACAGTTTATGTGGAAATTGTAATTCAAATCAGACTAATTCAGCTATTATGATATTGTTACTCAATATTTAACATAGGCTGGGAGTAGGAAGCGTGCGCAGCATAACCTAGATCTACGGTGGCTGTTAAGTCAACTGAACCAGGTTTGCCCAATGTATTTTAATGAAAGTACCAAATTTCTAATTTATTATATTTTGCCTATAAATCAACTGAAATGTATAATATTTATTATTTATAATATACTTGGCTTTATTTTAAGTGGTTTACACATATTGAATGTACATACTTTATAATTAGAAGGTTGTGTCCTCAACAAGTTCCTCTTTATACCAATATTCTTGCTTTAATTTAGCACAAAGCTCTGGATCGGGTGTATAAGTTGTGAAGTTTACATCATGAAGAAGACTTTTGAATGTAGCCGAGCATTGATATTGTTGGGGTATGCAGCTTATACCTATTCTTGACTTAATGTTATTTAGGACTGAAAGTATTCTCTGGTTTGTTAGCTTGTTATGTCATTGTTATCTTGAAGATTAAGTTCTCTCCATTCTTTATTTGGAGCTTCAATCTGATTCTCTGGCACAAGATTTGGAAATTTGCATGCCACAGGAACAATTGAACTTGGACCATTGCAATCACATATACTAACCGAGTCTAGTGCCTCCAGAAGCTTCAGATTATCTAAGAAATCATGTGCAAAGAAACACTGAAAAATTTCCTTTCCATGGCGTACATAAAAATTTAATGTTTTCACATGAAATTGTTTCAATTCAGTTGTACTAATAGATGAAGCTTTCTTTATGTTAGATGCATTCAATTTTTGCTCTTCTGTAAATTTCAGTTATGGGAAGATACACAGATGGATCATTGGTGTTAATTTCATGTAGCCCTTTATTTTTTTCTATTTTCTTTTTTAATGAAATTGCAAAGTATTCCCTTAACAGTACATGTAATAGATTTGTGCAGTTTGTGCATTCTATAGCTTTCTGATTGGAAATCTAAGTTGAATGTAATAATATCTGGCAAAATATATGCTGAAAATGCATAATACATCTGTGATTGGATTTGTTAACGAGTTCAGCACATTTGAAACTACACTGTTCTTATCTTTAAGAGCAGCAGAAGTAAAGAATAACAATAGAGCTGGCCACTGTTCTAGTATTCTTTTGACAACTTGTTCTAAAGATGCCACCTTGTGCAACTTACATGTAATAATTTATGGATTTGTTTCAGTAAATGCCTGAAATTCTTCATATTCCTGCAAACTTTTGGGGCTATTAGAGTGGAATGAATGTAGGCTTCTAGCAAGTTCTTCTAAATATGAAGGTAATTCTGAACAAGCCTTTGATACACAGAGATGCATAGAGTGACAGACACAACCCTGAATAAAGAGCCAGGGAATTTTGTTCTTCAGTAAAGCCTGCACACTTCCCTTCTGTCCCATCATTAACACTAGCATTATCACTGGCAAATCCTATCAAATTTTCAAAAGGAAATCATGTAGGGTAAATAATCTTTCAATAGACGGAAATATTCCACTAGCAGAGCAATCTTGGGCTTCCAAAAGAATTAAATAATTATCAATAGTTTTTTGAGTGCTATAATCATAAAATCTAGCCAACAGAAAAAGCTGGGGGAGTTTTGTACTTACATCAGTAATTTTATCTATAATTAATGAAAACTAGTACTCTTTTAGCAGTTTAGTGAGGTTCTGAAAATTAATAAGGAGCTAAAATATTTTTAACCCTGGAACACTAACCATCATTTCACTACACACCACTACTAACCATGACAATATCATACCCGATTTGAAAAAAAAATATATATATAAATGGAAAGCTTTAATGGAATAGATTTATATGAAGGCACTTCAAACTTTGAACTTTGACTTAACATTAAGAAAAACTGACAATGACCTCGTTGCTCTGGGTACCTCCTACCCATGGTTAGCGTTCTAGGGTATTAAGTATTTGAGTAGCTTTGGTTCTTGCACCATTAATATCCTTTGCTATTTTTGAATCAGGACATGCATTTTGAATTAGTCCAGGCAAATGATCTCACTGGTAAGTTATGTTCGCAAAATAAATGAACAAAGTTTAAGCTCTGCAGCTGCTGCTTTTGTAATAGGAACAGATAGGAACAGAAGATGTAGGCTGCAAAAATTCAGTCAGTTTTCTACTTTAATTTTCAGAATTAATATTTTTAATATGTTTATCCATTTTTGCGTGCCTCTCCAGATGAGTTACACTGCCTTGAATTTCACAACAACAAAATTTACAGTATGCTCTTTCAATATTTGTTTTACTTGGTTCTAACCATGCTGAAAATCAAGCATCCAATAAAAGTTTGTTTGTTAATTTATGATTATATTGTTTAATTATTTAAGTCAATTTCATCACTGCTTTTATCTTTCGTATTCTTGATCATCATGAAGATTTTAAATCATCATAATTAATAAAAGTTAAACAAGATAGTAAGGAAGCTCCTATCGCTAACATTTACAACATGCTAACTGGCATATGAGGCAGCAATCCGGCAATATCGGATGGTACGTACAATACAAGTAATGAACACATTTTATACCGTATGGCGCATCCCAACTAACAACTGTTGTGTAATTGAGATACACCATACATACCAATTATAAACTGCCTCCTTATAACATGCCACAAAAAAATATTTTGAAATAAAATTAGTAGTACAATAATAATGCAAAGTATTTATTGTTACATTGTTCACTTACACTGTAAACTTATTTTTACAGAAAGCGAAAAAAATTTAAAAGTACTAAATTATCGCAGCATAGTACCAAAAGTACTGTTGCACACCCAAAGTAGCAAATTTGGTACAATAGTACCAGGTTCAGCAAGCCTGAACTGTGAACAACAGGGCTGCCCGCTGCCGAAAGAATTTTAGCAATAGTACCAAAACTTAGTCTGAAAATATAACAAAAGTGGTACACGTACCAAATCTAATTAAAACATAAAACAAAAGTAAAATGGTATAAAAAAGTTTCTTTGCGACAAAAAGGTACCAAATGTGTACAAATCATGGTATCACAAGTGTTTCTTTACGGCAAAAAGGTACCAAATTTGTATGAATGTGCAAACTTCAGCAGCCCTGCTGAACAAAGCTCTAACATCTTAGAATTGCATCAGCTGTTCTAAATGATGCCTGAGCCGGCCTTCATTTCACACATATAAACAATTAAACATAAAATACCTTTCTTATATAGTCAGATTTTCAATATTAATTGATATTAAATAGTGATGCATTCTTGTTGAGTAATCTAAATCTATTAGTAAATAACTTATTAATGTTATAATTTTACTGAATAATAGGACAGATGAGTTGATACATAACTTGATTAACACTAATGGGAAATAAACAATGTTTAAAATTTTGATTCAGCTATTTGGCAAGTAGGAAAGAAAGTTAAAAACTTAAAAAAGAACACTGTTGAAAGAGTCTCTGTACTGAAATTTTGAAGGAATCGTTTTTTGAATAAAAAAACTGGGTTTATTTTTAGCAATACTGATGCCGATTCTCCCCAAATTAACGATTCCCGATTCGGATTAATCGTCACAACTCTACTTATTATTATCATACCCTGATGGTACAAGGAGCTACACAAGACAAGAAGTACCCTAGGAGACCTTACAGTCCATTCAAAGAGGGTACCTTTGGGCTAACAGTTAAGCAGGCACAGTTCTGCACAACGACTTAAGTGCCCAAACAGCCACTTTTCAAGACTTTGTCCAGTCTTGACTTGAACTGTTCAACAGAATTGCTGTTGACAACTTCCACTGGAAGTGCATTCCAGCTACCGCAGATGCTGTATGTGAAAAATTTACCACACAGATCATGGTTGTAACGCTTCAGTTCAAGTTTGTAGCCGTGATTTCTAGTTCTGCCCTCACTAAGTTGGAAAATATCCATGTAGTCTACATTATCGAAGCCTCAAAGTATTTTAAACACTTCGATAAGCTGACCATGCAGTCTCCGGGTTTCCAACGAGAACAGATCTAATTCCCTTAATCTATCATCGTAACTTTTGTGTCTGATAGAGGGAATCAGTTTGGTTGCCCTGGCTTGCACACGTTCCAATCTCACAATATCCTTTCAAAACGAAGGACTCCAAAATTGTTTGGCATACTCCAGGTGCAGTCAGACAAGTGAGTTGTACAAACACAGTACTATCTCCTTGTTCTGATATCCAAACTGTCGCTTTATGTAGCCTAGAATTCTTTGGGCCTTTTTCTACGCCTCATTGCACTGTTTTGAGAACTTGAGGTCACTAGTGATTGTTACACCCAAGTCCTTCTCAGTGTCGGTGGATTAAATAGCAGTGCCCTTAAGGATATACTGAGATTGGGGGTTTCGGTGGCTGATATGCATCACTTTGCATTTGTTCACGTTAAATGGCATTTGCCACGTGTCCGACCACTCCCCAATCTGCCAAAGATCATCTTGAAGGCGGGCAGTATTTCCTTCCTTTGCGTTGTTCATATCAAGCTTGGTATCATCGGCAAATTTAGAAATCTTCGCAACCATGTCACCGCCCATGTTGATGTAGATGATGAATAGTAGTGGTCCCAGGACAGAACCTTGAGGAACACCGCTAGTAATGGGCACCCACTCAGAAGCCTGTCCATTCAACACTACCCGTTGCTGTCTGCCGTTTAGCTAGTTCTCTATCCAACTTGCTACATTTCGGTCTACGCCCAGTGCACGCACTTTCTAAATGAGGCGGCGGCGGTGTGGTACCTTATCAAAGGCTTTTTGAAAGTCTAAATAGATAACATCCACCGTCTTATCACGGTCGTGCTCACTAAAAACGAAGTGGAAGAATTCCACAAGATTCGTTAGGCATGACCTGTGCCTTCGGAACCCATACTGGGAACTCCTCAATCGCAAGTTGCACTCTAAATATGATGTCATTTTGTCCACCAAGATGCTTTCCATGATTTTACCGACTATTGAGGTTAAGCTGATAGGTCGGTAGTTCGATAGCTGCCTAGGGTCTCCCATTTTGAAGATAGGAGTTACCTCTCCGCTTCATGCCAGTCTCTAGGAACGCATCCGGTCCAGATTGACATGTTGAAGATTGTGCTCAAATGTGGTGATACATCACACACTTCAACACTCTAGGTAGAAACCCGCCCGGGGCAGGGGACTTATTCGTCTTTAGATCAGTGATCTTTTTTTCCATTTCTCCTTGAGTGAAGTCCATTTCCTCCAGCTTTTCACCCAAGTAGGAATCTGTGGGCTGGGGGATGGGACTACTCTCTTCAGTAAACACTGAAGAGAAGTAGTTGTTCAGGAGGTTAGCATTTTCTGCATCTGAGTGCTTTAATGCCCCCTCCTCATTCATTAAAGGGCCAATCCTGCGGTGGATTGGCTTACGGCTGTTTACATAAGCAAAGAACTCCTTGGGATTCTCCTTGCAAAGTCTCACCACTCAGAGCTCCTCGGCACACTTTGCTGCCCTTATGCTGGACTTCACCCTCCTAGCTAGCTTACGGTACTCGTCAGTCTCCAGAAATCTTTGACTGCCAGTACACCATTCTCTTCTCCCTCAGCAGTTGACCGATTTCTCGCTTAAACCAATTTGGTTGAATGGAAGACTGACGAAGACTTGTCAAAGGGATGAATCATGATTGAAGACTAATGAAGGTAGTTTTGAATCTATTCCACGAATCTTCAACATCCTCGCACACTTCTAGCCTCACATCAGTCAATCCAGCACAAAGAACTGCAAAGTCTGCTCTTCTCAAATCAAGTTTCCTCAATTTACTAGTCGCAGACTCTACCTTGGGGACCTTGACTATAAATCTAACTAGTTGGTAATCACTGCCACTGAGCTCTTCGCCTACAGAGAGATCCTCAACGATGTCATCCTCAGAGGTGAAAACCAATCGAGGGTATTATTGCCTCTTGTCAGCTCTCTCACCCATTGAGTCAGGAACTCATTGTTCACGAACTCCAGGAGTAGTGCGTTCTCTGGTTTCCCAGTCAACCTGGGTATTGAAATCACCCATAGCAATACACACACTGTCTTGAACAAGTTCACCCAATAGCTGGTACAGATCCCTGTCCTTTTCAACGGGTTGGGCAGGGGGTCTGTAAAGCACCAGGGTCCTGTATCTGGGAGGACCTATATCTAGGTCAACTCCTAGTAGCTCGTGGTCGGATACAATGTTGCAGTTCATCAATTTGAGTGTATTCTTGACATAAAACATCACATCGCCACCCTCTCTGTCTGGCCTATCTTTTTGGAAGAGTTGGTAACAGGGAATTGTGAATTCATCTTCAAAATCTCGGTTTGAGATTTTTACTCACAACTCTGTTATGGCTACCATTTCAGGTTCTTCCATCGCTATGAGGGCACGAAGTTCAAGAAACTTGTTCCTGATCGACCTCGCATTAAACTGAAGAACTTTCAGGGAGTCCCCGAATGTAGGACTGCCTACGCTCTTCCGTTTCCCGGCTTATTTGTTGGCAAAGAGGCACCCCTCTTTGCAACCTCTGAGAAGGTCATTCCAGAAGTGAGATGGGCATACTGGCATACCTCTACCCTCACTCTGGGCCAGATACTCGTTTGGGTTCTCTCTACGACATCCTGAATCATGTTCGACAGAAAGGTCTTTCCTTTAAAGGAAAGATGTACCCCATCTCTTTGGTAGAGATCATTCCTACCATAAAAGGTGCGGTAAGGGTCCACAAAAAAGACCCCCTCTGCCATACACAAATCTGACAGGCACCAGTTCAAAGAGACGTTCAGCGAGTGAGCGGCCCGTGTGGGACCTCTTCTCGGGAGCATCCCGACAACACACAGGCAGGTTTTCAGCCCTCAGTCGTCCATGGCACCCATGACTGTGTGGAGGATTTTATCCATAGGGACTACCCTATCTCCTCTCAGGTAGAGGTCGTTGCCACTTACCATCGGAGCAATGACTGAGCTCTCAGAAACCTGAGATTTCTCTGCCTCTACTCTGATGTGGTGGTTACCCTGTCCTGGCAGGCAGCTTACCTTCACACTAGTGCGAAGGCAGGCACCTAGCAGGGGCTGCAGACCCCATGCTTGAGAATCACCAATAAGGGTGACCCTTGCACATTTGTCTGCAGACGACTGAGTCTTCCCTTTCGGAAGTGACTTGCCGGTTTCCTCTTTTTTTCTCTACATTTTTTTTCTTTTTCTCATCTTCCTTTGTTTTTTCTTCTTCTGCTTCTACTTTCTCAATCCCTGTTTCCACTTTCTTTTCTTCTCTTTCTACTTTCTTTCCCGCTCTTTCTAATTTCTCTTCTTTCCCTTCTTCCTCTTTCTTTTCTTCTTTAAGATACTTTTTGTCATGTCGTCGTCTCTGGACAGCGAACCGACCTCCATCGGGAAAGAGAAAGGGTCAGGCACACTGCAAAAGGTGCAGGGCCCTGCTGTCCCTCGTCCACTTAGGGATTGGCTCTATAGAGCAGTGAGGCCGGGAGGATGTACAACTTCTCCAGGTACCAAGTGTAACAGGCTACACAGGGGAAGCATATTAGGAAGAGGAACCTCACATTCAAGAGTTCCTCTGCCACAAAATTTTTGAAGTGAATGAAGTTAAGGAAAATGAAAATGAGGTATATTAACAAAGTACTTGTGGGAAAAGATGAAAAAAAAGAAAAAAAAAGAGAGTAGAAGAAGAGGGTATTAATTCTCTTAAGTGTCACCATCCCACAACACAAGCTGGTCCACTACTTGCAGGGTCTTGCTACTAAAAATCTTGTTCATCCCTAATAAACCATTCAATTGTTCAATGTAATTTCAACCATAGTCATAAGGTTCATTTGGTTCTAATAGCAACTCACATGAAAATAAATTGGATTTGGTGATGTGATTTGAATGTCAGCGACATGGAAAAATCTAATCATATTATGGGTAAGTAGACCTTCAGTTTGCTTTCTTTTTCCATTGATGGTGCATGTTGCAATCAAAGACACTGAATTGAAGTCCACCAATGCAGGTTCAAAGTCATCATACTGAAATAGATATTAAAGGTTGTTATTGTAACAAAATCGTTAAATTTACTCCACCTATTTTAGGCAAAGCTTTCAAACAAAGGGTTAGTGAGGCAGGACCTAGAGCTTAATGTTCAATCTTAAGCATGGGTTGGTACTATATAAAGTAGCTACTGCAAAATCACCCTAAATTAGGGTTCTATCCAACTTAACTTTGCTCATTAATGGGAAGCAGTTTTCACTCACCTAGAATTTTCCTGCTTGGAAATCCATCTTTTCCAACATCCCAACCAAATGCAACAGGTCTGAATAGAGGTTGCTACTCTGGGGAAGCTACCTCCCCTTGATCTACATCATTATAAATGGAGAGGGGGTTAAAGTAAGGAACCAGTTGGGCAGCTGCTGAATCCAAGTGGATTCTAAGTGGCAGTACAAATAGAACGAAGCAAATTAGTTATAAAAGAGGAAGAAGACCAGTATGTGATCAATTTTTTTTAAATGCAGGTCTAAAAGATTCCTCTGCCAGAATGAAACAAAGGTCGGAGAGGCGAAGGATAGTTAAAGGGTCAGGAAACAGGACAACCAGAGAGTGGCTAAATAGGGCATTCTAGTAGAAGATGGGTGTCAATTGGTCCCCACTACGAAAACAGCAGTAAGGGCTGACTTGAGCAACAGCGGAAACAAGGTGACCAGGGGTAAGTCTTGTGTGGCCGATGCGAATGTGGCAAAGGGAAACCTCTAAAGACCCTAGTCTCTGAAGGCTTGAGGGCCAAGAGCAAACAGACCTTTTGATTTTATATAATTTAAATGATGAACATCCCTCACATTCATCTTGCCACAACTGAAAAATATATTCTCTTATAGAGGGAAAGAAATCTCAAAAAGTCAATGCAGTCATCTGGGGACACAGAATAGACTGAATGGGCCAGCTGATCAGCCCTCTCATTTCCCAGGCCCCCTACATGCTCGGGGACTCAACAAAATATAACTTGATATTGGGACTCATTCTGGACCAGCCAGTTGCAGATTTCTGTAACTAAGGGATGGGAAGCATTAAAAGGGTGAATTAATTGTAAAACACTCTGAGTCAGAGAAAATTCCAATCCATGTAAATAGACCTCCAGTTTGCTTTCTTGCAATCAAAGACACTGAATTGAAGTCCACCAGGCCAGGTTCAAAGTCATCATACTGAAATAGATATTAAAGGGAGGGGGGGGGGTAGGAGCCCATCTAGTGACTGCCTACTTGGGCATAAGTCGCCATACTCACAACAGCCTAGTACTAGGCTACTTTAAAGTAACAATGTGTAAAACAAAACAAAAACACAACAATAACAATAAAAAAAGGAAAAGGGCAAAGGGCAGGAAGCAAGCTGCAACGTTAGGGGAAGGTCCGCCTCCTCCTGGCACAGGAACGTGTGACCTACAAAGAAAACAAAATAAAAACTAGTTAAATAAAGGGCAGAAGGCCACTCCAAAAAGTCATAAGTTCACAAACCCGTCCCGAGCAAAAGGGATAAGCGATAGCGACCCCACCCATTCCAGTACCGGGACAGGTAACGTGTGAGAAGATCGCCCAAACTGGGACATTCAACAAGAATGTGCTGAACAGTCTGGGGGCCAACACAGTCTTCACAGTAGGGCGCAGGCGCGCACTCTATCAAATGGTGGTGTGTGCCATGAGTGTGACCAATTTGGAGACGACAAAGAGCAACCTGAAGTCATTGTGGCATTGCGGGGGTAGGTGGGGGGGGGGGTAGGTCCATTGGAACAGTTAAGGTGCAATGGCACACAACTTTAAGTGCCCCTGAACCATCTTCTTTGCCAAACAGCCCAGAGAGCTGCCCTTATTCCTGCCATGTAATCAGTGTGAGGGTGAGGAAGAGCGAAATGCTGGTCTGGTCGGCCACTCCTCGCAGACTCTTTGGCGCCCTCATTCCCCACAATTACTACATGTCCAGGAACCCAGCAGAAGATAATCTCGACATCCGCCCGTCTCGCCAAAACCGTGGTGTCACAGATATTGCAAACCAGGGGATGTGGAGATTCCAGTGCCCTGATAGCACTCCAGGCACTTTGTGAGTCACTATAGATCAAAATCCAGTCACATCACGTAATCTCCCGTACAGAGGGGTGTCTTGCGACCAGCTTGGCTGTGAAGATAGATGCAGCGCCTGGCAGAGCCCTGCTGACTTCAAACAGAGGGGATATGGCGTGGAAGCCGACCCCTCTTGGGAATTGGAGCCATCCATATACACTGGTACAGTTCCAGCATGACACGAGGTGTGCTACAAAAAGACTGAACGCAATACTCCTGGCGCTGTACAAGCTTTGTGAGCAGAGGCGTGATGACAAATGGTCAAAAGTGGTACTCTCCAGGGTGGTGTCCTGGGCAGAACCAGGGGTGGCACCAGCCGGAGAGAGCTATACCTAGCTCTGAACCCAAAGGGTTTAGGGTATGACTGGCATCTCTTGGCAGCATAGGCACCGTTGAGATCTGCTGTGAATGCAGTGAGAGCTGTTGGCAACTGAGGTAGTCGCTGGGCTTCTGCATAAAGGCAAATAATGCACTTTGCATGGCATAGAGCAAGCGGCATCTCCCAAGCGTCAAGAAGTAGGCTCTCAATGGGAGGGAAGTGCAAAAGAATTCCATCAAATCAACAAAGCATTCAAAACATCACAGTCAAGAGAATATACATCCACCAAACTTCAGCTGATATATAAAATAAAAACATATAGAAGTTGTTTCATTGAGTTTGCTGGAATATTAAAGCCAATGAGAAATATTTTCTACATTACTGGCCAATATGTTCTTTGCAACTATGAAAATATTCCTTACATAGGGTTTATTGAAGTACTCTCAGATGAACATAAAGACTAAAAATTAACCATGCACCATGCAGTTTGACTTGTTTTGTATTCTTCCTATAGCTTGCTTTCTCCAGCTTTCTTTATAACAATCTCCAGTATCTTAGGATAAAATTGTGTCAAATCCTTCTCATTGCACATTTGTTCAATTTCTATCAATGACTGAGCAGTGTGGCAAACAAAATGTTTTCAACTTTCAGAAATTGAAAACTATGCCAAAACAAAAGATTGTTTTGGGTCTGAGCCATTTGAATCGATAGTGTTAAAAATATAATTTATGAATACAGTAGACCTTGGTAAAATGGGCTATTAGGGGGAGAAGGGTATCTGTTCTAGCCAAATAAACATTTTTAACTGATGGTAGGGAATGATATTGTATAGTTTATATATATATATATATATATATATATATATATATATATATATATATATATATATATATATATATATATATAGTATTCTCATGTTTAACATGGTTAATTAATTTATGTAAAGTGCCCTGTTAAATGAAAGTATTAAGTAAATACATATAAAATTAGAAAATATTATAATTCATTTATTCTTTTAAGACCCATTTTCTTTTTAACTATAGGTAGCCCCCCCCCCCCCCCCCACTGATTCACCTTAATGTTAGCTCAAAATTACAAACATTTACTGCATGAATGTCAGTTACTCATGAACCCTGCCCTGACAAATAGGGTTTGCATGGAATAGGCACCACACAAAAATGCTTACCAAGACATTTTTCTGATGACTTGGTGACTATAACCCAAATAATTTTTTTCTATATTAAAATATATTTATTAATAGAAATGTAATACTAGCAAATTTTCCCCCATTACATCATTATCTCCTTTTAAAGTCAAGAAAAGGCTCAAAGTATTCATTTTAATATCAGAACCGAGCCAAATGTGGTTCTAATTACAGTACTTATTCCATATTTATACAGCTTAATGGGGGGTTCATCTTAAAGAGTGAGCACTGGACTCAAAGATGGTCGCACATGCAAACAGTCGCCATATGATCTGCACATTTAATACAGATTTCAATCAATATCTGATTTAACAGGGTATTTTAATGAAGGGGGGACTAAACTAAATTCTCTGAAAAATAAAAATTAAATGCAAGTCAAATCATGAAAAAGATATATTGAAAAGATTGTTAGTTTTGCTTTTTGTATCATAATTCCTTTTTTCTCTTTTATCTTTTATCACTCGTTGGACTTAAAAAAGAATCTAACTTAGCAATGTCTAAAATAGCTGCCACTTTTAGGAATTTTAGCAAGGGATAAGAGAGCTTTCTAAACCACCAGGACCTTACACTTACATAAGGGATGAATGTTTCAAATGATCAAGAGGATGTTAAACAATCTAAACCACTTGCATTGTCTTTAAATTTTGATTTATTTATATTCTAAATAATTTAGAACTAAATTTACTAGACACTTACTGAATTGAGAAAATGTTTCCAGAATCCTTTGAGAATGTCTTCTTCAGTCAATGGGTAGCACTTGGCAACAAAAATATTTTGGGCATACTCAATTGCTGGAATTGTATTTTCAGGGGAATTACTTTCGTCTATATTTTCAAGAGCTACATCCAACATATCAAGGTCATCTTCTAATTCATCTTTTCGGCCTAAGATATCGTTCCACTTTGTGCTCTTTCTAGCTCGCTTCTGCAGCAATCGGAAGTGATTAATGATTCGGGAAATAA
Organism: Ceratothoa steindachneri; assembly: GCA_963969495.1. Taxonomy (NCBI): domain Eukaryota; kingdom Metazoa; phylum Arthropoda; class Malacostraca; order Isopoda; family Cymothoidae; genus Ceratothoa; species Ceratothoa steindachneri. Next base: position 219,037,047 of record OZ018317.1, read on the forward strand.
TGTTCATTTGACTGCATATCTTCTTCTGTTGCAAAGGCTTTAAGAACTTAATGGCATCCTTCAAGGGACAAACTACACAATTAGGTTTATTTGCCTCATTAAAACGACAATGTTCCACAAGTGCACATGTTACACAAATAAAAATTTTACAGGTGTCACACCATAATTGCTTTGGTACCATGTGCTCATTGCAGTTCTTATTTGAAATCAAAATGTTATCTGTACTAGAATTCTGATTATTATTTGCATTTATTGAAACACAGGCTTGAAAATCAGATGCTAATCTATTGATATCACTTACATCAAATTTCTTCAAAATATCTTTATTTAATTCATTTACACTATCAATTATTTTTTTAACTAAGTAACAAATTGGTAATAACTCAACATATGTGACAGAAATACGAGTTCGGCACTCAGGGCAGTTAGGAGATGCTTCAACCTGCTGAATAATGCTACTCAGGCAGGCAGTGCAAAATATGTGGCCACATGGCAACATACGAGGATTTTTTAGGGCATTATCATAACGTTCTTGACAAATTGGGCAATTTAGTTCATCAATTTCAATTAATTTTGGTGACTGTGGCAAACTAATAGCCATGCCTGAAAGAAAATAAATATTAAATAGAGTTGGAGAAACCTTTAACTTATGGTGCACGCCATAAATTGACTAAGCCTATATAGGAGGTCCAGGGTTAAGAAGCTCCCTTGAAATTGCTTTGTAATGATTAATGCTTTCCAGAAATGGAGTGGCGTTTTAACTACCCCCTTTTAGTACACACAGACATCATTGAATAGCAAGACGAAATAAAACTCTTCCAAATACATTAGATATGTACCCTGCCCTTTCCCAGACTGGGTAGGTAATTAAATTGACAAAGAACAGAATAATAATCTTTGGTAAACCTAAAGACCCTGGACTGAGTCTTTGTTAGAAGGAGAGTTTGCAGAAAGCAGGGTTGGCTAAAACCTAAATCTTGAAAAAGCCCCCCCCCCCCAAAACCCAGGTTTTATTGTTTTTTTTCCAAAAATAAACACTACAAGCATTAGAATAACATAGAAAAAGAATAGCTCTCTTTATTTTTATATTAATTAGTTTAATAATTATATTAAGGTAAGAACACATCAGTGATCATTTTTTTTTTTTTAAAGAGCTCATCTGGCGACTGCCTACTCGGGCATTAGTCACCATATTAAAAACTGCCTAGTACTAGGCTACTTTAAAATCTAATGCAATAACACAAAAAAAACAAAACACCAGAAATTAAAAAAAGGGAAAAGAAAACGAGTAGTAAGCAAGCTCCTGCATCGGGAAGAGGTCTCCCCAGCGCAGGAGTGTGCAACCTATAAGGGAAAAAAAAACAAGACAAAAAAACCTGGTTAAATAGTAGGGAGAAGGCCGGCCTGCCCCCAGAAGTAAACAAGTCCGCCAGTCAATGTGCACGCACTCCTCCTGAGTACAAGGGACAGGCGGTAGCGACCCCGACCATACCGGTACCAGGACAGGTAACGTGCGCGAAGATCACCCAGACTGGGACATTCGACAAGAATGTGCCGAACAGTCTGGGCAACGACGCAGTTGTCACAATAAGGTGCAGGCGAGCGCTCCATCAAATAGCGATGCGTCACACGAGTGTGTCCGATTCGGAGACGACAGAAAGCGACCTGAAGCAGTCGCGGCATTGGGGGCTAGGTCCAAGAGAACAGTAGCGGAGCAATGGCACGCAACTTTAAGTTCCCTTCGACCGCCTCGCATCTTCTTTGCCAAGCAATCCGAAGAGCTGCCCGTATTTCTGCCATGTAGTCGGTGTGAAAAAGAGCGAAACGCTGGTCAGGTCGCAGAGTCCTCGCGGACACTTTGGCGCCCTCATTCCCCGCAATTCCTACATGTCCAGGAACCTAGCAGAAGATAATCTCGACATCCGACGGGCTCGCCAAAACCGTGGCATCACAGATATCGCGAACCGGAGGATGCGGAGATTCCAATGTCCCGAGAGCACTAAGGGCGCTTTGTGAGTCGCTATAGATCACAATCCGGTCTCCGAACCGGGCACGTCGCGTAATCTCCCGTACCGAGTGGTGTATTGCCACCAGCTCGGCCGTGAAGACAGACGCAGAGCCCCGCTGACTTCAAACAGTGGGGAAACGGCGTGGAAGCCGATCCCCTCTTCGGACTTGGAGCCATTCGTATACACTGGCACGGTTCCAGTGTGACACGAGGTGTGCTCCAAAAAGGTCGAACGCAATACTCCCGGCGCCGTACAAGATTTGGGAGCAGAGGCGTGGCGACTAATAGCCAAATGTGGTACCCTGGGCAGAGCCAGGTGCGCCACTGGCCCGAGAGCTATACCTTGGTCTCGAAGGAGTTTCCTGGCCCAAAACCCAAAGGGCTTAGGGAAGGACTGGCGTCTCTCGGCGGCATAGGCACCGTCGAGATCAGCTGCGGATGCAGTGAGAGCTGTTGGCGACTGAGGGAGGCGCCGGGCTCGTGCGTACAGGCGAGTGATGCGCTGCACGCGGCGCAGAGCGAGTGGCATCTCCCCAGCATCGACCAAAAGGCTCTCAATGGGGTAAGTGCGGAATGCACCGGTCGCAAGGCGAAGACCGGTGTTGTGGATCGAGTCCACCTTCCGCAATAAAAGCTCGGATGCGGATGCATAAAACTCGCATCCGTAGTCGAGCTTCGAACGAACAAAGGATCGATAAATAAGTAAAGCAGTAGCCTCATCAGCGCCCCAAGCGCTGAACGTCACGGAACGGAGAATATCCATGTCACGGGTACAAGAGACCCTAAGGCTGCGAATATGAGCCTACAAAGTGAGGCGTCGGTCAAATACAAGACCAAGGAAACGGTGCGATTCAACTACTTCCAGGAGTACCCCATTAAGAAACAAATCTGGGTCGGGGTGGAGCCGTAGATGGCAGCAGAAGTGCACCACCTTAGTCTTGGCCAAAGAAAACCGAAACCTGTGCGCTTCGGCATAGCGAGAAACGCGGTTCAATGCCTATTGGAGTCGACGCTCCAGAGTTGGCATCTGGGCCGCGCCAAAATAGATCGAAAGGTCGTCCATGTAGAGCGTAGCGAGAATATCTTACGGCAGCACCGAGGTGATGCCGTTGATGCTCAGGGCAAAGAGTGTGACACTGAGGACACCCTCTTCCTAGTCCATTGGGCCGGAGAGGGCTACTCCCACCCGTACGCGGAATCGACGATCTCGCAAAAATTCAGATATAAACATTGGGAGGCGTCCAGTCGCCCCCATCGTGTGGAGAGTCTCCATGATACCGTATCGCCATGCGGTATCATAGGCCTTCTCCAGATCGAAAAACACCGTGGCGTAGTGCTGTCATAAAGGAAGGCCTCGCAGATGGCATTTTCCAGTCAGAGCAGAGCTCCGACGTGGAATGGAACTTGCGGAAGCCGCACTGTGCAGAAAACAGATGGCCTCCGCTGTCCAGAAAAAAGGCTAATCTAACATTTACCAATTTCTCCATCAACCTGCACACGCAAGAGGTTAGAAAGATTCGGCGGAAACCGGCCGGAGTAGAGTGATCTCTCCCCAGTTTGCAAAAGGCGAGCACAGTAACGATTCGCCAGGAATCTGGGAGGAGACTCTCCGCCCAGATCCTGTAGAACAAATCTAAGAGAAAAAGAGAAAGGACATGCCTCGCTCACCCAGGTGTCGAAGCATGGCGTACGGGACATCATCCGGACCATGGGCGGTGTCCGCGCACGAAGCAAGAGCGGAGCGCAACTCACTAACAGTAAACCTGTCGTTGAAGGGTTCTCCGCCTCTGGAGGTAAAGTCCAGCCGGCAGCCTTCCATGACATCACGACGTGCATTGAATGCAGGCGGAGCAGCATCCCGGCTAGAGAATGCGGAGAAAGCGGGCGCAAAGGATTCTGCCACGGATGCGGGCTCCGAGATTGCGGTCCCATTCTCCTGGAGAACTGGAGGGGGGTCCTGCGAGAACTTGCCCCGAATCTTTTTGACTCGCTTCCACACCTTTGCTAGAGGGGTCTTCCTGTTAAGGGAAGGCACGTAAGCCCCGCCAAGAAGACTGGCGGGCGTGTTTCGAATTATACCGCCGGAAGCTAGCGCTAGCCCAACGAAATTCAGCGACAGTGAAACGTTCGGGCGGCACTTATGGCACATGTAGACATAACGCTTCTGTTTGAGGGCTGTCTCACACTCGGCTGACCACCATGGGAGTGGTCGGCGTGCAAAACGGCCACACGTTCTGGGAATTCAGTCATTTCCTGAAATGCAGGCCACCGCGCACACGCCAAGCACCACCGAGGTGGGCTCTCAGGCGGCAGTTGCCCTGAAAATGATATTTGAATGGGAAAGTGATCACTACCATGGAGGTCATCGACCACCCCCCAATCAAAATCAGGCTGTGCATCCAAAGAGCACAAAGATAGATCATGGCAAGAAAATGAAGCGGTTCTCAAGCAGTGATGCGTAAACTCATCCAGATTTAGGACACCTATCTCAATCTCTTCAATCAGATCGGCAAGCACTTGTCCTCTGGGATTTATTGAGTAATCCCCCCCAGAAAGGATGCCTGCCATCCAGATCTCCAAGCAAGAGAAAGGGCCTCGGCAACCGTGCCATGATGCGGCGGAAGTCGCCCCCGTGTTGAAGTCAGATGACGGTAGAATGTACGGAGAAATGATAGTATACCTCCTATCCAGGTGAAGCTGCACAGCCACTGTCTGAAAGGAGGTATCTAAAGTGAAAGGAAGAGCGGAGACATCATACCAGGTGTAAACTGCGCATCCCCTAGCCCGGCCATCTCGAGGTGGTGGGGTTGCAAGACCCTTATACCCTGGGAAGGCGGGCAGGGGGCACGCGCCTAGCATGGTCTCCTGCAGAAAAATGGCTAATGGGGAATGGGACGAGATGAGCCTCAGCAGCTCCTCCCAGTTGGCCCAGAGTCCACGACAATTTCATCAAAAGAATATGCCTTCCAGGCCTAGCTCGGAGGAGACGCGGGGGCCCTCTTCAAACAGAAGACCCTCACGGGAATGGCCATACACTTCCTGGAGGCAGAACCCCGGGTGCTGTTGGCCGGACAAAGTGCTGAAGGCGCTGTCGCCTTTGAGGACTTATTGGGGGAGGTTCGGCTCGCCATGCGAGTCTTTTCCTCCCTCCGCCTCAAAACCTTAGGCAGGCCTTGCAGCTTTGGAGGCCCTCTTTTCGAGGAACCAGTCTTCGAGCCACTCAGCCCACCACTAGATGTGGGTGAAGGATCCGAAGCTCATTTGTTGCTGTCCTCCTTTCGGGGGACAGCTTTAGGAACCCCGAAAGATGGCCTGGCGACCAACTTCAGGGGTGTTGCCTCCTGTGAGTCTAACGACTCAGTGGAGGCACGTGGCCATTTTGCCTTACGGGAAATGGTCACACTGGAGAACCCTGGTTTTAGCCGGGGCTGGGTGTGAGCCCTTTTTGCCGCCAGCTTTACCAGGGGAGTGCCCAAGTTGAGAAGAACCCACAGAAGGGCTCTGAATGGGCACAGAAACAACCGTGCTCGTTGGCCTGGATGAGCCAGGAGCAGAGGGTGCCTTTCTAACTATTGAGGCATAAGACATCCCAGGCAGAGCCGGGACCAAGTCCTTAGCATCGCGGAATGAAAGTCGATCCTGGGCCTGAATGGCCAGGATTTCTTTTTCAAGGAGATATGCACCACATTGCTTCGAAGTAGCGGGGTGCGGCTCTCCGCAATTGACACACTTGGCCACACACAATTTAAACTTATCGTGTGCAGCCTTGGAGCAATTTACACAGACTTCGGGTGACCCTGACTTTGCACATCTACAAGAATGAGTCGTATGGCTGAAGCGGTGACAGTAATAGCACCGCCGCGGCAGTGGCACGAATGCCTTTACACGGTACCGGTACCAACCAGCATGCACCAACTCAGGAAACTTGTCACAGTTAAACGCGACTTAGAGTGTAGGGGTGGGTCTTGAGACCCCTCCCTGTTTTCTCATCACACATTCGACCTTGACCGCCCCAAGGTCGGCCTGCTCTAAGGTGATATCCTATATGGAGTAGTCAACAAGTTCCCTCGCATAAACTACTCCTTTCGCAAAGTTCATGGTAGAGTGCAGTGTTTACCCTCACACAAGCAGTCCCCTTAAATTTACTCCCAAAATGTGAAACTGGGAGAATTTCCAAGTAGATTTGAATGAAACAACTGTGGAAGGAATTAGGCTGCATGATGTGAATGAAATGAATGAAAGGTTAGTGGAGGACATTAGAAGAGAAGCAGTGAGACACATAGGACAAACCAAGAGAAAGAGTATAAATATAAAAGTGAAGTGAGAGAGAAATGTGATTCAGGCAATGAAAGAGAAAGGATTGCGGGGGGAGCATGAATGGTATAGGTTCATGAGAGGTGAAAGTGAGAGTGAGAAGGAGAGGGTGGAAAGCTTGGGAGTGAATGGTGAATGTGTAACAGATAGGAAGAAAATGATTGATTGTATAAGAGTTTTGAGAAGTTATTGGTGGGGTAGAAGAGACAGTAGAGGTGAATGAAGGATGTGTGACACTAGAGAGTAAAGATGCAAGTGAGCTGAATGAAAGAATTAGGAGAGAGGAAGTTGAGAGGTTTGAAAAGGCAGAAGAATGGAAAGGCAGCTGGGCTGGATGAAATGTATAAGAATGGAGGTGAGGTTGTGATTGACAGAATGATTTAACAAGGTCTGGGAAGAAGAAAGTGTACCGAGGAAATGGAATGAATGCACAAGGATGGGTGTAAAAGTAAGTGAACTGAAGAATTATAGACCAATAGCCTTGTTAAATACAGTAGGGAAAGTATTCAGTGCAGTGTTGAATGAAAGACTGAGCATATGCAAAGTATATCTTCCCCTATCAAATTTGTAGTAAAGTCTCCAACTTGATGTTTTGAAGTGCAGAACATTTTTTGAGTAATTTTCTTTTTTATCTTAAATTTATCTCTAGCTTTAATGTCTTTAACCTACAATGTAGGCCTACACTGGTCTGAGTCTTCAGCTAGGTCTACGAGTACTGCTCACACTTCTGGCACAGCCCACTGGCCATGATTGCCGCAAGGAGTTAGAGCATTAATGATGCGGGCAATGTCTTGCAAACTCCAGTGCTTCAACAATGGTTCGCTCTTCATCAAAAGATAACAATGTTTTTGCTCCTGAGCCCACTCTTTGAGGTGAGCATATCACCCAACGTCTCTCTCAGAAAATTGTTCTCCCTATCAACACTTGTCACTGACCTACCACTCTCTTTCACTAGGTTTGCCAATTCCTTTAATTTAGTAGGATCATAGTTTGTCACTGTCATTCTTTTATGGTGTCCAGGCATTTTTTTTTTTTGTCAAGTAGGCCTGACCTATATGCATACTGTAATCTGAAAATTATCGGCTACTCTGAAAACATCAAATAAATTTAATACAATCTGAACAACAGAAAAATATCAAGTAAATATTTTCAGTTGCCGTTAATATCCATTTTTTATATATCATTATTATAGAAAAATCATTGACCCATTTCACCCTGTGTCAGTTTTTGTTCAATAACAGAAAATCTGTTAACATTTAGATCCTGCCTTATGTGGTGGTAATAGCCAACAATATTCCCAACCAAATGAGCTATAATTTTTTATTCTAGGCCTATAAATTTTGTAGTGGCACTAAAGTTTTTGAGGCGCTTTTTTTAATTCAATTTTTTCTTACTTTTTTATGGTTTTCAAATCAACATGTTGGCTTATTGTTAAATTCAATCTATTATTTGTTTACATATTAATATAGTACAGAATTTTATCTTTCTTTTGAGCCCTTAACATTTAAATTTTGATAATTTTAAGTTTGTAAAAAATTGTTTTTGTTTTTTTTTAAAAGGTATAAAATTCCCCATTCAAACCTGTGCCCCATTTAACCCCTGTTGACCCTAACCAGTGGGTAGGTAGATTGGACAGTGCACTTATGATTAGGGCTACTAAGTATGATGTGGTGAGAGAAGTATGGAAGAGTGTGGCGGTGCTAAATATTATGTATAGTATTGGATGTGATAGCTTGGAAGGAGAAGGAAACGGACAAGCTAGAGACTGGGCAAAATAGGGTAGGAGGAATAGACCTGAACGCACCTAAGTATGCAGTGATTGAGGGTGTGAGAGGTGACATGGGATGGTGTACTTTTAGAGAAAGGTGTATGAAAGCATCTTTGAGGTATAAAATTTGACTGGATTGAATGGAGGATACAAGATTGGCACAAAAGGTTTATTTGTGAAATAAGAGGTGCTTGAAGATGACAAATGTGTGTGGATTAGTGGCAAACTAGTTTGGACGAGTGGACAATGTTGAATGTGAATGGGGAGGGACGTAACTAGGATGGGAGAAAGTGGAAAAAATGAAATAGACAAAGTGAGGAAAGATGTGGTATAATGGAAGCTTGGGTGGTGACCTTCTCTTCCGTGCTAGGACACAATGTATGGATGTGAATGCAAGTTACAGATAGTCAGTCTGGCAGTAAAATATATGAGATATGTGACATGGGTGAGGATGAAACAGTAGAGCATGACATGTTGGAATGCAACAAGTATGTTAGTGAGAGAATGGAAATAATCCAGGTCATCCTGAATGAAATGGGATGAGGTGATAGAAAAGAGTGGAAGAGAATGGCTGCTTATTCTGTTGGGGCTCTGTGAGCAGACAAATGGAAAAATGATTGGGTAACAACCATGTAGAGTACGGCCGGATCCAAGGCCTAGCTTATTTTTGGCTACTTTTCGTAGCTACTTTTTCTGAGATGAAATTGATGAAGTTTATGGTGATTTTCGCTTCTATACTGGGGGGCTGTGCTACCCAGACCCCCCCCCCAAATGATTGAAACTCAGGGTCATCGTAGGCACATCCCCACAATGAGCCGTCCCCCAAAACAAGCCAACGCTCAAAATAATCGGTAATACTTACGTCAGACAGGTGGGTAGAGTTTACCGGCAGCGAGCCAGAACTTGTGGAATCTCTTTTTAAAAAATCAAAGAAGAGAAATCAATACGGAAGCAAACAAATGAGTCATTTTTTAGTCAGAATTAAGAAGTGAGGCTTCGTTAACAAGGCCAAAATATGGTTTAATCGAGCATTAAACAATGGAAAATTAAGTAACAAGTAATTAAAAAGACTAAATAATGTCAGGCATAGGGTAGGTAGGATATATAGAAAAGAAATAAGGGGAAAAAAACATCTAAAATAAAAGAAAAACCTAGTTTTGATCAATATAAAAAGCACAAAAAGCCTTGAAACAAATAGAGCTTTCTGATTGGTCATTGATGAAACTGAATACAGATGTGATTGGCCCCAGTGCGATAACAGAAAAACACTGAAAAGTAGCCCCCAAAATAAGCTAGAATCACATCTGGCCATACTCTCAACATTTACCAATGATTGTAGCAGTAAAAGATTTCCTGAAGAGTGTGTGGAAGATCAGAAAGGGTTTGTAGGCAAGTAACATTAGGACAATACTAACTGTTTCTCTGGGTAAACATGAAGATTGGCGGTGTGCCCGAAAAAGTGGATTTTTGTGTTTATATTTCGTTCACCTGTGCCTGAATAAACAATTATGATTATATACTGGGGAGCTATGTCCCTTAGAGCCCCCCCCCCAATTGATTAAAATTCAGTGTTTACCCCCACATGAGCAGTCCCCTTAAATTTACTCCCAAAACGTGAAACATATTGGAACACGGACGATATAGTTTATGTCCCATCATTCGCGCCACCAATCTACACATTTACTTTTACCTTTCCCTGTCCTTATGGGTAATGCCGATACAAAGGCCAGTGGGATTGCCACTTGGTGGTCCCCCGCCTGTGGATCAAGATCAAGTGTACCAAATTTGGTAAATGTTGCGAGTATCATCATCATGGTACGGGCTCATGAGGTAATCCTGTAGTCACCCAATCATTGTTGTGAAAATTTCTAGGATACTGGCTACATGTAGCTATACCAGTTGGCCTCCCAGTATTTATTCAACTTGTTCTTAAAGGACTGGAGACTTGTGACTGTGATCACTTGATCAGGCAGAGAATTCCAGTCATTGACAATCCTCTGGCCAAATACATTTTTCCTCACCATCTTCTGGCTGCTTACCTTAGTGAAACTTAAGAGGCAAGGGAGTCAGTGCTCGTATAAAGTGCCTCTTCTCTGGTTTTACTTATTTTTAAAGGTGTTAACACTAGGGCTACTAACTATATACTCAGTGAGACTATTCCACTTGTTAGTAATCCTTGCATTGAAGAATTTATTTCTCTTGGTGGTCCTGTACTGTAGCTTCTTCAACTTCAGGCTGTGACCTTTGGTCTCTGGGTGATCAACTCTTGGAGCAAGTTGGAGAAAGCTCCCGTCCCCCACCTTGACCACACCCTTGAGTATTTTGAAGGCCACAATCATGTCACCTCGGACCCTCCGTTTCTCCAGTGGTAAGTCCAAGGTAGGCCAACCTCTCCTCATAGGGCAAGTCTGCCAGTTCAGGGACTAGTTTGGTAGCTCGCCGCTGGACCTGCTCCAGCTACTTCATGTCCCTCTTGGAGTATGGTGCCCAAACCTGGATGCAATACTCGAGCCGTGGCCTTATCAGGGCCTTATACAAGGGAAGGAACATTTGAGCATCCATACATGTGTAAGTTTTTTGTAGGAGTCTGATGATGGAATTTGCCCTAGCCACTGCCTCTGCGACCTGCATAGAGGGCTTAAGGTCCTTTGTGATGAGGACTCCGAGGTCCTTTTCTGCCTCAGATTCTTTAAGTGTAGTGTCTCCAATGTAGTACTCATACCCTGGGTTATTCTTCCCTAAGTGAATGACCTTACATTTTCTGCTGTTGAACTGCATTAGTCATTTCTGGCTCCACTCTAACAGCTTGTTGATGTCTGCCTGCAGAATCTCACTATCCACTGAGGACTTTAAGCGACAGTAGATTTTGGCATCATCTGCAAAGAGTTTCCCATTTGAATCAGTGGAGGCCAGTAGGTCATTGATGAACACTAGGAAGAGTACTGGTCCAAGGATGCTGCCTTGAGGGACTCCACTCCACAGACATTCTGAATGAGTTCCTCTTACACTTACTCTTTGACTCCTACCAGATAGGAAGCTTTGTATCCACCGAGATACCTCACCACCCACTTCTAATGCCTCTAGTTTGACAAGTAAGCGGTGGTGGGGAACAGTGTCAAAGGCTTTTTTGCAATCGAGGTAGACAACATCAACAGTGTCTTTTTCATCGGTGGCATCTTCCATCTCCTCCAGATATTCAAGAAGCTGAGTCATACATGATCTTCCGGATCTAAAACCGTGCTGGTTGGTCGTTAACTTCAAGATGATCCAGGATTTTGCATGGGACTGAGGTTAGACTTACTGGATGGTAGTTTAATGGGTTGCTCTTGTCCCCACTCTTGAAGATGGGCGACATGCTAGCCCTTTTCCAGTCCCTTGGGAGTTCTCCTATGCTAAGCGAGGATCTGTAGATGATCCAGAGAGGGTATGCCAGGGTTCTCGCACATTTTTTTTAGGACCTTGGTATGTATTCCATCTGGTCCCGAAGATGAGTCTTCTTTGAGATTCTTCATGATGGTCTGGACATCCTCACTACTAAAGTCGCACTTGCTCAATCTCTCCCCCTGGAAGGTGTTCCTGATCTCTGCTGTCTGGACCTCACAGGTTTCTCTGGTGCAGCTTGTGGGAGATCCGTTTGGTCAGTTGACACGCAGTACCTCTTCTTTGATTCTGGTCTTGCTTCGAGCATACGAGAAGAAGGCACAAGGGTTAGTTTTCACTTCGCTGTTTTTTTCTCAAAGTGGTATTTGGCTGCTCTCACGGCCTGTGTGGCTTTGTTTCTAGCCCTGCAGTATTTATGGTACCTGCCTCTGGTTCTCCTACTCCTATAATTCAGCCATGCTTCCTCTTTTGATTTTATTTTGTTCAGGGCAGTCTGTGTGATCCATTTGGGCTTATGCTTGAATCCTGGAGGTGGAACTTCTTGAAGTGGGACGCATTCTCTTACTGCTGTGTTGTAGTGCCCCAGGAAGGTGAAACACATCCCTTGGGTGTTACTGCCTTCAAACTCAGTGTTCCAGTCGACATTGCTTAAGATGTTGCTTGCTTTTGCATAGTCTCCTTTGTAGTAGCACCGCTTAGGGGGAGAGGCCCTCCACAATAAAATCGAACCCAAGCACACAGTGGTCACTGCTCCCGATGGGAGCTTTGTACTGGAGTTTGACTAGATCATTTTCTTCTTTGGTAAATAAGAGATCCAGTAGGGGTGTCACTTCCTCGTGAACAGGCAAATTCCACCACGTGTTGGTAACAACAAGGAAAAAAGGTACCCTAGGAGACCTTACGGTCCATTCAAGGAGGGTACCTTTGGACTAGCAATCGAGCGGGCACATGGCTGCTCAATTGTTTTGCATCCTTAAATGGCCACTTTTCAAGACTTTGTCTAGTCTTGACTTGAACTGGTCAACAGATTCACTGTTGACAACTTCCAATGGAAGTGCGTTCCACTTACAGCAGATAGTGTAAGTGAAAAAATTTCCACACAGATTGCGGTTATAACGCTTAAGTTTAAGTTTGAAGCCGTGATTGCGCGTTCTGTTCTCACTCAGTGTGAAAATATCCCAGGAGTCAACATTGGCGAACCCACAAAGTATTTTGAAAACTTCAATGAGCTGACCACACAGTTTACGGGTTTCCAGCGAGAACAGATCTAATTCCCTTAGTCTATCCTCATAACTTTTATGTCAGATAGAGGGAATCAGCTTGGTTGCCCTGGCCTGCACGCGTTCCAATCTCACGATGTCCTTTCGAAATGAAGGACTCCAAAATTGTACCGCATACTCCAGGTGCGGTCGGACAAGTGAGTTGTACAGTACAATCTCCTTGTTCCGATATCCAAACTGTCGCTTTATATAACCTAGCATCCTTTGGGCCTTTTTCTCCGCCTCAATGCACTGTTTCAAGAACTTGAGGTCACTAGTGATTGTTACACCCAAGTCCTTCTCAGTGTTAGTGGATTCAATAGCAGTGCTCTTAAGGATATACTGAGATTGGGGGTTTCTGTGGCCGATATGCATCACTTTGCATTTCCCCACGTTAAAAGGCATTTGCCATGTGTCCGACCAATCCCCAATCTTCCCAAGATCTTCCTGCAGGCGGGCAATATTTCCATCCTTTGCAACGTTCATACCAAGCTTGGTATCATCGGCAAATTTGGAAATCTTGGCAACCATGTCACTGTCCATGTCTGTGATGTAGATTATGAATAGTAGTGGTCTGAGGACAGAACATTGAGGCACCCTGCTAGTAACGAGCACCAACTCAGAAGCCTGTCCATTCACCACCACCCGTTGCCGTCTGCCACTTAGCCAGTTCTCGATCCAGCCGGCTACTTTTCCTTCTATGCCCAGCGCTCGCACTTTCCGGAGTAGGCGGCGGTGTGGTACCTTATCAAAGGCTTTCTGAAAGTCTAAGTAGACCACATCCACTGCCTTGTCCCGATCGTCCTCACTGAAAAAAAAGTGGAAGAATTCCACAAGGTTCATCAGGCATGACCGTTGCCTTCGGAAGCCGTGCTGGGAACTCCTCAGTAGCAGGTTTGACTCTTAATACTTTCCATGAGTTTACCGACTATCGGAGTCAGACTGATAGGTCAGTAGTTTGACAGTTGGCTACGGTCTCCTTTCTTGAAGATAGGAGTCACCTCCGCCTCACGCCAGTCTCTAGGAACGCATTCGGTCCGGATTGACATGTTGAAGATTGCGCTCAGGTGTCGTGACACTTTATCGCGCACTTATTTTAACACTTTAGGTAAAACCCATCAGAGCCAGGTGACTTATTTGTCATTAGGTCAGTGATCTTCTTTTTTATTTCCCCTTCTGTGAAGTCCATATCCTCCAGCTCCCCCCCCCCTCCCCGAGTAGGAATCTATTGGCTGGGGGATGGGACCACACTATTCAGTAAACACTCTCGTTGAGGAGGTTAGCATTTTCTGATATGAATGCTTTAATGCCCCCTCCTCATTTCTCAAAGGGCCAATCGTTCGACGGATTGGTTTACGGCTGCTCACATATCCAAAAAACTCCTTGGGATTCTCTTTACAGAGTCTTGCCACTCAGAGTTCCTCAGACCGCTTAGCCGCCCTTATGCTGGACTTCACTCTCCTGGCTAACCTCCGATATTCGTCAAAGTCACCCGAGATCTTTGATTGCCGGTACACAGTTCTCTTCTCCCTAAGCAGTTGGCCGATTTCTCAATTAAACCACTTTGGTTGAACAGAAGACCGACGGGGACATTTCAGAGGGATGAAACATGATTGAAGACTCATGAATGTGGTTTTTAAACTGTTCCACGAGTCTTCAACAACATCGCACACTTCTAGCCTCGCGTCAGTCAGTCCAGCGTAAAGACCTGCAAAGTCTGCTCTATTCAAATCAAGTTTCCTTGATTTACTAGTTGCAAGCCCTGCCGTCGCGACTTTGACTACAAATCTAATTAGTCGGTGGTCACTGCCACCCAACTCTTCATCAACAGAGAGGTCCTCAACGATGTCATCCTCAGAGGTGAAAACCAAGTTGAGGATATTGTCTCCTCTCGTTGGCTCTCTCACCCATTGAGTCAGGAACTTGTTGTTCGCGAACTCCAGGAGTAGTGCGTTCTCGCCACAGGGTTCTCTGGTTTCCCAGTCAACTTGTGTGTTGAAATCACCCATGACGATACACACTCTGTCTTCGACAAGTTCTCCTAGTAGCTGGTACAGATCCCTGTCCTTTTCAACGAGTTGGGCAGGAGGTCTATAAAGCACCAGGGTCCTGTATTTGGCAGGACCCTATCTCTAGGTCAACACCTACTAGTTCATGGTCGGATATGATGTTGCAATCCGTCGAGTTGAGAGTATCCTTGACATACAACATCACACCGCCACCCTCTCTGTCTGGCCTATCTTTCAGGAAGAGCTGGTAACCGGGAATCGTGAATTCACCTTCAAAATCTCGTAGAATTTTGCTTGCTCGCTCTCTTCGCTACCATGGATAAAAGTGAGGTAAATATGTAGATTATCGGCGCGAACGATGGGACGTACTATTTTGTCTGTGTTCCAAAATGTTTCACGTTTTTGGAGTACATTTAAGTTGACGGCTTATGTGGGGGTAAACGCAATGGGGGGACTACACTACGATGATCCTGAGTTTCATTAAATTGAGGGGGGGGGGGTCTGGGGGGCACAGCCCCCCAGTATATAATCCTAATTGTTTATAGAATAATAATTCGAAAAGGACTCAAACACGCATGAATATTCCGACACGAGTGAATGATAATATTTACACACAATTTTTTTTTCCGGCCGGGCCGCTAATCTACATATTTACCAAAAGTGATACCCCCAATCAATTTCCTTAAAATTAAAATCCCCACATATGAGGACTTGCTTCATATTGGAGTTCTCATTCAATATTCTCATTGTACTACCTAGGTGAGTTGGGTGGTCTGTAGCTACACCCCAGGAGAATTTTGTTCCCTCCTATTCAACTATTGATTGAATGGTTTTAATGTTTTTCCAAGTATCACTGATGAGGGTCAGCTCATCAGTGGGGGGGGGGGCTACGATGATCCGGAGATTTCAATCATTTGGGGGAAAATCGCCATAACCTTCGTCCACATAGATTTCAGCTCAGAAAAATAGCCCAAAATAAGCTAGGACTCGGATACGGCCATACTCTACACAATTACCCGAAATTTCATCAAAATCTGAGATGGTGAGGTGGAGAGTATTGGACCACTTGACATGGAATGACCCAGTGGCCAAGGCTGCAAATGAAATTAAAGTGTGTTATGGTGTCACCCACATGACTGCCATGGCTAGAACTGTTAGAGCCGTGTCAACCATATATGGCTGACATAGCAGTCAAAGAAAAGGTATCCTAGCACCCTATTTGTTCTATTTTTTGCCTCAATACACTGCTTTGAAAACTTCAGTGACCTATCTACTACTACGCCTAAGTCCTTCTCATCCTCAACTGAATTCAGCCAAATGCCCATCCACTTCATATCTAAATTCCCTAAAAAAGATATTCTAGTATACAGTCTTTCTAAAAATTGAGTGAAAATGATTGAGTGATTGATTTAATCTGTTTTATAGGTGCTGAAACCCTATAAGGATTATTGGCACCGTGAAATTACAGTCAAGATAGTCACCATCACCTCTTCAGTCTAGGGACTCCACTCCTAGACACTCAAGAATAAAGAGAAAGGTGGAGTCTGTTACTTACTTGTTGTGAAGTTTCTCGGCCACGCTCCATTCACTGATGCGATTGCTCATCGTAGCTGCCCTCAAACAATTTAGCACTTGTAGTCTTGTCTAACAGTGCTATCTTCCAAGTTGTAACACTCCCTGAACAGGTGTGTTTTCAGGGACTTCTTGAAGGACTTGATGTTGACACTTTCTTTCACGCTAATAGGTAGTTTGTTATAGAGCCTTGGTGCACTCATTTTGAATGCTCTGAAGCAAAATTCATGGTTACACCGTGGCTCATTCAATTGGTTTAGTATGACATATTGGTATCTACATGGAAATCTACCAATAAGTCTCTCATATATTGAGGCTTTCCATGGTTCAAAGCCTGGTATACCATTACACACAGTTTATATATTATTCTTGCTTTAATTGGCAACCAGTGCAGATCAATTAAGGCTGGAGTAATACTTTCACAGATTGGCAAACCCTTTATCAGTCGTGCTGCTCTATTCATCATGAGTTGCAATTTCCGAAGCAAGTAGTTTGGTAGCCCATAGTATAGAGAATTGCAATAGTCCAGTTTAGTGATCACATGATTATGAATTAACATCTTTGTTGTTTTTGAATCAAGATACTTTCTAACAAAAGCAATGTTTCTCAGATGATAGGCACATATTCTCACGGTCTGATTTATCTGGCTTTTGAATGACAGTTCACTATCAACCAGGACTCCCAGATCCTTCACTTCAGTATTTACAACCATGTCATTTCCGTTAATACTGAGCCTTTGAATGCCCAGTCTACCAAGGTCTGTTCTTCTGCCAACCAATAAACACTCAGTTTTCTGCTCATTTAATTTCAATTGTTTATGCTCCATCCATTTTCCAACATCCCTTAACAGACTGCTAATTTTCTCCTCAGCATGCACTACATCATTCAGTGTCAGATAGAATTGAGTGTCATCAGCAAACAACTTAAAACTTACTCTGTGATCAGTTAAAATTTTTGAAAGTTCAATGGTATATATGCAAAAAAGTATCGGGCCTAATACACTTCCCTGAGGGACACCCCTCTCAAGAGGCTTAACTCAAGAGAATTCACTATGAATCTGCACACGATAAGTTCTGTTTGTAAGATAACTTTGCAGATAGGACAATGCATTACCTTCAATACCAATGGTTTTACAGTCATTTAATAGCAGCTCATGTACAACAGTGTCGAATGCAGCACTCAGGTCAAGCAGAATTAGAATACCACACTTCCCATTGTCCATTTGCACGAGTAAATCATTTATCACAGAGCACAGTGTTGTTTCCGTGGAGTAAAGTCTTCGGTATGCTGACTGGCTGTCCGGAAGAGCATGTGTTACACTCAAGTGATCCCATATTTGATCAAGGATCACACTTTCAATCACTTTTGACAGAAACGTTAAGTTTGAGACAGGCCTGAAAGAGCTCAAGCATTGCGAGTCTAGGCTTCCCTTGATTATCGTCTTTACAATCGCTTTCTTTTCTGACTGTGGAAATACATGATCATTTATGCTGCAGTTCACAATGTCAACAAAGATATCTAAAATTTTGTCAAAGTTATTACTATGCACTATTTCACGCACTGGCAGAGGATCATTTTCACAGTGAGTTTGTTTAATCCTCGTAACAATGGATTTTAGAGTGTTCAAGTTTATCACAGTGAAGTCAGTTAATCTGGAATCAGGAGTTTCTGCTCTAACACTGTCATATATCACTTTCACTAAAACTATTTACAATAGTATTTATTTTATTACAGAAGAAATCAGAAAAATTATTTGCCAATGTTGCGTCAGGAACACCTTCAGGTAATTTGTTTCCCTTCTTATTTCCTGTTAGGCTGTCAAGCACCACATATAATTTGTTCATATCTGATCCAGCCTCCACTGTTTTAGTCTTATAATATTCTTGTTTTCTCTTCACTATTACTTTTTGCTCAGCATTTCGAGCTCTTTTATATTGTTCTCTCACCTCTTGTGTCCGTTTATGTCGCCAAAGTCTTTCATATTTCTTTTTTTTCTGTTTAGCCCTTAGAGTATCTGCATTAAACCATGGTGCACTATCAACTATAACTATATCCTTTTGAACAACCGGGCACATATCTTCATATTTTTCTTCCGCAACATTGTTGTACAAGTTTGTAAGACACGCGCTACATTCTGCTGTTTTTCTAGCATGAATACAATTATTATGTTTATTTACACTTAGTTCATTGTTAATCTCCATTATTAGCAAATGTGGCTCAAAATTCCGTTTGGACCTGTATGTGATTGTTTTTGTGAGCCTTTGTTTGGTAATGATAGGTATAGTAAATATAATAAGTTTATGTACCAGTGAAATACAGCATACCTCGTCAACATACAGTCCTTCTATCATATCATTGTCTTTATTAGTAAACACCAAGTCCAATGTATGACCACCTTCTGAAGTTGCACTATTTACTTTATTAATCATATTGAAAAAATCCATGAGATCCACAAAGTTAGTAGCTTGGCGATCAGTAGGAACATCCACCCAGAGGTTAAAATCGCCAAAGATAAAAGTGTTCGCACTAACCATGTCAATAGTTTCCATATACAGTCTGAAATCATCCATAAATAAACTAACACTTGAACTCGGGGGTCTATAGACGACAATGAAAATACACTTTCTACCACCAATCTCGCAGCCCACCTGCATATGTTCAAAACTACCAAACCTCGCCGATTTACATAGTTTAATTTTTTTGACACTATTTCTAAGAAAAATCCCCACACCACCTCCTTTCTTATTGTTCCGTGGAATGTGCATAAAAGTATGTGTCAAAGGAGTCATTTCACTGATCTTAGCTGTATCATGTTGGCCGAGCCATGTCTCAGTCACTGCTAATAAGTCATATTTATTATCATTAATCAGATCACGAAGTTCGAAAGTTTTATTCCCCACTGACTGGACGTTTAACAACCCTCCCTTTATCTTGATTAGAGAACTAGAATCCATGATCAGTGAGATTACGCACCTTTTCTATCTCACTCAGAAGGATTGGACATTTTTTATCTGTACACGAGTGATTTAAGTCTTGTCTATTTGATCTCTCACAATTTATACATTTTTTCGCTTGTATCTGACACTCCCTTGAAACATGTGTTCCTGCACATTTGTAACAAATAGGCGCCTCACCATTTCTCTTTGCATTGCACCTGTCCTCGGTGTGTCCAAATTTCTGACAAAAGAAACAAGCCAATGCGTGATACCTGTCTCTAATTTTGTACACTCCCCATTGTAATTTCAATTTATCATTATATTTATATAAAGCCGCTCGCACTTCAGGATCACATTTAAAGATGTAGTGTTCTGTACCACCAGCCGCCGGTTTAATAAATAACAACTTAATCTTTGTTTTGACATTCGCAATGCTTTGCAGACACTCATTTTTATTTATTAAGCTAGTAACTATCTCATTCTTGGACTCCTCACTCTCACCCTTGGATTCTTCTTTCAGAACGTTACAGAGCATCACTTTTGGTGTTATCTTGTTTACACTGTTAGTTTCAACATTCTGAACATCTCTTAGCCTATTTATCGCATTGTTTAGGGATTCTTCTGTGCCAAAGTTCATAACAATGTTCCCACCAGAGGTGAATTTTGAATCTTGAATTTGCACACCCTTTAATGCTTCAGATATTTCAGCAGTTTTGCTTGTTGCTTTTTCATTTTCAGTTGTAGCCTTCAATACAAGCAGGTTCTTTCTTTTTCCTTCCCCTTGACAACACTTCTGACCACGCAGGCTCCACACTAGGGCCAGAGTCAATTGACGTTTGAGTGGCATCAGCAGATAGGCCTATTGCACCAACAACATTTGTCACACCGCCATCGACTTCATTCAATTCTTGCTTCACTACTCATATTTCACTGCTCAGTTCACTAAACTTATCCATGAAAGACTTCTTGATCTTCTCAAAACAATCTTTAAACATTTGTTCATGATTAATTTTCTTAAGGGCCTTAAATTCCGCTAGGCAAGTTGAACAGACCCATGAAACACTTTCAATATTAGCAGATTTTAGCCCCTCCAAAAACACACACTTTAGATGGTACCATGATTCGCAAGTACCACAGCCAATCCATTTGTTCTTATTATTTTGCTCTTTATCACTGTTACAGGCTCCACAAATATCGCCTGCACCTGAATCATCACTACTAGTGTCCCCCATTGTTATTTCTTCCCCACAAGGCCTAAGTCTCCGGCACTAATTAATGAGCCAAGGGAGAAACAATTGATCGGAAAACCTCAAATGGGCTTTCTATAATTAAAACTCCTCAAAAAAATCTTGAAAAAGCTTTTGGATCATCATTTGCATTTTTCTATTTGTGACCAGACTTCATCTGGTGGATGTTTTGACTGGAGCAAGCAGCCTTCTAGGACTTATAGTATGCTCCGCAATTCTAATTTAAATTTAAATGCCCAGGTCTTATGCTAAGGCATATAGGCTCCCTTATCTGGGTCAGGACAATGGCCAACAAGGTGGCTTAGGCCTTTTGTATTATTAATATATATGTTAGACTTCACTTTTTTTCTTGTGCTATGCTGGTGTTAGTACTCTTTTCCTCTTCCTCCCAAATTCCCCTATAAGTTCCTTTGTTTTATTTATATATTCCTTTTTTTAACGAAATAGGCCTATTATTTATTCCTATTCCTCTATGCCAACAGTTACACAATTATGTATACAAATACTCATATCTATATATGTACATAAATGGATATACAAACTGGAAAAAAAATAATAATAAAAAAATAAAATAAAATAAATTAAATGTGTCTATATAATGATGTATCTCTTAGAAACTTTAGTACTAGTTCAAATGGGACTGAGGAATTTAGGACAGTAGCATATGAAAATCTTAGGTTGTTTTCCAAGCAGAAATTTAATAAGGGGTTCTGACTTAAAGCATATTCAGGGCATTGAGTTATAGCATGTTCTGGGGTAAGTTGTGTATTGCATTTTCCACAAAAGTGGAAAAGTGATGGATCAAAGAAGTAGCCATGGGATAGTCTACTGCAACCTAATCTTAGTCTAGTTAGTACGATACTGTCACAACGTGACATTCTATAAGGTCTGTTATTGTTTAAATTAGGAATGATTTGGGGGAGAAGGCCAATATTTTGGGACCATTCATTTTGCCAGAGGTTGAAGACTGAGGGCTGCAGCATGCCTATCATTTCTGATACGGAGAACCCCAGGTGTGTCGTATTAGCATTGTGTAGTGCTGCTTTAGCTGCTGTGTCAACCACTTCATTATCTTTTATACCTGCATGACTAGGAACCCATAAAAAAAACAGCTTCCAGGTTGATTTTATGTATATAGTTAATTATACGGTGGATTAAGTAGTGACTTTTTTGTTCTTTCACAGCTAGCAAACTTGATAGGGAGTCTGAAACTATGAGTAGTTTACAGTTGTCTAGCTTTTGATTTATGTACTTGAGTGAACTCAATATTGCATATAACTCAGCAGTAAATATAGAGCAGTGATGGGGCAGTTTGAAGGTCTTTATGGTTTCCCTCCAGCTAAAAGCACATGCTACTCCTTCATTACTTTTGGAACCATCTGTGAAAGTTACATTAAAACCTGAGGATTTATATAACTCAATTAATTCTAAGGACAATGTTTGATAAATACATGAAGGAGTGTTGTTCTTAGGGTATGCAGTTAATGAGAGGTACTTTAGTTAGTGTTATATAGCAGTTAGATATTTTTATGGTGTTTAAATCAATGGGGTCATATCCTAAGTTCATTATATATTTTTGAATCCAACCACAAAAAGGTTTTGGATGAGGCCGAAGGTCATAGAAATTATACCAAAAGAATTGTAAAATATATATACGTGTGGGGTGATTTGCAATACTGAGTACTTTAATACCATATCTTAGCCCTAGCAATATTCTAAGAAATTTAAGAGGCATTATATTAGCTTCTGCCTCTAAAAAATCAACTCTGGTACAATTTAATGCACCTATAGCTAGTCTAATACACTTAAATTGTATTCTATCAAGTTTTAATAGGTTGCTTTCTGATGATGTATTGTATAGGAAAGAGCCATAGTCTATTTTGCTTCTAACAAGGGATTTATATATATGTAATAGATGCATTCTATTTGACCCCCAGTTTGTATTTGCAAGATATTTTAGGAGCAAAATGCTAGATTTACATTTCTCTATTAATGACGTAATATGAGCTGTCCAAGTTAGTCCCTGATCTAATACCATGCTGAAGTATTTATGAGTTTGCATGTAATTAATAGGGTAATTTAATATTATCAGCTCTGGCAAGTTATGTTTCCTAGGGCGTTTTGTAAAAATTATACACTTAGTTTTAGTAGGAGAAAAGGTGGTGCCCAATTTTTGTGACCAGTCAGATATAGAATCCATGATTTTTTGCATCTGGTTGTGCATTTGATCCAAGTTTTCACCAGATAGCCACACTGCAATATCATCAGCGTACAAGGCATGGTTTATGTCTAAATTTTTGAATAAATCATTTAACATGATTGAAAATAGGAGTGGACTTATAACGCTGCCCTGTGGTAAGCCGATTTGTACAGCAAATTTTTCTAAAGGGAGATTAGCTATAGAAACTCTTATAATTCTAGAGGAAATGAAATTTTTAATAAAGTTGGGGAGGTGGCCATGTAAACCCATCTTGGTAAATATGTAGATTAGCGGCCCGGCCAGAAAAAAATTTGTGTGTAAATATTATCGTTCACTCGTGTCGGAATATTCATGCGCGTTTGAGTCCTTTTTGAATTATTATTCTATAAACAATTAGGATTATATACTGGGGGGCTGTGCCACCCAGACCCCCCCAATTTAATGAAACTCAGGATCATCGTAGTGTAGTTCCCCCATTGTGTTTACCCCCACACGAGACGTCAACTTAAATGTACTCCAAAAACATGAAACATTTTGGAACACGGACGAAATAGTATGTCCCATCGTTCGCGCCGATAATCTACATATTTACCCCCATCTTGTATAGTTTTTTATAAAGACCATGGTGCCAAATGGTATCATATGCTTTTTCAATGTCCAGAAAGATTGCCATTACATATTTATTGCAGAGGAACGCTTCCCTTATGTCACATTCTAAGCGTACCAAACTATCCATAGTTGAGAAGTGCTTTCTGAATCCACTTTGGTAGTATGATAAGTACTTTTTTTCATTAAGGTATTTCTGTAATCTAATGGTCAATATGCTCTCTAATGTCTTGCATAAGCAACTTGTCAAGGCTATAGGGTGGTAAGAAGATGGTTCTTGACTTGGTTTCCCTGGCTTTAAAATAGGGATGAGTAAACTCTCTTTCCATGTATCTGGATAGGCATTATTTAGAAATAGGTGATTGTAGAAATTTAAGAGATTATGTTTATTTAGGTTACTAAAATTTGCTAGGAAGGGATATATTATGTCATCCATGCCAGGAGAGCTTGGTTTGTTTTGGGGAATAGCTTTTTCTAATTCATATAATGTAATTGGGCAGTTATATTCCTCATTGTTAGATACCCCAAATGAAATTTCACTAAATTCAGCCTCCACCATAGTGTATACAAAGGGTTCTATGTAGGAGTGAATACTTCGAGTGAAAATGATAATAGAAGAAATAAGACCGCCATATTTAAATGTAATACCACTGCACTGATCCTTGCTTTTAACTTCAGGATTGCCAACCCAAAATTAGATTTTGTGGCTGGATCACGACAGAAGTAGTAGAAATATAATTTAATTCGTTCCTGAAGGCCGTTCGAGGACCGAAAAATTCGAAAACTGAAACAATTTTCTCCATAGCAATCAATGTAAAATGGATTAATCCATTCCTGGACGCCAAATGATTGCTTATTCAAACTTTTACAAGAGTACGTTTGGCCGAAAGTTCCGGTTCGGGCTTATGGGAGATCATATTACCGTAGGATAAGTAGTAACGATTTTATATTCAATTATGTCTACCTGGTAAGGGTTGTTTCCTCGATTTGGGCCCTGGAGCGAAGGTTCAGCGTTAATAATCTTGGTAATCTTCGGGAAAGAGTGGATTTTCATACACCGGCCTGAAGAACGTAAGTACCTACCCCGCGACTAACGATATTTAATACTCTAAAATTTAGTTTTATTTTACAGGACAAACCTTGCCTCGAAGCTCAAAAATCGGGTTGAACATTTTAACGCCCAGTCCGACTTAAACCTAATTTTTTCCCGGAAAGTTTCATCGGACAAGTAAGGGATTTAGACATTAAATGGAGATTAGAATATGCCATCTAACGGTGTATAACAAATTATCCATCGTGTGGTCGTTCTGGTTGAAAAAAGGCGTTATATGCGAAAATATAAATAAAATTTTCAATTACTTTTCTCGGCTTTTTTTGCGAGATATCGCCGAAAACCCGAAAAGAAACAAAAAAACATGAATAAAAACCAGGATTATAGGACAACCTTGATAAGCTGTATATAAATGGATGGGAAATTTCTTCCCCTTTCGAATGACCTTGGTTTCGTCCAAATCGGCAGGTTAGTTCCACCAGAGATATTCCCTAAAATTTGGACCAATTTTTTTAATCGATAATTTCGACCAGAAATTATAGATGGAAATGCACCAAATTACGTAAACAGATATTGTATAGGGGTATCTTGAGGGTAAAATTATATTTTTTAATTTAAATAGGCTTAAGATTTAGTGATTTGAAATCCAGAAAAGTCCAAAATCCGGCACGGTCTTGATCCCGAGGAAGCGATTTGAATTTGTCCCTGTTGGTCCTGATTTTCCATCGTCTTTCGTATTGGCTGATGTTGTTGATTTCCGCTATTGTGCAAGCCGCCTGCGCCCTTGCTTTCCTTTCCGGGCATGGGAAAATTTAAGTGACGTCATCTGTGAATTGCAGATACATCGTGTCCCTGTGCACCGGAGTTGGGAAGTCGAATGTGAAGAGCAAGTAAAGCAGAGGACTCAGGCAGCTTCCCTGAGGAACGCCCGCCTTTAATTCGAATTCGGGGCCTCTGTACCCTTCTATCATGAGACATGCTCTTCTGTCCATGACGAAGTCACAGAGGATCCTTTCCAGGATTGGGTCTAGCTGGAGGTTCAGGATCTTGTATTGAAGTTCTTCCAGCCAGACTTTATCGAAGGCCTTTAGCACGTCCCTCAACACAATGTCTATATTCGAACTTGTTCGCGTGGGAGTATGCTAATTTTCAGTTAGGAGCGCCAGGGCGGTGCCTGTGCCTATTTTTTGCGGAACCCATGCTGTTGGGGGTTATGCGCTCCTATCTCGCTCAGTTGAGCTTGTAGCCTGTTTGCTAAAATCTTTTCGAAGATTTCTCCCTGTATCTCAAGAAGAGAGATCGGGTGATAGTTTGCCACTTGTTTTCCTTCGGAATAAAGATGATTTTGGCCATCTTGTATCCGTCAGGGAAGTAGCCTGTATTCAGGACAGCGTTCATTGTGTTCGCTAAGCCCTGAATAATTTGCCTTGGGGCATTTACGAGGTTGTTCTTCGTAATCCCAGACCAGCCTGGAGCCCTCTGCTTGAAGGACCTTATGGTGTTCAAGGTCTCTTCGACAGTTATTGAGCATCCATGGTCAACCATCACTCTTTCCCGAGATACTTGCAGGTTGCGGGTGGGTTCTATGTATCACTGTGCCGAGGTCGTCGAGCAATTGGTCTTCGAAGTCCTGGTTGAAGTCGTCGTTCTCCTCAGGTGATATAGCGAAAATCTCTTGCCAGTGTTCTCTAAATTTTCTTTCGAGAGAATCTGGGTCCTCTATGATGTCGTGTCCATCTTTGATTTGGGCTCTGGGTCTGGGAGGAAATCCCCAAATTCTTCGGGTGTTATTCCAAAACTTTACAGGATTGTTCTCCCAGTTCAGCCTCCTAATTATGTACTTCTAGATTATTCTTTGTATTCCAATTATAATGTTTTTCAGTTCCACGCCTAGATGCCTCATTCTGGCAGTCCTTTCCCGATTGGTTCCTGTCCTGCCGATCTCATCATATATTTCTCTATGCTCTCGGGCGATTTCTCTCATCTCGTCCGTCCACTCAGGTTGTGGGAGCATTTTATAGGAGATTCTGGGAATGCATCTCTCGTCGGCTTGAATGAGGAGATTGGAAATCTTGTTAATCTCCTCATCAATTTCTTCGAGGTTAGCGTCTCCCAAGTCAGTTGGTTGGTATGTACTGAGTATCTCTCTACTCGTATATAGCTCCCAGTCAGCTTTCGCGTAACTTTTCCTAAATGGAACGGGCTTGAGTATTGGAGCAAGCGAGATGGTGGTGAGAATCGGGATATGGTTGCTTAGTACCACTGGTCCGGGCTCATTGACGATGTTGAAGGGGAAGTTTTTGGATGTCAACACGATATCTGTTTTTTTTTTTTTGCCGAACGTTGTGTTAAGAAGGTCGGGAAATCTGGCCCGGCCCACTGGAGTCTGTCTCTTTCGAATAGCAGCTCTAGGTTTCTTCCCCTTTGGCGGCGCCATCGTATCGTTCCTGTGTGCGGTTTTTGTTTATGACTGTGTAGTTGGATATCTTGATGCTGTTCGTGTTTGAGTTAACACCGTGTTCAGTGTTGAGGATTAGGTCTGGATCCACTTTACGAATTATGTTCCCGTAAGGAATGTGTTTCCCTTCCCATCCATTAACGTTAATTGTGAGAATTCTTAATGCATGTTATTGTTTTCCATGTTTGTGTTATCTGTTTTTTGTGTGTGTTGTATGTGTTAGTGTCCTCCTTTAGTGTTTTTTTGCTGCGTGTGTATTTTTCATTGCGAATTTTATTGAATTCTACCTCGCCGTAAGTGAGGCAGAAGTCCCTATAAAGTTTTAATCTGGCCTCCATGAGCGCTGTGTCTACTAGCGCTTCTTGGTCTGGCGAGTCGTAAGACCATTTTAATCGGCCCGTTTTTACTCCTTTTATGATTTCCCAAACCTTGGAGTTTTCTGGGAAGGAGGTTTCAGACTATATGAAGAATTTGATGTTGATTTCCTCCTCGCCATCGTATTCCTTGATTTTCTTACTGTTCTTGATCCTTGTTTCCTCGTGAATCTTAGGAGGCTGGGAGATCTCCTGCTCATCCTCGAATGACGAAGCCGAGCTTAAGGTGTTACTTTCAGCCTGCTTGATTCGTCTGGCTGCTCTTTTCGCACTCTCTTCCCTTTTTCTCGCTTCTATTCTTGGGTCCTTGTTTGGGGACCTATGTGGGGCTGGTTTCTGTTCCGGGTTCTTGTTCTTTAATTTTTTTTTCTTTTGCATCTCTTGGGAAAGCGAATTACATTTGGAGGATTTCCCCTGAAGGCGGGTTCTCCGGGAACCAAATTTCTGCCAAGCCATTGTGTTTGAGCATGTTGTTCATTTCTTTGGCAAAGCACCTTGGGTTCGTTAGGTTCCGTACATGTGCATAAAGAATGCAAGTAAGGATTTTAGTGGAATTTTTGTCCTCCTTGCCTACCTTGATGTATGTTCTTGGAGCTGGGCTGTTAAGATCACTAATTGAGGGGAGGGGGCTTTAGCTGCTTGGGCGTAGGTGGTGTTCGCCCTCCTAATTTCTTCCGCCCTCTTCACTTCATCCTTTCTTTTAAGTATTTTCTTTTTAGGGGGCAGGGCATCGTCATTGCCCCATGTCTCTGAGTGCAGTTAGGGCTCTTTTTTCTTTTCTCGGGCATTCGCGCCAGTCGCGACCTTTTTGACTGCATCTGGAACAGGTTGGTTCCTGCTCCTTGCAATCCTTCGTGGTATGGTGCTCCAGGCGATAGCATTTGAAGCAGATCTGCACGGGGGTGAATTATTCGTGCTCGATCTGCTCCCCACTTATTTTGGCGTTAAAGAGAAGTAGCCCTCTCTCTTTCGCCTTGGACGCCATTTCAGTGTCCGTGAAAATGACCTTAAATACATGATGGTAATCTGAATTATCTCTTTTATTTCTAAATTTGATAATCTCGGCCACTTTCACCCATTTCTGGTTATTTTCTATTTTCTCCTTTATCTCCTCGTTTGAGTGCTGGCCGACCCATGGGTATAGCCTTCTGCACACCACGCTCCTGTGCGCTTGAATTTAAGGAGGCGTGGTGGGTTGGTGGTTTATGTCTTTTAGGTGTTTTATCCCTTCCTCCTTTGTTAGTGTCTCAATGTCTTTTTCGTGCTCACACACTGCGACATATCCAGCAGGTTTGTCAATCAGCCTTAAAACTGCCACACAGAGCTTGCCGAACCCACCCACACACACACAAATATATATATATATATATATATATATATATATATATATATATATATATATATATATATATATATATATATTCCTTCATCCCATATGGAAACGGTTGATCACTTAACCCAGCCTACGAAACTACAAGAGAGAAAATACCTATCTAAGACCCTATAACTGGTGACCCCTCCTCGTCGAACGAAATACATGATCATACAACAAGCTGCTCATTTTCTTCTACACCAAGAAGTGGAACTCGCGAACACGATCTCCATCTGACCTCCTATTTTTAATGAAGCAGCAGTCTCAGGATGGTTCAAAATTGTAGAGGCGCAATTTCACATCTCAAGAATACAACGAGAAGAAACGAAATTTGACCATATTCTGGCTGCGTTACCTGCCGAGACGGTCGATCCTCTCCCAGCTGCAGTACTCTCGTCGCAGAATTACTCGCTCCTATGAACAGAAATCGTGGGAATTTTTTGGAAGACGAAACCTGAGCTCTTCAAGAAGTTAATCGCGTCTTCTCCGCAGACCGGACGACCTTCAGTGAATCTTGAAGAGCTACGGAAGACAGCTCTGCAAGTTGGAGTGGAGAAGGACTTGGTGAGACAAAGTTCATCCAGTCTTTGCCTCCAAACATCGCCCCGATATCCCCTGCCACGTATTCAGAGCATGGTAGACCATCTTCATGGCAAGAAAGATTTCTCTCGTCTTGATTTAGTCCGAGCCTACCACCAAATTCCAATGAATCCAGTGGACATTGAGAAGATTGCTTCAACCTAAGGCTCGCCAACTTGTCTGGAATAACGCTGCACGGAAAGCATTTGAAGCTACTAAGGAGGCCCTGGCGAACTCCGTTAAGTTACGCCACCCATTACCCAATGATTATCCGTACCAATTGGTGACGAACAGCTCCCAATTCACAGTTGGTGCTGCGCTCCATCAGATGGTGGATGGGTCTCCCCAGCCAGTGGCATTCTTCTCTGGGAAGTTGAGTAAAACACAGCAAGCGTACTCTACTTATGACAAGAAACTCCTAGCTGCGTATCATACTGTGCTTCACTTTAGGAATATTATCGAAGTTCGCCAAGTGACTTTATGGACGGACCACAAGCCACTAGTCTTTGCCTCCTCCTCACCACTACGTACAAAAACGGACAGGCAACAACGGAGCTGGACCGCAATCTGGGAGTATGTCAATGACATAGCTTATGTACGTGGTGAGGACAATGTGATTGCTGACTGCCTATCTCGGAATGTGTCCAAGTGGACTCATTTGATCTCCGTTCTTTGGCAGCAGAACAAGAGCAAGACGAATAAATCAAGTCGTCTCGATCTGGTCTGAGGGCATTTCCCTTTCCCGGTGATTTCCAACTCTGGTGTGAGGTAACATCTAAATACCCACGACAGTTTGTTCCTTCACCCTGCAGATCAGTTATTTTCAAGCAACTTCATAATATTTCACATCCAGAGTTTAAGGCATCGCTTCGGTTGGTGAAAGCGAGGTATTTCTGGCTCAATATGGACAAAGATATACGTTCGTGGACTCGTGAATGCCTCTCCTGCCAATCTGCTAAAGTGAATCGCCACACTAAGTCCCCAGTCCTGCCTTTTAGTATGCCAACTTCAAGTTTGAGACGGTTCACATAGATATTGTTGGTCCACTCTCTCCGTGTACCCTGCCTGGGCAGTCATACCTCTCTCATAACTGGTACCTGTTGTCATGCATAGACAGAGCCACCAGGTGGATTGAAGCAATACCGATTCCAGACATCAGTGCTGCAACGGTTGCTTTAGCCTTCTTGGGTGGCTGGATATCCAGGTTTGGCGTTCTCTTATGCGTGATCAGCGACAGAGGAGCGCAATTTGAGTCCGAACTCTTAGAATTATCGGCCCTCGTTGGTTTCCATCGCTTGCGAACCACGGCAAACAGACCTACCAGTAATGGGATCGTGTAAAGGTTGCATCAGACTTTGAAGAGCTCTTATGGCTCGCCGACAAGGTTAGTTGATGGCCTTACCAATCGTTCTTCTGGGCATCCGTTCCTTGCATAATGATTAGGGTTTTTCACCCTTTACAGCGGTCACAGAGCTGACCCTGGTCGCCTCTTCTTCATCCAAAGCCGATTCGAGATTCATCTTTGAACTAGCGAAGATCATGTCGCAGATAGATTTCACACAAACCTCCGAAGGCCACCTGCACTCGATACCAAAAACGTTTGTATCCAAGGAATTAAATGACACCACGCATGTGTGGGTCCCGGTTGATCGCGTTCGGAAGCCACTAGAAGCACCTTATGCAGGCCCGTTCCGTGTTGTCGAACACGACGATAAAGTTTTAAGTTAGAATTCCCGGATGGCCATCAAAACACGGTGTCTATAGATAGAGTGAAACCAGCTGTATTGCCTAATGTATATAATGAGAGAAATAAAAACTGTTTGTGACCATCAAACAATCAACCCGTTGTAAATAATCCTTTAAAATTAGATACCCAGCAGCAAAATGAGGAAGTATCATCGGAAGGTAGTGGCAGAAATTACGGCTACGTGGAATCTGTTGCAAATACCCAGGATAATGGTAGTGAATCGAGCGTTTATACTTGTTCCGGTAGACGCGTAAAATTTGAGAGAAATCCAACATACCATTATTTTTTAGTACGTCATAGCATATTAAAATATGTTTATATATATATATATATATATATATATATATATATATATATATATATATATATATATATGTTTATAATTGTAAGGCCTAAGTCCTAGATATTATTTATGTATTAAACGTACTCCACGGTCTTAGAATGAATTCCTGTGGTGCTGTAACTATATTATTTAATCGAATATGACTCAAAAATACCTCAAAGATGAGCATTTTGAAGTCTTGGGAAATTCTATAATTAGTTCACAGTAAACCATAGCATATTAAAATATATTTGTTTATAATTGTAAGGCGCGCATATTAATTATGTATTAAACACTCCTTTTTCTCGGGCCATAGTACTGTGGGGGTCGAACCTCGTGAACATTCGTTTGAAAATTTTAAACGGTTCACACATTGAACCTTATAAATAGGAAGATAAACTTTCCGCTTTTTAGTATTTCTATTTCGTAAATAGGAAGTGAAACTCCCCAGTATGCAGTACTATATCATGGGTCGACTATACGTGGCTGCGTACAAAATAGATCTTGTTTTTTAATTCACCGTGGGGAAATGGTAAAAGTCCATGACGTTTTCTGCAAACGGGTGTTCCCCAGGGCGGATGCCTCTCTCCAACGCTGTACACTGTTTACACCAAAGACCTTCCACAACCAACCCAAGAATGTGCGATATACATCCAACTAGCGGATGACATCACACAAATAATCACCAGTGACAGGAAGAACCCCCGATACGTAGCTCAAAGAAAAGTGAGGGAAAAGAAACCCTGAATGACTACGAAAAAAAGAAAAAAAGAAGAAAAAAAAACAAAAAAACAACAAAAAAAAACAAAGATAAATTCAAATTAATACCCGTAAACAGATGGAAAACAGCTGCAGTACGAGTCGATGGAAAAGCATATCCATACTCCACGGAAGAACGGGTCCTCGGTCTAAAACTAACAACAACAGGGTACAACTGCCACATAAAGCAAAAAATCAACGAAACAAAAATTACCATTTCGGCGCTGTACAGATTCAAAAACCTATGCAATAAAAAAAATATATACATGGCCCTAGTTCGTCCCAAGCTCCTTTTTCCAATAGTACCGATGAATATGTTAAGTAATTCACAATTAAAAAAGGTCCAACGTATTCAAAATCAAGCCACAAAATTCATTACAAACTCAAAAAGACAGGATCGCATACCATCAGAGGAGCTCCATCGTAGAACTGGATTACAACCCTTAAATATAACCCTACAAAAACGAACAACGAAACGGTGGGAAAATATAAAATACATAATTTCCTCAAATGAAATTAGCCGAATAGTAATACTTGAAAATGAAATCCGGCAAAAACACTAAAAGCAATGTTTTACCGGCAGCCTGAAAAAAAACTTATACAACGTCAATCCGATCTATAGGTAAAATACAATATTACCGAAGAAGACTACCAACCATACAATCAATATGAGAAACAATAAGACTACCGATTATACAAACAAAATGAGAAACCCGATGAGTAAAAGAATTATTGATATTAACACAGAAGAAGACCACTTAAAATTTAATAAAATTTAATTAATATATATATATATATATATATATATATATATATATATATGTATATATATATATATATTAATAATAATAATAATAATAATGAAAAAAACTACAGTAAAAAAGCGAAAGCACAAAAACCAACAAAATCTAATAAATACGAAAATATAAAGATGCTCGATAGAGCAAAAAGAAAACAAAGGCTTGAATGCTAAATTTTTATACCTATTTCACTTTAAAATCACATAAAAAAAGCAAAAAAACAAAACAAAAAAAAGAAAGCGTTAGCCAGGCAACCTGGTACAAATCATTATAATCCTCACATACACTTTTTACACAATGTTTTCTATCTATCCTATCATTCTCTCCACATTCTAACTTTATGCTATCTTGAATCTTGAATCTTTTCATTCATGACTGCGTTCTCTAGAAGACTTACGTTGCACTCTCAAAAGCAAAGTCCTACTTTTTCCACCTCCGAATTTCTCTACCAGGATTAGTAGGTGAAGAAGACTTACATATTTTGAAGAGTGCCTCTTTCGGATCCAGCAATCTCACCTGGTCCTTCACACGACCACCCGCGCGTGCGCCTACGTGTGAAATCAAGAGCTTCGGGAAACGACTCTGCTCATTTGCCTGCTCTCCACTACAGCAGCACATCTCTGGTTCTAATAACCTTTCTGCCACTTAAGGTCTCGAGAAGCTGCTTGTCTCTGAAGTGTCCTAATCCCGGAAGGAAGCACCGCAGGAGGCGCGAAAAGGGGGCCGCAGCTCTAAGGCGGAGTGGTCAGGGCAGGTTCGCAGGACCCCGGTAGACATCTATTTAGGTAGGGCAGAAAAAGGTGAACCAGAGTACATTTAGGTACACGCTCCGCCATAAGGGGCTGTCATGGACGACCCCAATGGCGAGAAACGTATCCCGCTCCAGATCAAGGAGCACTCCCCGAAACCTTCTCGTGAGAAAGTGTTCGAGGTAGTTTTTCAAAACTGAGAGACGCTCTATGTAGGCTCAAAGATCAAGCTTACGAGTTTATGGCCTTTGGTGACTATAACAAAGACCTAGATAACTTGCTCAGTAAAAAATCGCAAAGAATACTCGATGAGATCGGCCTAATATCAAGAGTCCCTCCGCATGTCTCAGCCTAAAGGTAGATAATATGTCAACGTATTGACCCATACGTTAGCACTCACTCTGCCAAGGAAATAAAAAAATGAAATAGAGAACAAACAAACATGGGCTAAGATTGATGAAGCAATCAAGTTTAAAACCGAGACGGAAAAGAGCACACACATGTGTTTAAAGTGACGTTTGAAACAAACGAGATGGCTGCAAAAGCTGCCAATAAAGGGTTGGTATTGTTCAACTGTAAAGTTTCCGCCGCCTGTATTGAACGAGAAGTGTTCATTTCTCTACAGATTTGCTTTTCATGCTAAGCCATGGAGAAACACGTCACCAGGGACTGCCAACTTGAAAGGAACGTCTATTCCGAATGCGCTCAGTCCGGCCACACTTGGAAGGAATGCAGAAATCCGAACAAAAAATGCCTAAATTGCGGCAACTCCCACCGCACCCTATCAATGGCTTGCCCGATAAAAAAACCTTGATTACGGATAAGAAGAAAGCTATGATTGAGGAAAGAAACAAAAGGGCTACCACTCCGATCAGGACAGGACCATACTTCAAATTGACCAAAGTATGAGGCCTGACCTTGTGATGTATATCATGCATGGTTACTTTACGAATATAACAAAACCAAGAAGCTATGCAACAGAGCTCAACAAGATGTTGGTACAGAATGGTCTCAAACCGATGTGGTTTCCTGACAATCCACCGTCAGGGGATCTTCTCCATGCCCAAATCAAAAGCGCGCAGAAGACGGAGCCAAGGTCTCGCTCGGCTTCTAGCAATTCTCGCCTACGGAAACAGGAACCTACCGTAACTGAGGAAACTCAGATGGAAATTAGTAACCTGCCAGGTGAAACGACTGCGCCCAAGGACATCGAAACTGAACCAGTAGCAGTGGCTTCTGCTACCCCCACCGTCACTTTCCATCCGCACCGATACCACGAAAGTCAAAGGTTGCCGAACTAATTGAAGGAGTCATTAAGGGCGAGTACAAGTGGGAATTCGACGTCAACATCGCAGAAGAGAAGTTATTACAAGCCTTCAGGCGAGGCCTGATCACCATCTGTCCCGAATCCTGCTTCAATTTGAATCAGGACCAATTTGGAAAAAAAGAGGTCGGGAAGGGTAAGATCGCCAGCCAGGAAAAAGGGAATTAAGGTCAAACAGCCCAATAACAATTAACCATGGCTACTCGTATTAGGTACATCAGACGTCTAAAAATCTTCTCCCTAAACGTAAACGGTTGGAAGTCAAAAAGTAGAGCTTATAACGAAATCATAAGATCCGTTCATCCAGACATCGTTCTTATTTCTGAGCACGGCTTGAAAAGGGAAAACGAATTCATAAAGATATTTAACAACGAAGTGTTGATGGGAAGCCACTCGAGAGAGAGGTTCGATGGAGTAGCCATTGCCATCAAAAAGGGGATTAAGTTCAAAGAGATACAGGGTTTAGAAGAATGTTACCTGGCAATCGAAATTCTCATGACGTTCGATGACCTGGTAATCTCAGTCGGATATCAAACTCCCAGGCGCCCATAGATTCAGATCCCCAATTTCCTACGACTGTTTAGGAGAGTATCCTCGGCAATTCTAATCGGTGATTTAAATACCCGATGTACGGAAGCCGGCTATGCAACAGCTTTCAACGGAGCCGGTAACTCACTAACCTTCTAATTGAGAGAGGCATAGTACAGAGAGAAGGACCCAACTTCGCCAATTCCATACAGAGAGATCGTCGACCACCCCGGATATTGTGCTGACTAACCGAAACTTCTCTCTGAATCCGGTGACTCTCACTAACCCTTTCGCCCCGTCAGATCATGTTAGTATGATAACCCACATATCCAGTATCCACCTCCCCGATCCAGGTGAAAATCCCCAAACGCAGATGCCTGACAAGAACCAACTGGGAAACATACCGTGAGCATCTACAGCACGTGCATGTTGAACAATTGGATGGTGCATCGCTAGAAGAAATTGAAGCAAAACTTGACCATCTCACATCAAAGATCTTAGAGGCTGACCGGTTGACTGTCCCATGGAAGGAATACAAAATACTGCCCACTCTAAGATGGAACCACAACGTTCAGGATAAGATGGATCAACTAGAGGCAGCCATCTATTTTATAAACTTATTTGGGATCTGGGCGCGTCGACGTCAAGAAATAAGAGAACTAAGGAACGACATCAGACATCTCATAATGGAAAAGTTAAGAGAGCAATGGGATGAATTAATCGCTAACTTTGACGCTGAAGGTGACCCTTCAAAAATTCTGGAGCCAACTGAATAGACTGCGAGGCTCTCCACCCAAGAATCGTATAAAAATCCAAGCGAATGGCGTGGAATACACGGAAGACGAGGACATCGAACGCGAATTTAGAAATTATTGGCAAATCCGTTTTCGCATTAGTCAAGAATAGAACGAATTCTTCGATGAACAACATGAGGAGAATGTTCTCTCAAGTACTCGAGAACTGGGGGCTGACCTCACACCTCATTATTTGGTTGACAGAACACGACTCGCAAGGGAAGAAAGTAAACCCTTCTCAAACGAAGAATATGAAATAGTTCTGCAGAGTTTTAAACAAAAAGCACCAGGGATAACTGGCATAACCAAAATGCATTTACTTAACGCCCCCAATAACTTCAATCAGACCCTTCTTGATGTGTTTAATGCCTGCCTC
The DNA here is from genome assembly GCA_963969495.1 of Ceratothoa steindachneri. NCBI lineage: Eukaryota > Metazoa > Arthropoda > Malacostraca > Isopoda > Cymothoidae > Ceratothoa > Ceratothoa steindachneri. Next base: position 219,073,580 of record OZ018317.1, read on the forward strand.
AACATGGCTACTTTCCGGACCACTCGAAAAAAGCCCGGATGATATTTATATTAAAGCCTGGCAAGCCGAAGAAAGAGATCAGCAGTTACAGACCAATCTTGTTGCTAGAATTCATGGGCAAACTTCTGGAAAAGCTTCTGAACAACATACTTAAGACTTTTCTAGAACGCAAAAACCTATATAATACCCAACAACACGGCTTCCGGAGGAAACTTGGCACATAATCGGCTCTAGCTCTGATCACGGAAAATATAGCTATTGGAAAGGCCAGAAGTGGCAACGTCAACATGGTACTTCGAGACGTGGCTTCAGCCTTCGACAAGGTGTGGCTCCTGTGGCTGAAAAAGAAAATAAGTGAACTGGGTACGGATCAAAACCTAAAAAAGGTACTATGTGACTACCTGGAAGATCGGTAGGCAGTCGTGAGAGTTAATGGCATCGAAGGGGAGCCTTTCAACCTGGAAGCAGGATTGCCACAAATCAGTTTCCTCAGCCCTACTCTATACGCGACATATATCGGAGACCTGCCTTACCCTGACCAAAACCTCACTCAATACGTCCAGCTGGCGAATGATATAACAAAAGTCATCACCAGCTTGTACAAAAGCGCTGTGGACATCGCAAACAGAACAAGCTGGGAGATCGGAATCATCAACAATTTCGAAAAATTGAACAAGATTAAAACTAATGTTCAAAAATTTAAGATAATACCTATGGACCGTCGGAAAACAGCGGACGTGTTGGTGCAGGACGAGCCCTAAGATTATTCTAGAGAAGGTCGGGAACTTGGCTTGAAATTTACCTCAAATGGTTATGCAGCAGAATGGCCCTTTTTATCACTCCACATTTGACACCGCTTTTGTCGTGATATTCTTTGTGGTCGTGATATACTTCTTTGATGAAGTCGGCTTTTTTCTAAGACTGCAAATATTGTTGATTCAAAGAAGAGCCGATTCAAACACATAAGGATATAGAGAAACGCACAAGAATTCCTCAAATAAACTTATATTTTAAATTTAACAAGTTTACTACACAAAAACTAAACATTAACCACAGAAACCCTCCGAAGATTAAAATACACAATAATTACTTCATTTAGCTTGACCCTCTAATGATGGCTAAATTCGATACGCACTTCAATCTACATGAAATAGGCTAATTGTCCCTACTAAGGTTTAAATACCCCAGGAATGTTATTGCCTTCAAGTCGCGCGCCGACCGGCCAGATGGAGGGAGTCAAGATCATGAGGCATTTTGGCGAGTGCAGTAGATGGGGGTCCACCCAGTATTCAGGAAGGGGTCTTCAAGGACGAGAACAATCACTTACTCTCTGGCGAGAGTAAGTCAAACTTGGTTCTTAAACCAAGTTAACTTAGAGTTCGGTGTGACCACCGGGTAACGAGCTCGAGGGGGAGCTGTTCTCCTTCGTTACTTATTCCTCATATGGGAGGACTGTACTCAGGGAAGGGGGATCTTCTTCAAGGGCGAGGATCGAGGAGGGGGGTTTCTCTGACGAGAATAAGTTGAACTTGAATAAGTTAACTTAAAGGTCGGTTTGGTAACCAGGAACTAGCTCGAGGATGAGCTTCTTCTTAGTTCCAGCCTTCCTCAAGGGCGAGTATAACGGAGAGAAGATCGGTAGGCAGTCGTGAGAGTTAATGGCATCTGACGAGAATAAGTTGAACCAGTTCCTCAACCAAGTTAACTTATGAGTTTGGTGTGACCACCGAGTAACGGGCTCGAGGGGGAGCCTTTTCCTTCTTCTTTTCTTAATTCCTCAAGGACGAGGAATGCCACTCGTGTTTAAGATGCACCAGGATATGAGGAGTCTCTCTGACGAGAGTAAGTTAAACTTGAACAAGTGAACTTAACGTTCGGTTTGATAACCAGGGACTAGCTCGAGGATGAACTGCTTCTTATCCCTTTAGGTAGCCCTGCCTCTCTTGCAGGGAACTTTGTAGTCTGGCGACCCAAGTATTCTACCTGTCCAGTCTCGGTAGCCCGGCTTCTATCCGGGGACTTCGTAGCCTGGAGACTGACGTATTCTACCTCGTTTTTCCTCTGTGTTTCTTATTCATACCTCGTCACTCCACTGGGGGAGGGGTAGGAGGGGGGCGGCTTGTGGACGGGCCCAGGAGGGTTCTTATTCAAACGGGTTTTCTCACCAATTCTTACCTCGGCTCCCCTTAGCCTTCGAGCTTGAGAGAAACGCGTCTCCAATTTCTTATTTGAAGTGAAATTCAATATACCCTCGTAAGGGAGATCTTGCAGTTTAAAACCTTTAGGCTTTTCATAGCGACGAGTGGCGAGGCGCTGTGGTTACGAGTTTGACCTCACTGTGCCGAGGCCGGATGTTTTTTGCGGTAACTGCCTCGTGCCTCCATTGAGAGAGAACGGGGGATTGACGATTCCCCTACAGGTTACAACGCTCATTACAAAGATAAAGCTGTTGTAGGAGAATAGCATAATGCTCCCAAGTTTTGCCCACCTCCCTTCTGGGCGGGCCGCTTATCAACCCTTCCACCTCCGTTGATCGATAAATGGAAGCCCATCTTTGCTTCCGATAGTTGCCGGAAGTTTATAAAGGACGAAATAGAGTAGCTTGCCATCTAATCTACTTCCGGTGCCCTGAGAACCTCTCCCGAGTTTCGAGTATAAAAGACGAATTCTTTTAACCCTCAGTAGTAGAGCTCGCACAGCGTCTGGCGGGGCAGGAATTTCAATCTATCGGTGTAGTGGTAATTCGTCGAAGCATGAAGTCTTCAGGGAGGAGATCGGTCTCAGTTAGGGAGGCTCCTTACCCCGCTGGTCCGCAAGTCAGTGCGGACACAAGCTCGTACTCACGTGTAAGAGACGAAGCTGCAAACAGCCTCAGTCTGGTTCCCTAAGCGAGAAAACTACATCTCAGCTTTTCTCTGTTACCCTACGCGTCGATAGGTCACTTCGACCCCCACCCTCACAAAGGCACCCAAGATTCCTCGGAGTTCACGAGCGTGGGGTCCTCTGTAACAAGAAGCTCCCGTCACCGCCTTCTTCCAGCAAAATCATGACGGAATTTTGGGATCAGGTCGGTCCCTGGAGAACCTAACTCATCGTCTCCACCCATTATCTCACCACCTTCACTCACCAGCGCAACCAGAACATCAGGTTTCAAGGTAACCCTTCCCATTCACATTCCCTGACTTCACCACGAAGCTTACCAGCATTACAAGTGTATAGGGATTTGTATGGTGAATAGAAATTTTCAAGCCAAAGAAGATATCCGAGATTCACTTATTAATTTATCTCTCAATATATATATATATATATATATATATATATATATATATATATATATATATATATATATATATATATATTTTCTTGTTTAATGTTCTTTAAAACTTTATTTTCATATTTTTGTGTATCTAACTTCTTTTGAGTCTCTTGCTGGCAAAGTTGATTCCAACCCTTCTGTAACCAACCTCTAAGCACTCTGAGTCAATAAACCCATTCAGGACACGGGCCGAACGAAGTATAAGGAGTAGTTGACGACTCCTCCGCCTTCGGGATAATAGGATGTATATATATATATATATATATATATATATATATATATATATATATATATATATATATATATATATATATATATATATATATATATATATATATATATATATATATATATATATATATATAGAGAGAGAGAGAGAGAGAGAGAGAGAGAGATAGATAGATATAAGAGTCGGGGAAACCTCCAACCACCCCTCGGCCTATTCCTCGACAGTTGCCAAGGCCACAAGGAAATTTCGGGCCCTCTATCGCCTCAAATGACTCTCAATAAAGAACAAGAAGAAACTGTACATGTTGTTAATAAGGCCAAACCTCCTGGATCCTGCCATCCCCATCCATACTCTGAGCAAGTCCGTCATCAGAAAAGCACAAGTTGTACAGAACAAGGCAATTCGCTTTTATAACCAATGTAACCCTGTGGGACCCACATCCCTTCAGAATTGGAAGATATAGAACCCATCAACGTCACCCTAAACATACGTGCAGGAAACCTATGGCAGAAGATCTATCAAGCCATCCCTGCTGAATTACAAAACCCTATCAGACTACCTAATGAAGAACCTAACTTGACTTTTAAACTTTTAAACGACCCGATTTATGGATAAACCTAACAGATTTAACAATATTTAATAAGTAAAACTAAAAAACAAGCCAAAAACAAAAGATCCTAGGTGGACACAATCTACAGAAAAGAATAACTTAAAAGTTTGAAAAGATCCGAAGTGGACAACTTTAGTAAAATAAAATAAACAATCAATTAACTAAAAGATCCGAAGTGAACAAACTAATATTAAAAGTAAACAATAAGAGTGAAGATAAACAAGTAATAAATTTTAGTACATATGAAAATAACAACCGATCTAAATGAAGAAATAAGACTGAAAAACAGCAAAATCGAAAGTGTAAAATCAAGTCTAAGACCTATTATGAGAGATCATAAACCTTATGACAAACCTTGAAAGCTGAATAATCAAAAGACAGCAAAATGTATTACAACAAATGAACATTTACTGAGGTAGCCAGACAACTTGGCACACATACCCTACTACTAAAAAAACACATTTTCTATCTATTTCCTACGTTCGATCTACACACCTTCTATCTTTTACGATCATTGATCGTTCTTCATTCATGATATCACTGGTGATCCCTGATACATTCAGGAATCCCAGTGCTCAGGCTCTCGAGATTGCAAACGAAATTCAGACCGTAAATGAATACGAAAGAAAGTGGAAGATCCGCACAAATAGCCGTAAATTCAAGATCCTCGCCCTTGGCCGCAGTAAAAAAGAGGATATAACAATAGGGCAGCTAATATTCTCCTATTATCAAGAAGGGAGTGTTATGGGGCTCCACATCACATCTACCGGATATAGCCACCATTTCATAATGCTGGAAAATCTGGCGAAGTTAGAACTCAACAAACTCCACAGATTTAGAAATCTGAGCTCTAACAACATCAAAAAAATATATCTCATGCATATTCGAGCAACGCTCATATAACCCGCAGTGGTGACCCAAACCATCAGTACGTCTCGCTTGAAGCGCCTGCAAAGAGTCCAGAACAAGTCAACTAACTATATAAACAAACGCAGAAAGAGAGATCGAATACCCCAAAGAGAATTCCGCCGGAGAGTCACTTTGGAATCAATCAATCTGGTAACCCAAAGTCTGATCAAAAGAACATGGAGGAGGATCCTGAATGAAACAGCACCCGAACTAGCTGAGGGTCTAAACACCCCAACGAACAAAAGGGAGAAAGTGGCCAGAGCAAGGCAATTTCTGAGCTCGAGACAATGGTCCGAGGAACAGTTGGCACCATTGTTCCCATAGATATCACACTGCACAAACAACTACACATACTATATATTAACAAATACACTCACAAACATGAATGAATGTGTTTGAATAAAATAAAAAAAAGGCAGAGAAGAAAGATACTAGAAAAAAATAATAATAAAAATAAATATAAATATATATTATAATTTTTAAAAATAAGTTCAAAGTTAAGGAAAATAAAAATAAGGTTGCAAAATAAGTATAAAAGAAAAGCTTAAATGCGTTAAAACACAAAACTCAGGTTCACACAACAATACAAGTTACAGGATTTAAGGTCTTGGACAAAAGAAAACAAAATCTAAGAAAAATGAAAAGCATAACCCTCACTACCAGGGCAAACTCTACACACTCTCTTCACCCACAATCTATCATCTTCTTATCTTCCACACTATTTTTTTTTCTTAATTAATATTCATCAATTCAATTCAATTTTTATTCATTTTAGACCCAGAATAAGAAAAACCGACTTGGAAATGGTGAACACATAAAAATTTAGTGAAAAATCACTCCTAAAAATTTATAAGTTTATATATATATATATATATATATATATATATATATATATATATATATATATATATATATATATATATATATATATATATATTTCACGGTGAATGTAAGGACACATATGAGGCTGAGGTACATGGGATTTATTTATGGAACAACGTTTCGGGTGTATCACCCATCTTCAGGTTCTAAAACATAAATTAACTGTATTAGATTAATTTATGTTTTAGAACCTGAAGATGGGTGATACGGCCGAAACGTTGTTCCATAAATAAATCATATATATATATATATATATATATATATATATATATATATATATATATATATATATATATATGTAATACTCGGAAAGGAAACCAAACTAATGTATTCTGTCTAAGAAACTATTTATGTATAGATATTAAAAATATGATCTCCTGACAATCCCGGGAGAATGAATTCTTTAATTCTTACTTATATTTATATAACTCTGCCACTCTTCTCCGCTATTTTTTTCCCTCAAACTTTCATCACTATAACTTTATATTTTTTTACATAAACATATGTATTTATACTCTGAATGTTTGTGAAAAAACTTATTGTATTCTTTCTATCTAAATAAATAGTTTACATTAATTTTACACCGGATTTCTTGGATGAAATACATTTGCTATTTACATCCCGCTACCCGGTAAAGGAGGTAGCGGTTTCGGAAGTCCGAAAAACGCATTCGCTTAGTAAAGAACTGAGCACCGACGACTAAAGTTAATACTACAATTTTTATTCGTTAAGAAAAAGATAATACTACAATTTTATTCTTAGAGTTAATAATTAAATATGGGTTTAATATCTCGTTTCTCCCTTTACAACACATTGATTTCCCTCTACATGGAATTTTGGTTTGTTTTGGTTTACATACTGTGAACCTTTTATAGAATTTTATAAGACTTCAAAATGCTCATCTTTGAAGTACTTTTGACTCGAATGCGATTCTTTAATGTGGTTCCAGCACCACAGGTTAACCTGAATTCTTCCCTATGGGGAGTCCGAGAAAAGGGCGTTGAACATTAATAATGATTATCTTTCACAGAATTGATACTAAATAACAGAAGCTCAAACAGGCCAATAGCAGCGATCACAAACTCTCTCAGATCCGAATGTTCTCCACACTTGAGAAAGGTATAATACTGAATTCAATTAATATTTTGGGGATTTAGCTTTTATTTTGACGTGTATCATATAAGGTACATTCGATCGCAACGGTTTAAATAACTGTTTTATGTATATTCTAAATTATTATGACTTATAAAAGAAATCTAAACATTACCGAGTCTGAAATGTGTGTGTGTGGAGGGGGGAGGGTCAGCCCCTATCTCCCCCTGGATCCGCGCCTGCTGTTTAACATTGAAATATATTAGTCTTCTGTGGCGGATCTCGGATAAAAAATGGTGGGGGAAAGCTTATCTGAATTCCTCCCTCTTGAGTAGTCTGATAAAAAAGCATTGGTCATTAATATTGTTTATTTTACACAGCATTTTGCTAATATGTAAATAACAGCAACGTACAGGAATGAGAACTAACTCTCAGATCCGATTTTTTTCCACATATCAGAAAATTATGAGTTGTTTATTTAAGTTTTGGACTTCAGCATAGGTATAATAGTGAATTAAATTATTATTTTTTAGATTTACCTGCATTTTAGACATATATCATATAAGGTTGGTTCGATCGCAACAGCTAGAAAACTGTTTTTTTTATATATATATTATGTAACATTTTCTGAATAGCAGAATACAAGCATAGCTCAAAAATGAAATATAAACATACGCATGTTTGAAAGGGTTAAGAACAGCCCCTAACACAGCATTGGTTAGGGTGTTTCACATAAACATCAACCTCCTGTTCTTTGGGGCAATTACATTGATTAAAATGCCTATTCTAACATCAATTTCGTTCTGAACATCGATCAACCCCAGGTCGTTGAGGTGTTCTTAACCCATGTTATTCCTTAAGTACGTTTTCAGTCATTTCAGATCCCCCAAATGAACGCTCAGCCTCTTCCTTCGAGATTGGGAGAGTAATCAGGACTTGAAGGAGCTTCGCCAGGGTGGGATACATTAGGGTCAGGGTATGGGCAAGAGCATCTCCAACGTTGTCAAAACTTGATTGCTTACGGAAACTAGCGCTCTGTTTACGCCTTGATGAGGCTCAAGACTTCGATATATGCCTCTTATATGTACTTTTGCCGCCGCCAGTAAAGCAGAAACATCTCTGTGAACGCAGGTGGACAGATGTTTGATGTTGAAGACGACTGGAAGGGTGTCGTCCCGGAATGAGCTCTGCAGCAGAGTCAACACCTGGTCCATAAACGGGACATAGACAGATAGGCGGTAATATCCCTCAGATGTCTGCTAGAGTACGTTTGATCGCTGCATTTGCCGCCTATAAACTCGAGGTACAGGAATGGTGTCATGTAACAAGCTGATCTACTGGAGGAGCTCCCTGAGTTAAAATACGTCTTCACTTCACCGACCATAGGGTATATTGAAACGAGATTGATCGTAAGAGACTGCAAGACTTGGCTCGTCACCGAGGTGTGATATAGAACCGACTCACTGACGACAATGCCAACCAGAAAGCGTGGCGCTCGAATTGTGATAAGTAGGAGTCCAGCCGTTGCGTTCGAGTTGCTCTCATCCTCGAAGAAGATAAAAACAACCGATAGAATTCGATGGAAACAATGGCTGAATCGTGTCATTGTGGGGGGCGCTTAATGAATTCACTTCGCTTTTCACTATGAACTAATAAAATGACCAATTTGTGGAAGGGCTTCAGCCCACTCAGCTTCCATCCTGGATTCGCGCTGGTTAGTTTTGTATTGTTATTACTACTACTCTATAAATAGGAGATTCAACATACGATGACTACATAGTTAAGAAATATTGCCTATAAAACTTAATCAAATGTGAATATCCACAGAAAACACAACATAGTTGCCTAGTGTTCTTATTAAACTTATTTTGTTTCCTTGGATAGTCCTTTAAAATATGCTCTCAATTATGACACCCAAAACTTAAACCCAAGTTTTTCCAGCATTTACACTCAATATGATTTCTACTTTTACGGTAAATACAAACACTTTTGATCTTACACTTTTCTTCTTCTACAACTATTTCTGAAGGAGACTATACTAGCCCCCTAGCTAGTATAGTGGCTAGCGCGCTTGCCCGGCAATTATTGTGTCGGCAGCTTGAACCTTCGTCCAGATTCTTTTTAAGCTAACACTATTTACTGGGGAGGTTGCCTCCGTCACTGGGCATCACGGTGGAACTGTTGGTGAAGCTCGAAGCCATGGCAGGCAGCCCACCTATGAGAAAGAAAACTCTGATTTCAAACCCTGGAGAAGGAGAAATGCACCCTCTCCCATTCCAGTATCGGGTATAGTTAACTATGGATGTTACAATATGAAAACGCACCATAATTGGTTAAACGCTGCATCGGTGAAGGCACTAAGAGAGAGAAATGATTAGGAGGCATTTCATAAAAATCCGGTTTTACCTAATATTTGAAACAATAAAGAAAATACCCTTATTGAATCTGTAGGTTTAAACTGAAGTCACTACGAAATATGAATCTTTTCCTCTATTGCTGTATAGGTGCTTAAATGGTCGTACTGTGGTGCTAATGTTATATAATAGGTAGGCTGCTGGCATCAAATTTCAGAATTTAACAGGCCCATCGAGAAACTCCATTAATGTGTCTAATGTGAGAATAAGGAGATGAAAATATGTATGTTAATTTGTATATATTAATTTTTTTAGAGAATAAGGAAATGAAAATACATATGTTAATTTGTATAAATAGAGATGAGGCAAGATAAAAATATATATGTTAATTTGTATATATTAATTTGTTTAGAGAATAAGAAAATGAAAATAAATATGTTAACGCGGAAAGCGTTCGTATATATAATATTGAATCAGGTCGGACACCTGAGTCATTACGAGGTCACACATAAACAAACATTCGTGTCTTTTGAAAGATTTATAAAAAAAAACGGGAGGCTACAAAGCAATTGAGCAAATGCAGCCTTTGACCAAGAGAAATTTTAACACGAGCTGTAACGAGCGAATCCTTTAATAAAGATAAAACTATTGGAAATCTGTAGAACCAGACCACTGGGGTCCTCCCCCACGGACAAGTCTAGGTCACGCCCCTTAGAAAACGAATACATATATAGTCAGGCATTTATTATTTCAGGAGTCAAAGGACAACCAGAGTTAGAGAAATTATTATTATTATTCTGAGAGCTACCAAAGCCTTCCTCCAGGGTGCAAAAAACAACTGCTAAATTGATTCCACCCAAAATACCAAAATAGTACTGAAAAGAGGCAAAGGCAGCCATGGAGAAAGTGAAGGATAATAGTAAACCAAGATGAATAATAAATATTAGAAGATGATAAAAAGCTACTCTTTCAAAAATGCATTCACACGTGACTTAAATGAAGAAATATCACTTGAGTGTACAATCTCGTTGGGTAAAGAATTCCACGTTTTGATTAACGATGGTATAAAACACCGTGAAAACTGTGTATTACTAACATTCATAAAATTCATATCCAATTCCTTAAGATTAAGAGCAAACATGGTCACGCAAATTGGATTAAAAGAATCAGGCAGAGTTGCGTGCAACGGATGCTGAATAGTATCAAATACCTTGACGCGAATGATCCAAATCAAGCGACAGAGCTGGTGATATAAACTTAATAGAATTCAACGCTCTGTCCAACAACTTGAGATGACAATTAGTGGCAGACATCCAAACACGAGCACAATACTCAAAATGAGGCAGAATGAAGGCATAAAAAGACTTAATAACTGTAGAGCCACAAGCAAAAGTGCTGTAACACTTACGAAGTAATCCAGACTTCTGTGAACTTGAGGGGGACAAGAAACGAATATGCTTCTCAAAAGTTAGTTTCGAGTCAAGAATACCTCAAGAAGACGTAAATCTGTAGGGGTGCGAAAATGTATCAGAGAAATTCCTTCCAACTCGATAATATAAATGGCCGATAAAATTACCAACCCAGACTAAAGCCGGTCGTGAGGCTAGACTATTGGCGTTCAAATCCAACGATACCGTGTTCAAAACTCAAGAGGCCAAAAACTTTTATGAAGAAATCTCAAGAAGAAAACGAAAGTCACGGAAAACGGAAGAAAACGTTCTAAGGACTAACTCATAAAATCAACAAGAATCAAGAAGCACGAAGAAATCATCAAGCCAAATAAATGGAAGAAAATGAATATGCATCAAGAAAGACAACGAAGATTAAAGACCAACCCAGCTCGAGAAGAATACGAAAGTGAAGAAAATGCTTGAAGGGCCAACTTAAAGAAATAAGGAATTCCACTCAAGAAAAAGAAAATTTCGAGGAAGGCACCTGTATCGAGAAAAGCAAGTATTGATAAAATAAAATATATGGGGATAAGAAGGATTCCCCCCCTATCCCTCCATAACTGGTGACCCTCAACGGTCGAACAATCTTCTGATTTTCGTTACAATTGCACCTGCCCTCCTACTAGAGATTTAAGAAAAGGTGCTGCTGGGAACTTCGGAGACCCGGGGAATGAGAAGCCATTACTCATTGATTAGAGACAAGACTTCGTTCGCTCTCCTCAATCCCACTGAATTATTAGCTCCACTCATCCCGCAGACTCGGAGGCCGTAGGAGGGAGAGCTACTACTCCTCGATTAAGAAATCCAAGACTAGTCTCTCCCAATTTCTCAAATTCGCTCCGCTTTCTAGAAAGGGACCTGTGTAGGGGTGCGAAAATGTATCAGAGAGATTCCTTCCAACTCGATGATATAAATGGCCGATAAAATTACCAACCAAATACGGACTAAAGCCGGTCGTGAGGCTAGAGTATTAGCGTTCAAATCCAACGGTACCGCGTTTGAAACTCAAGAGTCCAAAAACTTTTATGAAGATCACCTCAAGAAAGAAAACGGAAGAAAACGGCTTAAAGGACTAACTCTACAAGAATCAGGAAGAAGCTCAAAGGATTCAACCCCCAAGGTAAATGGAAGAAACTGAAGATGCATCGAGAAAGAAACACGAAGATTAAGGACCAACCCAGCCAAGAAGAATACGGAAGGGGAAGACAAACTTTTGAAGAGGCAACTTAAATAAAAAAAAGGAAATTCAGTCAAGAAAATGAAAAGGCAATTCGAGGAAGCCAACCTGCATAGTGAAAATCAAGATGAACAATAATATTGATAAATAAATAAATGGGGATAAGAAGGATATGCCCCCCCCCATAAATCATCCAATTCCTCAATAAGTTCATCTGATATGTACAAACTGGGATGGACTGGATCCATTGCACGGGATCTACTAATAATAATAGAATGCGTCTTATTATCATTAAGCTTCATGCCCCAAAGTGGACACCAAGAGGTAATCTTGGCTAAATCCCTATTTAGAGATGCTGCAACTTCTCCTCTGTTACATGGAGACAGAAATGAGGAGTAAAGAGTTGTGTCATCAGCATACGATAGGTTAATGCCCAAGTCAGGTGGGAATTATAAAAAATAAGGGACCAAGAACGCTCCCTTATGGAACGCCTGAGACCACAGGCACAGAAGCAGAATAGGTCCCATCAACAGAAACACGCTCAGATTTATTTGTCAAAAAATTCTTAAAAATATTAAGAAGGCTTCCACCAATACCATAAAGTTGCAATTTATAAATCTGAGCTTTATGATTAACAATGTCACAGGCTGAGCTGAACTCAATAGCTACAATATGCGACTGATGCCCACGGTCCAAAGAGGACTGAAGGTCATGGGTTAGTGTTAGGAGTGCATGGCAAGTTCCCAATCTCTTGCGGAACCCAAATTGTGAACCAGGTATCACACCGATTTTGTCACAATACAGGGTCAATCGTTTAGCAAGGAGCCTCTCAAAGATCTTAGATAAGATAGGTGTGATTGAGATGGGACGGTATTCAGATGATAAGGTTGAAGCCGATGCTCCCTTTGGAATGGTAGTAATATTTGCTTTACGCTAACAAGAAGGAAAAGAACCAGTAGGAAAGGAGATCTCAAACGGCGGAGTTTCGGACTCTTTATTTAGGGCGTATAACTCGGGTTGCTTCGGCGTCAGATTAATTCGAAACGGTCGTGTCGTGTATTCAGGCGAGCCTATTCCAGTTTTTTAGGTGGGACCTTAACTGTCTGCGACTGCGACCGTGACTTTATTTGTGAATGTGCCCGTGACTGTGCCTAATTGGATTACTGTAAGAGTGTCCTTTTCGGTCTACCAAAGATGGTATATGCAGTGGCGCACACCGAGGGCGTGGCCTACCATTAGCCAATGATGTTGTTTGGGCTGAGCCTCCACCACTTTGTGTTAATTTGTGTGTCCACTGTGATAGAGATTCATTTTATATCGAAAACCAAAAATACTACTGCGATTTTCGCGGTTTCCCAATAGCAAATAATGGCCACTACTATCGTGTATTCGGCTCTGCAGCTGCTACCAAGCTTGTTTATACAGCTGACCTTTCATCGTAACTGTGGGAATCGCTTTACTTCGTTCCACTGTGTATATGTGTGTACATGTGAACAGATTTGATGACGTGTGAAAGTCTTGAGTTTATTCTTCTCGCCTCTTAGAACATATCTAAACTTAATCTTGAATCCTTATTATAACTATTCAGTTAAAAACCTTTACTCAAATAAGCTTATTATTAAAAAAAAACATGAACAAATTTTCATAATTGATAGTTGAAGAAACTTGAGGATTGTTCCTTCCCTTATTTAGGGTTGCCAACTCTGTCAAGTTTCAATAAAGGAGAAATAATAAAATATGTATATACATATTTTTTAATTTCATTCCTCTATAGACCCTAAAACTAAAATGTACTTCTTTTTTTAACTTAGTAAAATATATTTTTTTTAATTATACTTGTTCTGGTTTTTGCGGACTTGAACAATTGGGTGTCATCTTTTGTTTTTTCAGCAAATTCTAGACAATTATCTTTCAAGGTGAAGTATATGAAAAGTTAATTTGTCATTAGTTTTACGGAGCATCTGTTTCTTTCATTCGTCATTTAGATGACATTACATTAAAAATCCTTTCACAGTATGCGGATGTTCCAGGAATTGAAAGCACAAATGAAACTATTTTTAAAATATTCACACACTTAAAATCATCCCTTTTAAAATCAAGTTTCATTTGTTGCTTGTTGTTTTGCACCTTGTAAAGAGTTCAGACCTTTAAATAGTATTAATAGTATCTTATAGCTTCAACTCTTCAGCAACTTCATCAAATTTCTGGTATTTTGGAGAATGAATTGTAAAAAACTTAGATTTGATAACTTCCCAAATGTTGAATTTTCATCAAAGTTGATTTTTTTTCCAAATATGTAATTGATGAAATAAGAAATAACTTAAAGTCCAATAATCTTTCGATCCTCAACAGTATCTAAATTTTTCATAAGTTGGTGAACATGATAACCAAAAAAGTCCTCAGCATATAAAAATTTTAAGTTATTTCTTAAATTAGCCAAAATATTGAAAACATCTGCTGCTGAAGTTTAATTTTTCTCAAGTCATTCAAAGATAGTGTAAATATATCCATTGCATGTTGCTGATGGTATTCCCGAGGGTTAGCAGTTTAGAAGAGAAATAACTTAGGGGGTGAACCTGGGTTACCCGTAAAGAGGTGTCGGACTAAGGCGTTTGAGGCCTCACCGTCGAGTTTGCTCTGACTCCCAAAGTTCTTACGGAAAATCCGTATATAGGTTGGGTTCTAAAGGTAACTTGGTTATCACTAGGTTAAAGGAAGGACTCGAAAGGAAAATGGTGTTTTGTAGTTTTTATTCTTGGCTTAGGTCTACGTACCTTAATTAATGCAAGCGAGATAGTTGAGTCTTACGTGGCTTTGTTGTAGTTTCTCTCTACGTTAGATAGCTGGGGCTAAGGAGGGCTGGATTTAAGGATGAGGAACGGACTCGTGACGCCAATAAGATTAATGTGAATCCTGAATCAAGAGAGATGAATGTATCCTACTAATAGTAGTGATGCTACTCCTCCTGGGAATTCTCTGCCCGTCTTATTTATACGAACCTCCATTAAGGGGGCGTGACTTAACTTAGCTATCCTTAACCAGAGCGCAAGGTGGGCCTCATAGGTCAAAGCATCTTCGTTTGTTCCTTTGTTGAGACTACTGGACGCAGTCAAAGGGTGTGTGTGTTTCAGTATAGACACATTTGGCCGCATCCGGGCTGGCATCGATAGCAAGGTGATAGCAAAGTTGGTTTTGAGATTTTTCAGGTCCACTTCAACTTTAGCTGGTCAAACACGACTCCGTTCCCGCTGCCTCGTTATCTTGTTTTGAGACCTTTCGGCTCAAATCTGTTTCCTCGCGTATGTATTTTTGTGTATTCGCGTGGGAAACTCCAATTATTTGCTTGTCTTCTTACACTCATGTTTTTCTTGATACATGTACAATTATGATTTAACATTATATATATGCATTTCGCTTGATTCTACATTAGTTCATTGCTACTACATGGCATATTATTTCAGTAGTAAATATGTATGCCCAATTTCAAGATTTCATAGGTCCAACAGGGTGTTCATTTGTGAGTTTCCTCATTTAGCTTACTTCACCTTGACATTCGGGCGTCACTACATTGCGAGAACAACAAATAAAATAAATTTCAATAACTTTGGGAATTTCTGTTGAATCATCCTTAATTGAAAGAAGGTCTAGAGATATCACTTGGTCTGCTGAAGAAATAAGAACTTAAGGCTTTCCAAGAAAGTTAAATTTTTTCAATGCATGGCTGCAGAGATAGCCACTTAGCAGATACATGTCGAAGAATTTCACTAAATTCTGTTTCTGCATATGAATGAAAATCTTTAATTATTATTATTATTTGAGATAATGACCACAAGATTTTTGTGGGAAAAGCCTAGCGGCCATGAACTTGAAACAAGCTCCCACAGAACACAGTGTCCATATGTCAAGTAAGAAAGAATGAATGCTAGAAGCAAGAAATTGAAATGTGTAAATAAATAAATAAATAAGTTTAAAATTATTAAAATCAAATCAATATTAAAATTATGAGGCAGTAGCACCCACCCTTAATCTAGCATTGCAACCTCGTTTGAAGATATTAAGATCTTCCTGCATAACTTCTGCAGGAAGATCATTCCACTGCTTTACCGTACTTGGCAAAAAGCAACGCTGAAACTGTGAAGTGCGGCAGCGGGGAATGCATAGTGCATGTGGATGTTGTCCATCCGCAAACCTTGTTGCTCTAGCAAGAGGCAGAGGCTCAGGAATTAAAAATGATAGTGGCAATTCCCTACTGGAGTAGTATTTATGAAATATCGACAAACATGAAATCATCCGTCGATGATCCAAGTCATAGCTAGCCCCATCAGGAAAAAGGAACCTGCCTCCACGAGCAACCCTATCTAAGAGAAAAAGATCTCTGGCAGATGCGGATATCCAAACTGGAGAACAATACTCAAGAAGAGGGAGAACAAAGGACCTGAAACAAGTGACATTAATATCTTCATTATAATAGATATATGAGGTCTTGTGCACAATACCAAGTTTTCAGGCAGCGTTAGCAGATACATTTAAAAGACTCCTCTCAAAAGTCAGGTGAGAATCATAGGTAATGCCAAGGATCGTTAGGGATTCCGACTCAGCAAGAAGTGTATCTTCAACACAAAGTGAAGGATGAGGCGGCTCATTGGTAGGAGATCTACTAGCCAAGAGGGTCTTAGTTTTATTTGAATTAAGCTTCATAACTCAACGATCACACCATTTCCTATTTCTTTTTCTAAATCACGATTTAGACTCATGGCAACTTAGTTTCTCATTGCTGGAGACCTGACTACTCCAACAAGTGTAGTATCATCTGCATACTGAACAACTTTGATTTCAAGACCTTGTACCAAATCACTAGTGTATACTAAAAACAACAAAAACCCAAGAACACTGCCTTATGGAACTCCAGACACAACACGTCTAAGTTCACTAAAAACTCCATCTACGACAACAAGTTGCTGCCGATCTATTAAAAAGTCGTTAAGTAGTCCTAGGTTCTAGCCACCTATTCCAAGGTTTTGTAGTTTAAAAACAAGTGCTTTTTGGTTAACACGATAAAAAGCAGCACTAAAATCAATCTGAACTAATCAAGATTCAAAACCCTTGTCAAGATTATATTGAAATACTACAAGTCAAATCAAAAAGGGCATCACAAGTACCCAGCTGCCTCCTATATGCATACTGACTTCTAGCCAGTAAGCCATTCGACTCCAGGTATCTATATAAGGGCTTAAATATCAGCTTCTCAGCAACCTTAGAGAGTATAGGAAGTATTGAGGAGGACTTTGCACAATGGCGGAGTCAGGTTCGGTGCTTGGCACTGAGCCTAGGTCCTTGCCAATGGAAGGTCCTACCGTCTGGGGCCGGATTCCCTCAGGGACCATGTCCATCCCAGGTGGTGCCTCAATGTGGCCATCCCCCACCACAGGACATCACAGGTCCCATTGGTAAGAGTGTCGTTTGTCGGAGAAGAGAGGGAGGCACGTATGCTAACCCCTTCTAAGCTCGCAGGTCTTTAGAGGGAAGAAGCCGACGGGGCCTGTCTTCCATCCTCCCTCTAAGAGGGTTGGCTCTATCGTGCCGCTCCCACCGAGAGCGGTCGATTATGGGCAGCCTGCCTTTCTTGGCAGTCCCATTAAAAGTAAAGAGGGGACTGCCACTGAAAAGAGTGAGGCACCCGAGGGCACCTCCAGAGAAGGGGGTGAGGGAGTAGTAAGCCTCCTTTGCGGTTGAAAAGTTTTGACGGTCCCCTGCAAAATCACAGGGAGGGGGATGGAACCTCAATTCTTACAGTGGAGCTGCCCGAGGGCGGCTCCGATGATGATCGAAGAGAAGGTGAGTGAGTATGTTTTTTAACTTTATCATTGGGGGCCAGGGGGACCCTGTTTTAAATACAGGATGCAAACGCTAATCACCCCACGCAGTAGCCTGCTCTGCGAGGGGTGAGTACGGGGCTGGCAGAGCCAGCTGCCGCCATTTGGGGGACACTCCTCCCGCCAAGTGGCATAGCAGCCCATCGGCATGGCGGCTCCACCTTGGGCACGGCATAAAATGGATAGAGGTTGAAAGGAGAAAGAAAGGGAAAGTGAGGTAGGTATGGGTGGGGATGAAGCAGATTGTTAAAAACCCACCACCCCAGACTGGAGCTCAGAGGTGAAGCAACATTGTCTCCTCCCCTCTCAGGCACGATCCGGGATAGTTGGGTGAGAAGAAGCTAGTCGCATTTACCCTGTGAAATTAGGGGCAGACCAGAGAAAGTTGTGGGAGAGGTTGTAGGAAAAGTGAGGAAGTAGGGGAGAAAACAGGAGAAGAGGCAAAGCTGGGGCCGGACGCTGAGTCCCGTCAACCCGGCGGCCAGGAAGGCAATTTTTTTTTTATTTAAGGGGCTATCTGGTGCCAGGAAGGCAAATCGCCGCGCCCATTATGGAACTGGATTAGCGAATCGTCCGAATGTGGTATGGGGGGTAGCTGTGGTTCTAGATTGTATTATTATTATTATTATTATTATTATTATTATTAGATAGGTGAAGATGGTAGCGTTAGCCTGTGGTGGCTTGAATATGGTACGTCAGCAGTTATCGGGGTTGCTCTCTGAGGAGAATGCATGTGAGGTTGTCGACGGCCTCGGCGGTGAACCATCCAAGTAATACTCCTACCCGATGTTGTTTGACACTGACAATCTCGTTACAGTGCCCCACGTCCACCCGACACTGACATGAGGCTGACCTCCAATTGTTCAAGGTATAGAGATACCCTCTAGAGCCTTCCTATAAATAATAATAATTCTGGAGAAATTATGTTCATATATATATATATATATATATATATATATATATATGCAACAAATCCCAAAGGGAAAATTAATACGAGGATTCCAACTACTTTTGAAATTTATTTCGAGTTCTTTATCAAGGAATGATAAAAAACTCGAAATAAAGTTCGAAAGTACTTGGAATCCTCGTATTAATTTTCCCTCTGGGCTTTGTTGCATTTATTGCATACTCACGCGATACTTTGTGAGTTTTCCGCATATATATATATATATATATATATATATATATATATATATATATATATATATATATATATATATATATATATGAACATCTTAAACCCCTTTCAAAGAGAAAACGGAATAATTTTTCCTTGCAGTAATATTTTTATTACCTTTTTCGACAAAATCCGTGCAGGGAAGCGATTCGAACCAGGCACACTGAGGCAGCGAGCACCGCTTTGATCACAGTTAAAAATATGCCGTTAGTACACTACGCTACGCAGAGAACCAAAAAATTTTCCGAATAGAATAGCTTTTAGGGAACAATTTCGCAAGCTCGAACGGAGACTATAAAAGAAATAGAAAATTAATTGGGAATTCAAAGAATAAATGAGGAATAGTTAAACGCGTGGCAGATATACAAATGTATATATCTCTCAAAGTACATATATACAAATGTATATATATATCTCTGAGGAGAGTCCCAGAGGGGATTAGGCTACTTATTTTTAACTCAAATCCCTCAATTATAGAGCAGATAGCCATAGCCGCCGATTAAATATTTGCTACCCCCTACGTGAATTGGAGCAACAGCCAAAATAATGGCCCAACTACCAACACTTCGATTTTTCAGATTCGGTGAACGACGAGTTCCTCTGGCGACTGGTCGGAGCGTTCAAGGGTTCCAACTTATCTATCGAGGGACCTTGAAACTTCAATACGGAGGATGGAAATTGACATCCAGCGGTTAAAACTTCAACTGGGATCACAGAGCGAGCACAGACATGTGTTGGGCGATCGGAGGCGCAGGTCTCAGTCTGGTTCCCAAGGGAAAAAACAACGAGTGCATCCACGCACAAAAGGTGAGAAGCAGCGAAATTTTCAACCTCATTCTTCCGCCTATTCTCATAACCTTCCACACCATCAGGGCTTATGCTGGTGCCATCAAAGGTATGGTAACAACGCTGTACGCTGAACACAGCCTTGTAACCAACATTATGCTTTTTCCCACACTGCCGGTAGTAGTCTCCCAAAGCATAATGGAATTTTCACCCAATCTACTCAATGGTGCTGGTACCATAACAAATATGGAACACAGGCTGTAAAATGCTTACAATTAGTACCACCTCCTTCACATAATCTCAACTATCCACTTCCTGCATATCACACTTCTCAACCAAACTCCTAAAATTTTCAAACTTCAATTTAAACCTCAAATTCTCCTTTAAACTAGAAAGGCATGGGACAAAAGGGTCTACGTACCCTACCTACACCTCATTTCCTCAGGTAGGTCCTCCTTTTCGCATTTTTTACCCACTTTCTGGTTTCTCATTTCTGGTAAACACTGGTAATAAATGCAGTGTCATACCAATTTCTAAGTCCGATAAAGCTTCTGCTTCCTTATATTTAGTTCTGAAGGCAGCCAATTCAACCAATATTAGGACCTATGGAAGGCGAAACCTTCAAGTTTCACTCGGACTCCGTCGGATTTTTCAATATAGGGCTTCAATTTTCTTTCGGCTCACAACCTTTTGGTCGATTCTCGACCCCAAAAGCTTGTCGACCACAAAACACTACTCACAGTTTCAAGTTCGTACTGACATTGTCAGAGTACCCTCCTTTCTATTCGTCTCACACCCACCGAGCCACCATTTCAGCGCCTTCTCCAGGAGTTTCTTGAACTCACCCTCGCACCTCCGAAGGATAGGCCCGTGATGAATTTCAATTTCTGGTGGAGGCAGGGACTTCAGGCCTTCCGCTTCTCCGTGGGCCTCCCCACTCCACATTGTTCCCTAAGTACACGCCAGGAAAATTCAAAGCCGTTGGGAACTAGAGGGCTCTAAACGCTATCACAATCACTGACCGATATCAATTGCCTTTCATAGCCGATTTCACCTCATCTTTCTCTGACTGTACTCTCTTTTCTTGTCTGGATCTAGTTCGTGCTTTCAACCAGATGCCTATTCACCCAGACGATGTCCCAAAGACTAACATCACCACTCCGTTTGTATGTTTTAAAATGGGAAAAATGCCATATCGATTGCGCAACTCTGGTCAAACTTTCCAGCGCTTTATAGACCAAGTCCTTAGGGGTCTTCCCTTTGCATTTTGCTACATCGATGACCTTCTAATAGCATTCCCCTTGCTGGAGTAACACCTTTTTCACTTTCGTAAGGTTTTTTCTCGTTTTTGAGAGTGCGGTATAATACTCAACACCTCCAAATGTCTCTTTGGTGTCTCACAATTCTCCTTTTTGGGCCACCATATCTCGAGTGCAGGAATTGGCCCACGCGAAGATAAAGTTACCCTGATGCGCAAAATTCATCTACCCACATCACGCGAACACCTCAGACGTTTCTGTGCTATGATCAACTTCTACTACAGATTCATTCCAAGTTATGCCCAGGTCATGCAACCTATTAATTCTATGTTCACCAAACCCCCAAAGAATTCTTCTCTTGAATGGTTTACTGGGGCGTGCAATGCATTCTCTCGCACCAAAGAGGCTATTGTCCGCGCTGTAAAATTGGCTCATCCTCACCCAGGAGCCCCCATCAGTGTATCCTCAGACGCATCCTCGACTCGTGTAGGTGCAACCTTACAACAAAAGATTGGCGACCAATGGCAACCTCTTGCTTTCTTCTCTCGCTCTCTTTCTGACTCCTAAAGGAGGTATAGTACGTTTTCTCGCGAGCTCCTTGTAGTATAGCTCGCAATCCACTACTTCCGCCATCACTTGGAAGGACGCGAATTCATTATTTTTACGGACCATAAGCCTTTGGTTGGTGCTTGTTCGTTCCGTAGTACTTCGTCAGTACACACTGCAGTTGATGCTCGTCATCTTGACTTCATCCTGCATATGACGAATGATATTCGCATGTTCCTGGTTTTTCCAACGTCGTACCTGATGCGCTTTCTAGCATTGCCGCGATGTCTAGCACGCAGCGCTCTTACACTGCGCCCATCGATTATGCAACCATATCGCTAGCCCAGGAACAAGATCAAGACATGCAAACACTGCGTCACTCTTCTCAACTTGTCGTTCGCGAGATAGAGTTAACGGACAGTCCTTCCAGGTGCATCCTAGTCGACTATTCATTACCTGACTGTCCTCGCTCTCTAATTCCTTTTGTTTACCGTCGGCACATTTTCGACCAAATTCACGGTCTCTCTTATCTTGGTGTTAATGCTACACGCAAGACTTCGTGTAACCAGGTATTAATGCCGATGTGGCCAAGTGGACTCGCTCATGCCTGTCATGCCAGCTGCCAAAGTCCATCGTCAAACAAAAGCTCCTCTGGTCCCGTTTCCTCTTCTTTCGTCACGCTTTAACGCCGTCCTTTGCCTTACTCACATGGTCGCAATTATCTTCTTACCATGATCGATCGTTTTACTCGATAGTCAAAGGAAGTTTCTACTTTGGACATCAGAGCTTCTACTGTTATTAAAGCCTACGACTCATCGTGGGTTGCTCGGTTTGGTGTTCTTTCAACAATCATGACTGATCGTGGCAGCCAATTTGAATCCCACCAATGGGAGGCACTCCTGTCAGTGCTTGACTCCTTTCGTCTACGTACGACTAGCAACCACCCCCAAAGCATGCCAAAGTGGAATGGTTGCAAAGGACGCACAAAGCAAGATTACGCTACACAGTTCCCAACATCACTTGGGTAGACAAGCTTCCTTTTATTCTCCTGTGTATTAGTTCATCCTTGAAAGAGGACTTGGCGTGCTATGTGGCGGGACTTGTCTACGGTACTCAACTTCGTCTTTCTGGTCAATTCTTTTCTTATTCTGACCAACCTCTACCCTCTCACCTTGATCCTGCTTCATATGTACATAATTTTGTACGAGTTATGGCTGAAGTTAAGCCAACCGCCCTTAGAGTGCCTGTCAGTTATATAACCTTCATGCCGAAAGAGATGACAATATGCTCCCATGTTTTCGTCCGTCACGATTCAACTCGCACTTCTTTGCAACAGTCTATGATGGACCCTTCCTCGTTATCTCCAGGAAGCCGAAGTCCTTCGTACTTCAGCTTGGCCCTAGGCAGGATACTGTCTCCATAGACCGCATGAAACCCGCCTTTATAAAAAACGTTCACCTATAAAGCCATTTGCCCCTTCTTTCTCCCACTATAACTTTATGCTCCAGTAAGCCCCCAAAACCATCTCCATCCCACCCTTTCAACAACCCCTACTACTCAAATTCCGCCTTTCGTTTCGCTGCCTCTTCCTTTGGTGTTAACATAAGAACATAAGAAAAGAAGGAGACTGCAAAAGACCATTCATGGCCTACACTTGGCAGCTCCTGTTGCAGGAACCCTCGTCGGAAGCGGTGGTCAGTTAAGATCAAACCTTTCCATGACTGGTCAATCTGTCAGCAAAGAACAGGACTCGGACTCCCACGTCCCGCTTGACGCCATCTCGGAAGGAACCGACATGCAGATCAGCTTCGCTCCATCAACCTTCACACGTGACAGCGACTCGTTCTACGCTACTGGAACTGCCACAGCGAATATGTGTCCCCGTACCCGCAGTCAAACCAATGGTACTGTCACACGCTCCCGTCGTGTCGTTAGGAGACCTCGTCGTTACACGGACCAGTAGTACTCTATTATAAAAAGTGGGAGTAACTTTCTTAGGAGGGGTGTTATAGCAATGACCTCTGGGGCATTCTTATGAATAATAATAATCCTGGAGAAATTATGTATATATATATATATATATATATATATATATATATATATATATATATATATATATATATCTCTAAACATTTATTTGCCGGACGTTTCGGTCTTTAGCAATGACCATCTTCAGTGGATTGAACTCTAATACGGATACAAGAAATTTTAAGAATTAGATGACAAAATTGTAAAAATAGCACACACAATTCAATATTAGTTGGAATATGAAAAATATGTAAAATTCAACAAAAGAGAGGTAACAGAAATGAAACCAAAATGATAAGCAAGTAGTTAAATATAAGTTAATTTACGGATTTATGATATTGAAAAAATATGTTAAAAACAATTGAATGCAAGGGAGTAAGCGATCGATAAATGTGAGTTTAACCAAGAAAGGAAAATTTAAAATCTAAAACTAAATTAAACTACAAATATGAATAATACACATGAATCAATCTCAATAGGAATAAAATAAATTTGTTTTTAAAGTAATACCACCCAAAATTTTAAGGGTAGGGCGAACAATGAAAATTGAAAAGTAAGTAAAATCAAATAGCCAGGAATCCGAAAGGAAAACAAAAAGCAAAGCAACCACTTCAATATAAGATAAAATACAAATATATGATAGTGAAAAATATAGATAAAAAAACCCAGTAGAATAGAGGGGGTAAAGGGAATTCAAACGATGAATAAATGCGAGTAAACTAGGAAACGGAAGTTTGAAATTAATAAAGCAATAGTGAAGCAGAAAAAAGTAAGAATGAAAAACATGAAACTAAGGGAAAACTTTTATATATATATATATATATATATATATATATATATATATATATATATATATATATATATATATATATATATATATATATATATATATATATATATATATATATATATATATATATATATATATATATATATATATATATATATATATATAAGATCAGTTAGATACCACGGGGACAAATATTTAAAACAAACACAAAGAATAAAAATGAAACTGAGAACTTTTAGACAGAAACTAACCTTCTTTTGTTGAAGCTGATGATATGTTTAAATCGATCACATGGGTCTTCGTATTCCCCCTACGAATTCGGCTCCCAAGTAACAACTCCCTCATCGGTATATATATATATATATATATATATATATATATATATATATATATATATATATATATATATATATATATATATATATATATATATATATATATATATATTATGTTGGTATAAAACTAGCATCAAATATAATTAATCAATCAGTTACTTTGTGACGAGAATAAATTATTAATATGTAATATCACACCAATACAACGAAATCCTTTTTTCACAAGATTTTCCCTTACACGAACACATATAAACACACGCTTTTCGCCATCTGCCTGGAATTGCTTTTTCAATGTCTATTCGTGCACAGCGTCGCTTCAAAGAAAAGTCAGTCAAAATTCCTCTTCCACTTATTCTCTGCAAACAATCCACACAAGAGAGTAGGTCCTGATTCCTGTTCCTTCTCTCATTTACAGACCCCAATTCACATCCCACCATTAGTTGTGTACTTACATAATTTACAATTACATATTTATATACACCTGTAAACACACCATTCTCGCCAGGTTCTTTCAAATATTAACTTTCCAAACACATAAATTGTATTCCATTTCAACTTAAATTATCTATTTATTCTTAAATATTATCTGTGTACCTTTCAATTTGAAGGCCTTAAATATCCTCTCAGTTATTCAATTCAATTTTGTATAATAATAATAACTTCAAATCATAGATTATTGTAAGAATATAATATATCCTATTTTTGTTAACTTGAATCATTACATTCACATGATAGGTAGGAGAGTTTAAATCCACGTCATCATTACGGTACGATCAGTCAAAACCAAAACAACAAAATTTATGTACGTACTGACTATTGCATTTGCTCTCTAAGGCTAAAGTATTCATGCATTAGTTAGAACCTCTACAAAGGAAAAATAATACTCTCCCTTGGAATGAGGTTAGGTAGACTGATTAAAAGGATCGATGGAGATTACTAGTATTAAAGGAAATCACAAACGGCGGAATTTCGGACTCTGTATTTCGGGCGTAGAACTCAGGGTGTTTCGGCGTATGATGAATCGATACGGGTGTGTCCTGTATTCGTGTGAGCTTATTCCTTGTTTTGGGTTGGTATCTTAATTGACTGCGACCCTGACTGCGCTGACTGTGGGTGTAATTGTGAAAGTGCCCGTGACTCTGATTGACTGAATTCCTGCTATTCTATCTTGCCTTGGTCTAACTAAGATGTATATACGTTGGCGCACGCCTTGAGCATGGCTTACCATTAGCCAATGATTTCATTTGGGCATGGAGATAGAGATTCATTTTATCGAATTCCATAAGATGCGACTTTGCGTTTTACGGTTTCCCGCTAGCAAATAATGGCCGCTTCTATCGTGTTTTCTGCTCAGCACCTGCTATCAAACTTGTTTGAGCAGCTGACCTTTTAGCGCTGCTTGTGGAACTCGCTTACTTCGTTTTACTGTGTATGTGTGTGTAATGTGTACATGTGCAAGCAACATATATATTATTTACATAGACTATTGGTATAGATTCTTTGTTACAAAAGCTATACATTATTATTTTACAGAGATGTTACGTATTATTTACACAAAGAGTTATTATTATTTATGAAAACTGCTACTTATTTTAGATTATTTGCATGTGCATAGTTGTGACAGTGCCTTTTACAAGCCTTCATAGGATTCACATGATGGCACTACAGTCCTGATCGATATAAAACTCCGTAATGAAAGCCCTTATCAACAGAGCCTCCTCTCACTCTTCCAGGGTTTTGAAATCAGAGTTATCCTTTTCTTAGGTGGTCTGCCTGTCATGGCTAAGACCTCCACCTACCCGTCCAAGCCAGTCACAGAGGGAACCTCCCTAGTAAATAGTGTCAGCTTTTTTAAAAAGAATCCGGACGGAAATTCAAACTGCCGTCAACAACGGCTATCATCAAACGCCAAATGACACTGCCATGAAGCAGAAAAGATGGGCTCATACCACAACCCAAGATAGAAAAATGAAAAAACAATTATAATAGGCCTTTATTACCAAGTATTCATGAGCGAATGATATAAGGAAGACGAAAAAGTTCTCAAAGGCATTATTCATCAAAATGCCATCCCCACTGATCCAATAAAACAAATTAAATTAGTAATTCATTACAGGCAAAAGAAGAAACGCACTCTTGTCATAAAGAATAGGTGCCTTCCCGTGACGGGCCACTTACAGAAATGTAATATTTTGTATGAATATACATGCAACGTCGGTGACTGTGAACATCACACTTCCTTGTACATTGTCATGACATCCACAACTCTGTCTCGGTGTCGAACAGAAAACCTCCAAGACGTAGCCATCAAAGGCCACACTGCGAAACATTGGACGACCCTCACTCGAGAAATGCTAAATAGCAAAACAATCATCATTTTCCGTGAAAGTGATCGATGACGACTGCGCATGGCGGAAGCCGTCACAATATGGAAGCGAAGACCTCAAACAAGACATCCAGCTCCAGCCATACACCAGCTTACCCATCATTGTAGTCTTAATATCAATTGCATTGCATCATAACCAGCCCTAAGTTTACTTTGCCTCCTTTACCGATCAGTCAATTTTTGTATTTGCTTATAGTTTACCGAGGTAAACATTATTCAATCTTTATCAATTTTCTCACATCTGATTGGTCTAAACAAATATTCATAGGAACTGAAATAAAGGGAGGAGAGACATAGAAAGTTCCTCCACCCTCCCAGCCCCCTCGGCCTTCCCTCTGCCCCTCCAAAGCCCTATGCGGGGTTTCGGGAGGAATGAAGAAGAGTTCAGGAGACAGAGAGGGAGAGGAAGAGTAAAGGGTAGAAGAGATTGAAATAGAGTAGTAGACTTGAAAGTTGACCTAGTTGGTCGGTGGACTTACAGCTTTACGTGGGTTCTGAACCAAGGTGTGGATTATATCCTTTAGATGTGAAGGATAGAAGATAAGTGTAGGGAGAAGTGAAAAGAAATGCTAGGTTTGTAATTTAATGATAGGATGCATGGAAATCATGTTAATCTCTTTCGTTTTAGTAATATGTCTTAGTTTTGAAATTAGATAGTTTTAGTTAGTAGTTGCCTGATTCTCAGGCTATCCTTCTTTCTTGTTTAATATTAGGTCATATTTGTTACTGCTAATGTTTTAAGGCGTTCAAACCGATGTTGTTGATGTTTTTTATACTATTGGTAAAGTTTTCCCATAACTCTTTCTTTGTTATTTCTTTACAAGTTAAATGAATCTGCTATAATAGTAAAAGTTTTGATGTATACCCTTTCATACTTTTCCAACTTATCGCAAGAAAATTCCTTCCGCTTCCTTTGTTGTATATGTGGGGAAGTGGCGATGTGCTCCCTCATCTTCTCTTTGAGTTATCAATTCGAAGATTTCTTCTCCTATTGCTTGTTGCGTGTTTTCTATTAGTTTGTTAGCTCTTTTTGCTATTATTTTGTCCCCTTCTTATTTTGTTTACTCGTACTCTTGCGTTCTTGCTGTATCATGCCATGCTTATTGTTAATCCTAGTACTTTAGTTTCATTGGTGTAAATGTATCTTTCTTCTTCGAACTATATGTCTCCAAGTTGTCTCCTGTAAACCTAAACAATTTTAAACCTATTTCTGTTCGTTTTTATTTTCCATTTTCTTTCATATCCATTGATCCTCCCTATTTCATCTGCTGTTAGTCATGCCGGAATTTCGCCATTCTTGTATGGACAAACGACGAATTTCGTGACGTCATCCGCGAACTGTATGTTGGGGCACCCTTCCGTATAGGGTGTTGGAATGTCTGAAGTGTACACTGAGTATAACGAAGGACTTAGACACCATCCCTGCGGAAGACCAGTTTCTAGCTTGATTCTTTCTCCTTGGTATTCCCGATCTCGATGTATGCGTATCGTTCCATCACGTAGCCACAGATTAATCTTACTAATTTGTTGTTCATTCGTAATTGCTGGATTTTTTATTGCATTCGCCTTACCCAAACTCCTTCGAATGCTTTTGAAACCTCCCCGCAGACGGTATCAACGCTAGCCTTTTCCTTTTTGTTTTTTGGCTATTTTTCCATGATGACCGGGCATTTCTGTGCTCCCCTTACTAAAAACGAATAGGTATTTGTTTTGAAGATTGTTTGCTTCCAAGTGCTCACTTAGTCGTTGATTGATTATTTCCTTGAACACCTTCCCGATGAAGTCAAGTGGAGATGGGTCTATAGCTTTTGACGCTAAAGATAATTTTTGCGACCTTTAGTTCATCCGGGAAGTAGCCGGTGTTAAGGCTTGCATTTAGTACACATTTTATTTCCTTAAGGTTTTTTTTTCAGGTGCTGCTTCATAATGCTTCTTGGTGATTCCTGATCTTCCTGGTGCCTTCTGCATGAATAGCGAAATTGTGGTTCTCACTTCTTGTACGGTGATCTTCGCGTTGATACCGTCGTAGGTGTCTCTCTCTTTCTCTCTCTCTCCCTCTCTCTCTCTCCCTCTCTCTCTCTCTGCATCCACAAATGGGTGAGGGTGTGGTTTTTGATTTCCTCGTTGAGTGAGTCTATAATGTATAATGTTGTGCTCGAAATCGATATAAAATTCTTCATTATCCTCTTTGCTTATGTCGAATATCCTCTTCCAATGATCCCTGAATATCTGTTTTATATGTCCTCGTCTTCTATGTTGGTTCCTTGATT
Source organism: Ceratothoa steindachneri (assembly GCA_963969495.1). Lineage (NCBI taxonomy): Eukaryota > Metazoa > Arthropoda > Malacostraca > Isopoda > Cymothoidae > Ceratothoa > Ceratothoa steindachneri. The sequence goes on from OZ018317.1 coordinate 219,103,050, forward strand.
GTCTTTTATTATCATTTTTCTTGTTTCAGCTTTGCCTTTCATTTGATTTACTTTCCTCCAATATTCCTTTACAGGTGCATCATTATCGATCCTTTGTATTGTTTAATTCCAGGTGTTCCCCTTTGTTTTTCTATTACCTCTCTAGTCAGTTCTATTTTTTGTCCTTCTCATTTCTGTGTGTAGCTCCCACGTTGTTCCGTTCCTTCTGATTTCCTCGGAGATTTCCCATAGTCTTATGTTCTTCCGTACCATTTCGGGCGTCCATGTTTTAAGGGCGTGAATGTCTTAATTGTCTTGTAGCCGTCTTTTTAATCATTTTTTAGTCTGCTGCTTGCATCGAGCTTCTTAATTTTCTAATTCAGTATCTATCTCTTCTAATGTTGCTCCTTTTAGTGGTTCTGGTTTATATGAATTCAGTTTCCCCCTGTATTTTCCCTAGTCCATTTTATGGAAAGCTTTTCTTACTTTTCCGGAGATCTGTATTAGAATCAAACGGATTGATGGTAAGGAGTACAGCTGTGTGTTCTGTATATGGTACGAGTATATCTTCTGGCCTCATATAATGGTTATAAGGGAGATAATTATTGCCCAGGCAGATGTCCAGTTTTGAGGCTGTGGTCCGTGTCACCTAAGTTGGGTACTCGGGACATAGCTGTTGGCAGATGCCTCTTACGAACGTAGCTTCCAGGTGCCTCCCTGCTCCGTTATTGGTTCTATAACAGCTCGCTTGACAGTTGGCATTGAGGTCGCCCATGAATATCACCGGTTTTATGCTGTTGAAGATGTTAATGAAGTTATTAATGGGAAAATGATCTGTCCTTGGCGGTGGATATCTTGTAGCGATTGTGATGTTCATCAGTTCCAATTTTACTTCCACAGCGATATAAGATTCGTCTAGATCTTCAGGAATTCTGTATTTGATGGCCTTCTTGATCGTTATAGCAGCTCTGTTGTGTACTTCTTCCGTAGGATTTAGGGCTAATACGTAATAGTTCGAAATTTTATCTCGTCATTTTCTAGGTTAATTCCGTGATCCGAAATTAAGTTAATATCTGGGTCTAATCTTCTAAAAAGATGTTACTGTACGTATGTTTTTATTTCTCCATCCGTTGATGTTTAACTGTAGTATACTTAGTCTTACTTAGTATACTAGTCTTGTCCATTGCGATTAGATAATTCCTAAAGCGTTGCCGGTCCATCTGATTTTTCAATCCGTCCGTTGAAAAGGGTAGTTTTTATTTCTGTTTCCTTGATTGTTTCTTAATCTCTCTGTTTTGCGTGTTCTTGCTCGTGGTTGGGGATGAGGGACTAAGAGAGATCTTCATTGTGGTCTGGCTCGGGCTCCTCTCCCACTTGGATATTTTTCCTTCTTTGGGTTTTTCCTTTGTCGGTGTCGCTTTCCTCGATTTCCCTTGCGCTCTCTTCTTCCTGAGCGTTCTCTTTAGCGACCGCATCAGTCGTCTGCATGTTCAAGATTGCTAACGAATTTACCTGATGAGAAATGATTATCGGTTGCAGTCCGTTGTCTTTAGTAGTGCGTTTAGGCTCTTCTCTTAGGTTTCGGGCTGCAGGGCGTTCTGGACATGTGCGTGGATTACGCATGTATATATTTTTTCATACATGCCTCCCGTAATGTTAGGTAATGTTGTTGTTACATTTCCTTGTGCGTCCATCTTAGTTGCAGCAGCATATGAGGTGTTGTCTCTAATAAACTTCTTTTCCAGTTGTTTCCTCGCCTTTCTTTTGATGACTTCTTTTCTTATGGGGCATTGTATCGCCATCGTTCTGTGGCGCCCTCCGCAGTTGATGCACTTCTTCGTTGTATTAGTGCAGTTTCTAAAGTTTGTCCTTCTGTAACACATTCAGAACACATTATTTGTCCGTTCTTCGGGCAATTGGTCGACGTTTGGTCTTCGATGGCGTAATAATTGAAACATTTGTATTTTTTTGAAGGGGAGGGGGGGGGGATCCTGCTCGCGGGTCCTCCCCTCTCCTGTTCTGCGCCGACGACCGGAGGGGACAAAGGATGAGGAGGTTCCGCGGCCGACTTGCTCCTGGAGAAACTTCCCACACTTTTGACTCTCATTTCAAGTAAACCGATGGTGAAGTGCTTAGTGGGAAGTCCGGAGCAAGCTTTAGAAGATGGGAAATAGAAAAGTAAAAGAGAGGGATGATTAGTGAGGAGGTAGACTGAGCAACCGGGGGTGTTCAAAAGTGAAAAAGGAATACCCATGCCCAAAGGATAAGGGGGCCTTGCTGATTAACGCGGATTCTGAACCACCGTACTACATTTACTTATCATTCTTTCTTCCTTTCTCACACTCTTAGTCCTTAAGTTCCTCATTCAAGTAGCGAGAGAACCGCCTTATCTATGTTGCCTTTTGCTGTTTCTCTTTCAGTGGTGTGTTTGTTGTAGCAGTCATGTCGTTTAGTGTTATCTTAGCTAAAGCTCTGAGCTTTTTCTGTTTGTTGTTATTTTCTTGTTTCTTTACTTATTTTCACTTCTGTATTGTTGTTTCCTTTTAATTACTTTCCTCTTGATTTGAATTCTCTTGATGTATTCCTTTTGATTCGCTTTTTACTTTCCAATACACTTTGATTTGTTGATAATACCTATTTTCACTATTTCACTTTAGTTCATTTGTTTTGTTTTAATTCATCACTTCAATTTAATTTATTATTGAACTTTAGTTCATTTATTTTACTACACTTCACTTGTCTTGCTTTTAACTTTTTGCTTCACTATTAATTTTTTATTGAACTTATTAGTCGCGTGCGCTTAGTCTCGTGTGAATCTATATCTCACTATGTCTGTCCACGTTTTGCCTTTTTTTGTAACTAATAGGCTGATTCTGACGAAATTTGAAACCCTCATGTCGTTTTACATTCTCTTTCCAATGATATAATTGCCAAAGTCCTCCCTAGGCTAGCCATGAAATTATTTGGCAATAACATCATAACTATTCTACCGATTCGAACGAAATTTGAAACCCTTATGTTGCTTTACATTTTCTTTCGAATGATATAATTGCCAAGGTCCTGCGAAGCTTAGTCCGGGAATTATTGGAAGTTTTGAAGGTCGTAAGGTCATAAATCAGAATAAGTGAGAGCACGTGACTTTGGTCAGCAGATCTTGTTTATACTATAGTTCACTTTTATTCGTTTTATTTCCACTTTTCATTTTAGTTCTTCTGTTGTTGTTTCCTTAGTCGGTTGTTCGTTTTATGTTTGTTATTTTAGATTCGGTTGTCTTTTTTGGTATCATTCGAGTGTCTTGTTTGGTTGACTTTGTTGATTAGGAGGGAAGGGGGAAAGTAGTACCTCCCTTTCTAGTGCCCTTCCTGCTTAAATCCCTTAGATTGTATAGTAGGTTTAACATCTGATTCGCCTTGTTCTTCCTCTCTGTTATATGTTGTTTACCTTCTCTCCTTGTTATTTCTTTTTGTTCTAGCACTTTGCCTTCACTATGATATCTGTAGTTCTGAACGTCGACTACGATATCTCCTGTTTTGTTCCTGGAGATTGGGATTATAGTAAATTTTCTCCTATTGGTTCTTATCTTCCAGTCTCTTTCGTAATTGTTGATGTTGTTGATCTGTATTGCTATTGTCCTCGCCTGAAAGTGTTCGTTCCTGTACTGAGTAACGACTAATTGGCGTATGTCGTCCGTGAACTGGATGTTTAGACAATCAGGCATTATTGGTGGTGACAGGTCTGCTGTGTACATATATTGAATATAGCGTGGGGCTGAGACAGCAAGCTGAATATCCATTCATCACCACATATGCTCTCCTGTCTGTGATGTAATCGCAGAGAATTCTCTCCAAATTGCTTTTTATCTGGACATTCAAAATCTTATATTGCATTCCTCTGACCCAGAATTTGTCAATTGCTTTTTTTCTTAATCTCTCAGGATCAGATCCATGTAGTTATTCTCTGCTTTTCCTTTGGTTATTTTCTCTGTAATTATACCAAGTGCCATTGTAGTGTCCTTGCCTCTTATGAATCCAAATTGGTAATCATTATACAGGTCATTTTCTTCAAGATAAACCTTCAGTTTTCTCTTTATGATTTTCTCAAAGACATTGCCATGAAATTCAATAGCGATATTGGTATATAACTGCTGAGGTGACTCGTTCTTTTTCATGGCTTTCGGACGAAAATAATTTTGGCTAGTTTATAGCCATCTGGGAAGTAACTGGTGTTTAGGCACGCGTTATAAATATTCTCTAATTATCTGATGATTACATCTGGTGCCTTGGTAAGATTAATTCGGGTTATTCCTGAGGGGCCTGGCGCTTTTTGCTTGAAGGCTTGGGTTGCGCTTTTAATTTACTCGGATGTTATATAGGCCCCTGTACCCAGAATTCTTTCCCTCTCTTGTTCTACTCTTGATGCTGGGGTGCTCTTATCTATTTTTGCGCGTAACTATATATGGACCATTTCGTCTATCTCTGGATTTAACTCTTCGTCCTCCTCTGGTGTTTTTCGCAATCACTGACTTCCAGTGATTGTAAAAAGTTCTTCTGTAGTCCTCTCTTCTTGGATCTTTTAGATCCGTTCATTCTTGATCGTTATCTTTTCTCTGGGGGTCTGCCTTTAAGTTTGTTTGTTTGTTTCCAGTTCTCCTTTGGTCGTGTTTCTTCGTCGATTTTCTCTACTAAACTATTCCATATATGTCCTTGCTGTTCTTCTATGAGATGCCTTATTTCTGCTTTCTGTCTTCTGATTGCTTCGCACCTTTCTCTATATGGACAAGGGAGTTTTACTTGGTTTAGTATTTCGTTTATTTGTCAGTTTTTCCTCTCCATTTTTTTTTTGTCCACTGAGGATGGGGAAAGAGTACGGAATCTCGTCTTCGGAATTTATCTTTCGTCCGCCTCAATGATTGTCTTTGTTAATCTTGAGTTCTCCTCATCAATATCTTCCAAGTTGTGTCAGTGAGATCATTTGGGATGAAGTTACTGAGATCTTGTTTTTTTTATTAAGCGTTTTATGCCTTCTTTCACCCATGTATGGGTCTAAACAGGCACGGTATTTTATAGTGATTAAAATTTAAAAGCGTGAATAATAGTTATGAGTTGTGAATAGTGATCTGATGGATGAAGTGAATTGAAATGAATGAGTGGTGATAATTAAATTGTACATGAATTAAAAGGTTTTTAAAATTGCAAGAAACGAATTTTTTATCATTTATTGGGTTTTGCTTCTTTTCATTTTCTAGAATTCAGTATATAATTTACTTTCTTTTAAGTATGCAATCAGCTCAAATACTGCGGCGGGTTTGAGTGCATAGTCTCGTTGAGACAAATGCGCACTGGGTCTTTTTCTGTGATTATTTTTTGTAAAGATTCGAAGTTGGCCGATCGTCAGGAATATTCCATTGCAGGATTTGAGTTTGTTTTTCATATTCTTCGGTCTGTAGATCTATTTATGAGGCTTGGAGGCTCCGTATAGGGTTGAGCTACCCGACTTTGTATAGAGTTTGCGTGAAGTTTGTTTCGGCGTGCCTTGTGTTATCGGGTTCTGTATGTTTTTGTCCGTATTGTTAGTTTTCTTATTGAGAGTTTCCTTATATTTTACCTGAGGGCGCTAAAGCTTTGGTTTTGTGTTGCGCTGGGTGCTTAATAGAGGCATTTATTTCTGGCTAGCGGGCGAGTGTGTTCTTTGTGAATACTGTATTGATAGTGGGGCTGTATGTCTGGAGGTATTTTCATTGGTATCAAGTTCTTTGTTTATTGCCAATTCTTCTGTAGTTGAATATGTGGACCTTAGTGCAGAGGTTGGTAATCTCTGTGGTGATATTTGGGAAAGGAGAGCCACTTTTGGGGGCTTTGTACTTCTATTTTGTGTTGGTGTGCCTGAGCAACACAGTACTGTTTTCTCGGCTTGAGATGCCGGGCAGTGGGAGTCTGGTATCAAGTGTTGTGAGTTTGTGAGTTGCTTGTGGAGGGGTGAGGGTAGCTCGCTATCGTAGCATATAGTTTCTATACTCGATGAGCTGTTTCTTCGGGTTGATTTAACTTCTGGGCTTTTAGTTGGTGAGGAGAAGGAGGCGGCAGATTTAGGTGATTCTTAGTGTTTTTTTTTGTGATTGCGCTTTAGGTAGGTCCGCTTCGGGGTGCTTAGTGGTTGGTGGTTCAGTTTGTATGTGGTGGGATTTTAACTTTGGACTTTCTAGGGGTCCTTGGCTTTTTTCCTTGGATATTGCCGTTTTGTTGAAGGCTGTTAGGTCCAATGTTGTTTTGGAAGTTAATTGGGTGGTTGGAGCTTTGGTGGTGAAAGCAACGGTAGCATAACTTGGAGTGCTCAAAGTTCTACCTTCCTTGGCTATGTCTTTTAAGGCTTGGTGTCTTCGGATGCCAAAACGGACAGTTCTAATCCGTGCCTCCTGATGGAAGTTAAAGTGCGGACATGTTCGCTTGAATGCGTGGTGGTTATCTCCACAGTTAATGTATCTTTGCTTTGCATTGTTCACTGTTGTGTCATTTTTCGCAGCATTTGAAGCATAATTGTGGATCAGTTTTACAATATTTGGCCTGGTGACCAAACATCAAGCACGATCGACATTGAAATGGAGTGGGCAGTTCTTCCTATATTCGGATTGTCGTTCTTGCGAATCTAATTGTTCCTGGGATGGTTTGCTGTTTGAATGTTATTTTGGCGATTTTCAGTCTATTTAATGGCCATCATCTTCAAACAGCCTTTATATCCTTGGCATATGAAGGACTCCGTACTTTTGGGTCCAGGCATAAATCTGTTGAGTAGAACCGTGCCTACTCTCAGGTTGTGATTATTTTTGTCCGTTGGTTTTATTTCATTATCACCTAAGGCGATGAGGGCCAGTAGTTTTTTTGATATTTTTCCGGACTTGGCTTTAACTGTAGCCTCTGTTCAGTCAGAATTGATTGAGAATTCTGGTTGTGACTCCTCTGTAACGAATTTTAATTGTTCTCGCAGTTCGAGTGCACAAAATGGTTCATTTTTTTTTGTTTTTTAGCGTTATATATCTAGACCAGCAAGCCGGTCCTAATATAATTCGGAGGTCGTTCATTTTTTGCGTTTTTCTGTTGTTTTTTTGTTGGGTATTTGTTTGTTGATTTTGTAGAGTTGGTGATTTAAGAATATTATCCATGGCCAATAAGTAAAATTCAACACCCCCGCCCGTGGCAGCCCACACTGACCCCAACAAGGGACGGCACTACTGGGCGCCTTTTACATGGCCCCGGCCGATACCACTAGGCGGGGCGCTATACGCCTTCACCGCTACGCCTTGGGAACCCCGGACCAAGCCCACACATAGCACGGTAGGTTGATCAGAGTAGCGGATCAAGCTTGGTGACAGGCTTCTGAGCGGTTAGGGTCACCACGCCTAACATCGGGTCGTAGGAAAGTTCAGAGCCGTGTTTCCCAGTTATTGGCTGGGAAACACGGTTATTGGCTGGTTTGAAGTCAGAGTTTTCCCTCTCCTAGGTGGAATGTCAACCAAGACTATGAGCTCCACCTGATCAGCCAGGTTATACCGCCAGGCACTCGGTCGTTGGACACAATTTCTGTATAAGCAGGGGCACCACAAGCAGGTAATGCGCCAACAATTGGGGTGCAGAGGTTAAGTAGCCCTAAAGGCTATATATTGCGCATGCAACCCCGAAACCCCCACTGAGTTCTTGTGTGTACCCTTCCAAGGTTGTACTCGTGTAGTCCTTCCTTGCAGGCACTGGTACCTGTATTGATTCATGTGTAATAGTGTTCCAACAGGGTTACTACATGCAAATGTAGCTGGTTGTATGTGGATATTAAATGGCATATTGAAGCTATGTAGCGTGAGGTCTGGCTTTGTAACTGCATTGTCTGTGACATATGTTGGAAAGTCTGGTCCTAATCTCTTGAAAATGCTCCTTTCCAACATCATTTCTAAGTTAGCTCCCCTGTTGTTCCTAGAGTGGTATCCATTGAGATCTCCTATAAATATGGGAGAGACCTGTGCCAGAGATTTCTAGTAGGTTTTGCAGAAGAACATAATTTTTTATAGGTGCTTGGTATCCTGTGGCTACTATTATTGGTATCATTTCTGTTTCAATTTTCACGGCTAAGCATGCCTCTTCCAAGTTGTTGACTTCATTGAATTTCAGCCCATTTATTGCTATGGTTCTCATTTATGACGGTGTAATTAAACAGTTTTATTGTTCTTGTTTCTGGATTCAGTCCGTGTTTTGATATTAATATAATTTCTAGATCGGTCTCTTTAAAAATAATTCCTTATGTTGGTCTTTTACCGATCCATCCTTGAGTGTTAATTTTCGGAATACTGAGCTTTCTCCTCCTTTCCGGTTCCATTGTTTACTAAGTTTGGTTGTTTAGACTTCTGACGGGTCGATCTCTTGTTGGATTCTGCTTCGTTACCTTTAAATCTGGCATTTTTCATGTCTTGGAATGTAGCATGGTATTTTTTCCTCGAGTAAGAGTTTCGCCACTACTTTCTCGGCTTCCTCTCCATTTGCATTTACCTTCCTTAATAGCCCTTATGATGTCATTTTGCTTCTTACATCTCGGAAGTGAGAAGCATTCATCGATGTAGAGTTTTAATTTGATTTCTGTATGCCTCCATACGTACTTCTTTGATTTTGTCTTCCAAGTTGCTTTGCACTGTCCTGTTTGAGGCTTATTCAGTATTGGGTTCCTAGGCATTCGTTTGTGCCGACGTTCAAGCGACGTTAATGTTCAGTATTTCGAGGATGGAAGGTTCTCTGGAAACCACATCTTCTTCATTCCATTGTTTCCAACTTAGTGTTCAATGTTTTTGCGAATGTTTCTGGGTTTCCTATGTTCTTTACATGGGCATAAAGTATGCATGTGAGCAGTTCCGTCGATGCCACATGTGGTACAGTTAAATGCATCTGTGGTTCCTGCATTTGTTTAACGGTTGCTTTAGCCACACCTGCAAACATTGCATTTCTCCTGATTTCTTCTTCATTTCTTGCTTCTCGTTCCTTTCGTTCTATTATTTCCTTTTGGTAGGGGGGCATGCCATTGCCATAGTCATATGTGGACGATGGCAGTTTATGCATTTCTTCGTGTTCTCCTTACACTGTCTCCATTCGTGATTCTTCTGTCCACATTCCGGACATATTGTTTCCTTTTATGTATAATTTGGGGTCAAATGGTCCTCTATCTTGTAGCAGGGGAAACATATTTCGATATTTGGATGTTTCTCGCGCTCTATGTTCTCTGGTGGTATTCTCATGTTGAATATGAGTAGTTCTCTTTGGTAGGTTTGGGATGCCATCTCTGTTGTCGCGCACACAATTTTGAAAACATGTGTGTGGTGGCCAAATTTAATAATCTCGTTTATTTTTATGCCTTCATGATTTATTTCTATTTTCATTTCTTTCTTGTCGTGGAAACATACTTAGATGTCAACCTTCCTGCTAGGGAGTGATTTTGGGCGTTAGTCCGATTCCTTCGATTTTTTCCTCCGAAGACTATGTTTGTTTTATACTCTTTGTCTTTAAACCTGTAATAAAAGTGTAAAAAACGTCCCCTATTCCCTAAAAGCCTATGGTTCTCTATTTACCTACTTACTTTACCACTTCACGACCACCTTCTACCTATATAGGCCTAAGCTAATAGACGCCTCCACAGAATTTCTGGTTCGTGATCTTAAGGACGCCTATTTTTCGCACTCCCATTTGTGGCTTCCTTCTGGCGTTCACTATTTAGTGGCTCTGGGCGCAACAATGATCATGTTATGTCGCTTTTAGTCGGAAAAATAAGGAAGTTAAAGCGTGAAATAAGAAGGTAATTAAAGATGAATTACCCCTTTATGGTAAACACCCCGCACACTGGAAACAGGAAGACTCTCTAATCAGTCCAGAGGGCGCATATATTTCTTCTCTCTTCTTATTTTGTGAAAAGTTAACGTTAATGAATAGTTAACTTGTCCTTGTTTTATTCTTCTTAAGCGGGCTCACAGCTCTCCGTATGAAAAATGAATTAAAATTCAGTCCGTCAACAAATTTGTACGTTAATTTTTCTATTTAATTATAGTTTACCGATCTAAATATTATTCATTTTTATATCCTTTTTCTCACATCTGAGTGGTGCAAACAAATATTCTTATGTTATGATAATAATGCTTAAATAGCATTGCCTGGTCCTATATATAATAAAGTATCATTAATGAGGTAATTAATTAAAAATTGTTAAATAACAAAGAAATTACAAGGTAATTACCCTGATTAAACTTCGCAGTATTTAAATTAATCACCTAGAATTAAAATGCCTCAAGAGAGGTGAAAGGATTAAAAGGGTAATTAGGGACAAAGTAGAACCGATATAAATGGAAGATCAACGATTGCGGCGTCCATTGTGAGAATGAAGGCGAAGCGGATAACTAAGATGAAATTGGGATTCGTTTGTTAGTTAGACAATTGGAGAGGGAAGGGGAAATCCTCTCATTAAGTGATGATTTAGCTTTCTTTATGTAGAGTGATTCGAATATTTTAAGATAGAACATAGAAGGAACAGAAGAGAGAAAAATAAATTAATCTAATGATGCTGTGTCCTATACTGTGCAAATGATTCCGCACACTAGAAATTTCTATAGCGGAGAGTATTTTATGTGTTCTATGGGAGATCCATAGATGTTTGTAGATTCTCTGCTTAAAATGTAGGCTAGTTTGGCCCGCGTAGCAGGTATTGCAGTCTGTACAGTTGTATTGGTAGACAACAAATGATCTTTACATCAAGGGTATATGGTATTTGAAGGAAAGAAAGAGTCCATAATATTACGATTAATGTATATAAAAGTAAACTTAACTTGCAGTAAAATATTGCGTAAAATACCTTTAAAGAAAAGTCTAAAATGGAAGTGCCAATAAATTAAAGTTTTATGAAAACGTTCTGTTTGAAACCGTACCGTACACCGGATTGGGTTTAAATAGTTTCTTTTATAATTTTGTTACGTAATTGTTGAAAAAAAAATAATGGGGTACATGTTATAGCTAAAGTAAGTTTTCATAAAATTCATTTCTTTATAGAATTCTAACCAGGTAGAAGTGATTTAGTAGCCTCTAAATACTTTGTTATACAGGCTATTTAAATTTCATTTGTACAGAGCTAAAAAGATTCGTCCCTATAAGGATAGTTGTAACTTTTCTGCATACAGATGTTTTAAAACTTATATTCTCTCCATTTACTGAAACATAAGGGAAGTTAACCCTATTATTTATATCATTTTCATTCGGGTATTTAATATTTCGCTGTTGGGAATTCAGACACCGTTCAGAATAACTCAACACGTTATTTGTTACAGAAAAGGAGGAAACAGTCATCCACTAATCTCTTATAAACAACTGGTTTGAATAGAAGATGGCACTTATCAAGCCACACATCCCATTGCAATTCCATCTACCTGTTTGTAGAGAATATTATTAGAGAAAAATATAGTAGTAGTTCGCTATTCTGCCTTGGCCGTGACCAGATAATGAAATATACATAAATATCAATATTAAAATCACTTTATGAGCCTGAGGACACGGGGGGCCGTTCCTCTTTAGGTAGAGGTGCCAGGGAGTATTATGTTTTTCACAACGAACAGCATAGTAGTAGTAGGAACCTCTGTCCACCGGGACATGGGGACCTGTTCCGCGTCAGAGGTATGTAGATATATAGAGATACCTATCGACATGATTCTTTTAAACGGAGATTGTGTGTGTATGGTTTTGCTGCTAAGACGGGAGAGGAAAGAAAGCGATGTTACAATTGTATTTGTGTGTGTGTGTGTTTGATGAGAATTGTAAGATCTACCCACCCTAATACAGGGGTGAACACAGCGCGTCCATTGGTAGCAAGATCTTTACGTGCGCTAACGTTTGTGTCAAAGAAAAATATCGTATCCTTCACTGCCAGTTTTAAGGATTTTACCAAGTTTTTTTCTAGATCAAAGTTTAGCCAAGTGCAGCTAAAATGTTCATCACATATTATGATCTAGGCGGCTTCAGAGACAGGTCCATTAGTTAAAAGGGACTCCACATCAAAGTAAGCTACATAATTTATTTGTTTGTGGTAAAGTCTTCATAAAATATAAAAATTCGAAGGAATCCTTGAGTCTATACTCACTACATGTTAAGGGTTGTAAAATAGGAACTAAAACTTTAGCTAAATTGTACCCATGTGTATTGATCGCTGACAGAATGAAGCGTAGCGGAAAATTGGCCCCATTGATCTTTGGAACAGTACAGACCACCCGGTCACGATCCAGATTTATATAATTATCTATCTTACAAATCTGTAAGAATATTCAGTGATTTAAGAAACCTCAAAAAATTGTTAACTCTCCAGTTTAATTTCATACTTAAAAGGCTCTGTCGTAAAGGTTGCAAAGCTTGAATGTGTAAGTAATAATCATGTTTATCCGGCTTACAAACGATTATATTCATCTTCTTTTGACCAACGCAAGATTTTAAAGTCTGTCAACGAAAACAAGAGGCAGAAAAACTTACCTCGAGATGTAGTTATTCTGAATAAACATGATTATTATTCACGCATGATAGCAATTCTTTCTGATCATTCAAGCTTTGGGACCCTTACGACAGAGTCTTTTAAGTATGTAATTAAACTGGAGAGTTAACAATTTTTTGAGGTTTCTTAAATCACCGAATATTCTTACCAATTTGTAAGATAGATAATTATATGTCTCTCCAGCACCTCCCCCCCCCTCATCAAGGCACTTTAACTAAACTACCTCCCCCGAACTATTGAGCGACACTTTTAAGTGTTCGTAGCATAGCAACCAACTACCCCTCCCCCTCTACCTCTCTCTCATAAAGTCACTCCGCGTCATCGTCAAGGTAAATAAGTACATCGACTTAAATGGTGCAGTTCAGTAGCTCGAACCGCGGTGCCCCAACGGTCATAACGGCTGATTTCCTTCGCTTTATCCTGCCAGTCTCTTTGTTCTGGAGAGCTCTATCCTGCGTTTTTTTGCGCATTGGTCATGTGAAGAAGAGAAACGGGAAGAGGTATGATTTTTGGCTAAGTGAAGCAATAAGTCTGTTACTTCTCCGAAGGCTTCATAATACATTCACAAAACTAAGGTAGGCTAATATTAGAAACTCATTTCAACCTCACAACCACGACAACTCGAAAACTCTAAAAAAAAATTGCTGAAAATTCATGTCTTTATTGAGGTTTATCCAAATGTGGTTGTAAGAAAAAAATTTCATTTGGCGATGGATCGTATAATACAATTTTGGAGAAAAAGGTTTAGTGGAAATTTCATTTATCTAGGGACCAACTACCCTGTTTGGTGAAGGACGCTGGTACTGGGAATTTAAGAGAGAAAGAAAGAAAGAAACGAAGAAATAAATATAAATAAAGAAAGAAAGAACTACAGAAACAAGGACCAGTGAAAACCCTAGGATCCTCTGAAGGCCAGTCCGCTTACAGAAGGTGTTAAATTACCACTATCTAATGTTAGTGTATCATGCTTTTTGGTCGCGTGCGAGTCTAGTCGTGGGAGACTATAACTCACTATGTCGGTCGGTCCCTGGTTTGCTTATTTTTGTTTTTGTAATAACATTATGACTATTCGGCCGATTCTAACAAGATTTGAAACCCTTATGTTGCGTACAATTTTCTTTCGAATGGTATAATTTTCAAAGTCCTCCCAAAGTTAGCCTGGGAATTATTTTGTTTTGGTAATAACATCATAACTATTCATCTGATTCTAACGAAATTTGAAACCCTTATGTTGTTTTACAGTTTATTTCGAACGCTATAATTGCCAAAGTTTTCCCAAGGTTAGCCCGGAAATTATTTTGTTTTGGTAATAACATTGTAAATCTTCGGCCGATTCTAAAGAAATTTGAAACCTTTATATTATTTTACATTCTCTTTTGAATAATATAATTGCCAAAGTCCTCCCAAGGTTAACTCAAGAATTATAACTATTTGGCAGATTCTAACGAAATTTGAAACCCTTAGGTTGTTTTTCATTCCCTTTTGAATGATATAATTGCCAAGGTCCTCCCAAGGTTAGTTTGGAAATTATTGAAAACTTTGAAGGTCGTAAGGTCATAAAACAGAATAAGTGAGAGCACGCAACTTTTTGGTCAGCAGACCTTGCCTTTTTAACATGCCGGTTTTTTTTTAATTAATTCGATTCTACTCTACACACTTATTTACATATGTACCCTTTTGACATGTATGGTCAGTTATCCCTTAATTGCTCCAACAGGCTTCTCCGGACCGGGGAAGGAAGGGGGGGCAGTACTTTTTTCTCCCTTAGGCTTGTCCTGATAGTGATGAAAATAATATATGTATAGGACAGACAGAAAAATAGAAAGGGAATTCACATTCACTCCATGCCATGCAGGGGGAAGTCGCTGGCATCTTTCATTGATCATTTCATTTTATTCCCAAATCTTCATTTCTTATGATGTTTTCAAAAATGCTCCTACTACGTTATATTTACACTATTGAACTACTCATCAAGTCGCTTTTTGAACATATTAGCTGACGTGCTTTCTATTACACAGTGTAGGAGGCTATTCCCCAAAACTGACTCCAAGAGTCTCCCTATAGAAATGAAACAGGGGAGTGACTCAGTTTGATTTCCCCCAGTCTCCGAATGTGGGGTCCACCGCGACACCCTCTCGCGAATCCATATGCCATAAATTAGTCTCATGGAACTGTCTTAGTAAGATGAACCGTGTCGTCAAAGACCGTTTATTTACCTAAATTATAATCCACGTTCTCACGCTAATAAAAATAATCAAATCGCAGCAAAAATGTATGAGTGTGTGTGTGCAAGGCTGGGACTCCAAGAGTTTCCCCGTAGGGATGAACGAGGGGAGTGACTCAGTGTGATTTCCCCCTGTCCTCGAACGTGGGGTTCACCGCGACACCCTCTCAGGAAGCCATAGGCCATAAACTGGTCTCATGGAACTGTCTTAGTGAGATGAACCGTGTCTTCGATGACCGTTCATTTACCTAAATTATAATCCACGGTTCTCACGCTAATAAAAATAATCAAATCGCAGCAAAAATGTTTGATTGTGTGTGTGTATGTGCAAGGCTGGCACTCCAAGAGTCTCCCCATAGGGATGAACGAGGGAAGTGAGTCAGTTTGATTTCCCCCTGTCCTTGAACGTGGGGTTCACCGCGACACCCTCTCAGGAAGCCATAGGCCATAAACTGGTCTTATGGAACTGTCTTAGTGAGATGAACCGTGTCTTCAATGACCGGTTATTTACCTAAATTATAATCCACGGTTCTCACGCTAATAAAAATAATCAAATCGCATCAAAAATGTTTGAGTGTGTGTGTGCAAGGCTGGGACTTCAAGAGTCTCCCCATAGAGAAGAACAAGGGGAGTGAGTCAGTTTGATTTCCCCCTGTCCTCGAACGTGGGGTTCACCGCGAGACCCTCTCAGAAAGCCATAGGGCCTAAACTGGTCTTATGGAACTGTCTTAGTGAGATGAACCGTGTCTTCGATGACCGTTCATTTACCTATATTATAATCCATGTTCTCACGCTAATCAAAATGATCAAATCGCAGCAAAAATGTTTGAGTGTGCGTGTGCAAGGCTGAGAATGTTTTTGCATGTGTGTAAAGGTAGCTAGGTCTTTCGTAATTTTATTATTACTCGCAGCTTTTGAAGGTTCTAAACTGTTAAGATTGTTAAGTTTAAAAATAACAAACCAAATCTAATATTAATTCTTTTTGTTTTATTTGTTGTTTTGCTTTTTTTTTGCTACAATTACTCTTAAAATAATCACCTAATTCTCTAAAGCGAGCTTTAGCCTTTAGAGCTGCAATTCTTTGTGGCGATTAAGAGAAGAAAGTGTTAAAGTGCGGAGCAGACGCTACTGCTGGCGCCGACCCTAGGTTACTTTCCGAACTTTCGTGGGTGTGTTAGAATTTGCTACCTCCCAAATGCGTTATAGAGATCTCAATCGGATACAGAAGTTTAATGGGATCTTGAAGCATTTGACTATCCGCACTCTGTTATCATCTCTCTGGATCAGTTCTATCACTATTCATTTGCCTAAAGTTCCTTATTTTTAATGGAGTTTGTATTAGAACTTTATCTCCCACTTTAACTCGATTGGTCCAATGATTCTGATATAACTATTTATGGTCTCTCAAACTGGGAAGATAAGAAGTGTACTAGGGTTATCGGAAGGTTTCTAACTTGTTTGCGAGGAGTTTGAAGGATTTGTTGAGTTCTTCATGGAGATCAGTTCTAGCTATCCACAATGGATCATCATTTATCGATATGTTGAAGGAATTGGGGTTTAGGGAAGTAAATCTTTTTCTGAGGATCTGTAAGTTAGAGGACGAGATTTGATGGCGTTTTGTATAGATATCAGTGTAATGAAATCGGAGTAATTTATATTCGATCTACCCATTGTTCTAAGCACAGGTTTATTACCCTGATTAATCTCCAAGCCAGGAACTAGATATCGGTATTTTGAGGTGTGTTATGCTGTTTGCTTGCAAGTTATTTTGGAATTCGTCAGATAATGTCTTTGGATAATGTGTTGAAAACGGCAATGAAAGTTTTTGCTCACCGATGAGATAAATAAACTTTTGAAATGCGCTCACGAATTGCGATGTTGAGATGTCTGGTACTAAGAGATACATTTTGTTTAACTGGTTTTTCGATTTTATATAAAAGTGCCCAGTAAAATATAGCCCCGTATGTTTGAAATGTTGCACGAAATTCATCTGAGACTTCGTGAAGTTTGTGATCTTGGGATAAGAGAAAACAAAGGAATTAATTTTTTATGCATATTATGCAATCATTTAATATTCGTCCGATTGTTTGACGAGGTGAAACAACCCCCAAAACATATCTTATAAGAATCGTCAGGGTTACAACAAATTTCCAAATGCTTACATTTTTAATGGCATTTTTGAATCATTAGACTATTCAGGTGATGGCTTTTACCTAACAAGATGAAGTAAATTAAGGTCATCGCAATAATTCGATTTGACTATCCTACCTTTTCTTCTTATGAAGCAGTGTTGGTCTAAAAATATGTATAAAACTCTAACGAGGGGGAGGGGGATATGCTGTTTTTTTGAAGGGACTCGTTTTCGAGAAAATCATTCTCGATAAGAAACTACTGTAGTTGCATGATAGATAGCCAATAAAGTTAGGTAGCAAATTGTAACCCTACGTTATTCTTTTTTCCAAGTTTGAAAACAAACTTTAATACAAGGCTAGTAATGCGATGTAGTTTATTTAAGTCAGAGTAATTTTTGGTGTCAAACAGTGGCTTGAATTCATTTTGGGTGACACCGTGCGAAGTGATTAAATTTTGCGGCACATCGTTCAGACATTGTAACTCGGGTCTGGGCCAAAATTCCCAATAGAATGTAAGCCACGAAGGTCCGTGGAGCCAAAGATTAAGTTCGGGGTTGAATTCTTTAAGGGAATTGCTACGAGTTTTGGGATCCGCATGATCATACAAATTGCTCAAGTAATTTAATGATTTTATGTTTGTTCAATATTTCTTCCCGGGTGAGTTTAATGTCCTGAACCCGGTACTTAACAAACACGGACCTTTGTTTGACTTAGTACCACCATTAAGGATTTGGGCGTCAACAAATATTTCGATTGAATTGAAAAGATTTTGAGTATGATCCAAAGAATTGTGGAAAAGGTTTAAAAGAGGGTTAAGCTTGACAAAAATGGGGCAACTTTTGATTTGCAACATATTAAGTGTGAAAAATTTTGTCACGCGGAATAAATCGAAAACCCATAACATGCTTTGCTAAGGAGAAACGCGAAAATTTCAAATCCGCCAACTTTACTAAATCGGACGAGATTGACTTCCACGTTTTTTAGTTCATAGAATTTACATTAAAAGCCTACCATGAATAGTCACAGGCAGAAACAAACTTAGGGGATCAAAAGTTTTTGAAATTACGGAGAGGGTGTTCATTTTTGTTTCGACGATGGCATTAAATTGATGGAGAGAGGGGAAGGGAGGTTACGCTTAATAAGTCAGTTTCCACTTCGGAGAAGTAGCCTAGAATTCTTTCTATTTCAGAATCGTTTCCTGAGTCTTTGTTTTCCACTTCGAAGAGTGATGTAAGGGATTTACATTTGAGACCCAGGAACATAGCGCAAATCCTGCGTCTTTAAATCTAATGTTTGAATCAGTGTAAATTTGTTTAAGAATTTGAAAATGACAGTGTGTAACTATTAGAGCGTCTACATAAAACAAATTTTTTAAGGTTTGACTACTAAAGTCATTTAAATAAAGAATAAGGTGGTGTTTGAGAAAATAATTCAAAATGAAAGGTGAGCTTGCTTATCCCCAAAATCACAGAGCCAAAACGATATGTTTCTGGTCTTTCATTTTTTTCTACAGAAAAAACAGCTTATTTTTTTGTCCGCTGCCATTTCAATTTAATTTGAAAGAAATCCTTCTTCATGTCCGCGAGCAAATTGAATTTGTTTCAACGAAGTTACCAAAGGAGGAAAAAAGGGACGTTAACAGGTCTATACCGGGGTAAGTAGCCTCGTCCAGGGACTGCAATTGAACCGGAGACGTAATTTTAGGTAAAATTCTTCTGATGTTTATATAATAGGCATGAGAGGAAGCTGTTGAGGTTTAGTGAGTGGGTAATCCCAGTCCAACTTCCTGGACATATATTTTATTACCGCAGCGAGGTGAAGCGGAGGTGAAGTGTATCCAATACACCTACCTTAGCCACTCCCGGTGAATAAGAATAACCCCGGTGAGTACCTTTTGATCAAAACTAAGATGATGATCCCCTGAGTGTGTCCCCACTCAGTAAATGCCAATCATAGTGGATCGGTGTAATATTGAGATTTAAGCCGAGTGGATTGCTTAATAATTGCCATAGGGTCGTCCAAAATAGTTAAACACACAGATGCAAAAATAATCTCTAATGTACATGAATTTAAAATAAACAACAGCGTATATGAATATAAATATAATTAATCTTGCACTGAATAAGTAAGTCTACAAAAATGTAGTGGGGATTACTTGAAAATTACTCACTAGGATGTTTGCGTCTTAATGGCATCCGACAGAACGAATGGAATATTATTATTGACTTAAACACTGAATTAAGCACTTCTAATACTCGAGGTTATTGGCTCGAGATGGAAATTCTAGTTCACAAATAAACTGGTGAAGTTAAGGGAGAGGATAATTCAATTAACGATACCTTTGAGTTCGTAAGTATTTTTGAGAATGACGTTGAAGTTCTTCTTCTGGTGACGATGATCGCACTTAGTCCGGCCGTCCGAGGTTACCGAATGAGAAGGTAATTCAATGCCGGATCACGAAGGCGAGCCAAACTGTGGCTCAAATCGGACTTCTTCTTCCTCGAAGTGATTCGGCTCCTGGAGTGGGTAGCCAAAACCGATTACCTAGCTACGTCTAGGGTAATCCGCAGAGGGAGGTCCTGTGTAACCTCTGACTCTGAAGGAGGGAGGTCTGCGAGAAGTTTGTTACCTACAAGTACCGTGACGGCTACAACCAATTCCCCGAGAAGTTCCTTTCTTGCAACGGGCGAACTGTTTCTTATGTGTATCGAGCTCCACCTCACAACGTAGGTCCAAGGTCTTCTGCCTGACTCCAGGCAGAAGTTTTCCTTTTATTTCCTTCGCGAGCAGAAATCGAGAGAGAGCACCAAATTCTCATAAAATCCGTAACGCCGCGCGAAAGACCTTTTTTACACCTTCGAGCCAAGTACCAGTTTACGATGGCGCGAAAAGAAGCGATAGAGAATTCGAGGCTGGTGAATTTGGGAAAAGGGGAGGGACACGTAGCTTGTGTCGGAGTATTTCTACGTACACTTATGTACGCGGTATTTAGACTTCTACAGAAGCCATATGTATTCTCAGAATTTTTTTGAGTCAAAATGAATTTGCTCTATTGTTTTCCTCAAGCTGGTTCTCCAAACCTAGTTATAGGCATCCATCTTTACTTTCTTGTTTAATTTGGAAATATCTCTGTCTAAGGTGGCCAAAGCTACGATATTGTTTGAAAAAATCTCTACTAGATTTTCTTCATACCAAGGTAAAAAATATAGTATCTATCATCTTGCGTTTCAATAGACTGTTTAAACTCGATAATCTTTAGCCTGTCTATGTTTCTGTTTTCCCCCCCTTCCCCTCGAATGCCCTCCTGAAATTGTATTTCAAGACTAAGTCCTTATCGGAATTAGATTTGGGGAAGTTTAATGGACTAATGTACGAATTAATAGAGTTTAAGATTATGTTCGTTTGTTAAGTTAGCTTCAGGCGTTAAGTTTGAGACCTCTTCGGGTAGTTTGATTATAGTTTTTGTTCCGTTTACCCCAGCGACTTTAGATACGGCGTTAGTAGTATAGTAGGGTAGAGTCCGAGTCCCCCCCCATTTCTTATTGATTTGTCGCCAAAATGCCCCCCCTACTCCACCCAATCCCTTGGTCAGTGACCTCTATTTCGAAGGAATCAGAGCCTGCACACACACAAACACACATATACAAACAATTTGTTTGCTGCCAATTTCCCCCACCCTCCCTAGCCTCGGTCAATGACCTTTTTTCAAAGGAATCAAAGCCAACACACACACTTATTTGTTTGCTGCCAATTGTCTTCCCTTCCCACCTATCCCTCTAACCTTGCCAGTGAGTTTTATTTCAGCAAATCGGTAGGGTTTCTTTGGCGCGGTTTGAATTGAATTGTAATGTATTTTTCCGTATCCGTATAGCAGTGGAATTGCCACTTAAATTTTTACAATCCTTTAATTGGTCCATCTAGTTGCCATCTTTTAAATCAGTTGTCGCTAAACTTCTCTGTGTGTCACACGTTCTAAGATGATCCTCCATCCACACCGCATCACACCCAGACTTAGGAAATATTTTGCAACCGAAGATGTATGTGGATCGGATTATAAATTTAGCCCAAACTATTCATCTAAGGTTGATTTCTTCGATCATATTCTTCCACTTATTCATGAACACCCAATTGATCGGATTGAATTTATGTATAGTGGGTCAGTCCAACCACCTTTCAACTACTATAACGGAAAAAGAAGTAATTGAACATCTCCAGTTTATGGATTTAGAAGATTCAATCATCAGGGAAAAATTAAAAAACGAGCTTACGGATCAGCTTTTCTTTGTAGGAGGACTATCCGATCGTCACAGTACATGGGTGGATAAGTTTTTCTGCATATTACATTCTAACATGGTGATAAAGTACTGAACATCGCTATATTTGACACAAAACCCCTGTTATTTCGCTTTCTCTCATGGTATTCCCATCAGCTCAGTGATATGATGAAAACCAAGATTGAAGAGGCAAGGATGATAGAATTCTCCTTCTCACATGATCAAGAGAATGTGGTGATGAGTTATTTTGTAAACAAATTAAAACATTGGTAGTTAAACGCGTTTTATTTCACCCGTATTCATAATAATCAGATAATATTATTAATGATTAAAAAATATATACATAAATCGCTAATAATAGCTGACAGGGATTCAGTGTATAGTAACATTATTTTAAAAATGTCATGTAAGATCCCGTTGAAACCGAAAGGTATCGTTCGATAACTCCCTGGGAGTTTAACACGTTTACGAAATGTCTTTCTCAAATACTTTTCCACTCTCACCTCTTTCACTCTACCGTGTACTCGGCTCTGAAACCCATAAATGGTAGCTGGATATGACTATCAATATTCTCTCTCTCTCATCATCGGCTCCAACTAAGCGTTTCATAGTATCATAGGTTATTATATCCTTCGTCTAAGTAATAATGGTTAATCCTGTAGCACGAAGTATATACTTCACCCCATTCGTCGTTTGGATACGTATCGAATAGGATTTGAGATCCGTAGAGCAGAATGAATCTCCATATGCATCGGCACCGTAACATCTTTGATCTCATCGGTGAGATCACGTAGGAATTCTCTAAGTCGAGGCCCCTGTAAGGCGCACAGCGATTTATCATCCTGGCCGCCGTGCTGACGGGATCCAGCGCACCGTCCGGCCCCAGCTTAGCCTCTCTTCCTTCCTTCAGATAGCCTGTATTTCTCCTCTACTTCGTCGCTTTTCATACAACCTCTCCCGCAACTTTCTCTGGTCAGCCTCTAATTTCACAGGGTAGATGCTGACCTTCTTCTCAAGCCAACCGTCCTAGATCAAGGCTGAGGGGGGGAGGGGACAACGTTTCCTAACCCCTGAGCTCCGGTTTGGAATGCGTTTTTTTTAACAACCTGCTTCATCCCCACCCATACTTTCCTCACATCCCTTTTCCTTTCCTCTTCATACTCAGTTTTACGCCGCGTCTAAGGTGGAGCTGCCATGCAGATGGACTGCCAGGCCACCAGGCGGAAGGGGGGGGGGTCCCAAATGGCGGCGCCTGGCTCTGCCAGGCCTGTAAGCACCTCTTGCAGTGCGGGCAACTGCGAGAGGTGATGAACTATTGCGTCCCGTATAAAAAAGAGGGTCACCATGCCCATGTATGCAAACCAAAAAAAAACCTAAATCTCTCCCCATTCCCCCTCGTACATCGACGGAGCCGCCCTCGGGCAGCTCCACTGAAAAAATGGAGGTCCCCCCCCCTCCTGTGCTTGCGCAGGGGACCCTCCATATTTCTTCAACCGGAGAGGAGGCTTACTCCTCTCCTACGCCTACGGGTGAAGGAGACTCCCTCTCACCCCCTTCTCTGGGGGTGCTTCCGGGCACCTCCCTATTTCCAGCGGCAGTCCCTCCTTTTATTTCTAAGGAGACTGCCAAGAAAGCCAGCAGGCAGCCCATTGCCAATCGCCCCTCGTGTAAGCGGCTCGGTAGGGCAAACCCCCGTGGGGGGAGAGGGAAGCCAGGCCCCTTCGGTCTTTTCCCTCAAAAGACCTGCTGGCAAGAATACTTAACCTTGTCGGGGTCAAGGCCTGTGCCTCCCCACACCAGATGACTAATGACAATACTGCCAACGGGACCTGCGATGTATTGGGGGGGGGGGCAACTGGATGCCCCCCCTGAGGTAGACATGGTCCTTGAGGCAACCCAACCTCAGACGGTAGGGCCTTCCATGGGAGGGAATCCGGGCTCGGCGCCAAACACCGAACCCGAATCTGCCCCTATGCAAGGTCTCCGCAAACGGTAAGGGTTTCCGAGGTAGTACAAGGAGGGGAGTGATCTCCTCCGACCGGTGCACCTACGACTACCAGGAACTTCTTCATTTCGGAAAAGGACCTGGCTGAGGCCAGTCCATCTGGCCTGAGGGCTTCTGCTGGCGGGGGTGAAAAGCGGGTTCATTCCCCGCCCTCCTCTCCTAAAAAGAAAAGGACGAAAAAGACCAAAAAGACAAAAAAGACTCGGGGCTCCTCTTCATCCGCGGGGGCTGCGGGGACGGATGGGTCTGCTGCCACTTTGGTAAGCGACCAAGACAAGATCGGCACATACGGCCCCTCTGCCCCCGGGGGGTGGGCGGAGCCCCTGACTATGACAAAGACAAAAAGTGCACAGGGCGGAGCCTCTTTGACACCCGGGCCACTGATTCAAAGGTTACCTAGCGTTTTCGAGCCCGCTGACTTCAAACGCTTCCTCGTTATTCGCTCCACTGATGGCACCATATTGGCCAAGGGCAACATGATCCATCAGAGAAGAGGACTAGCTAGTGCAATTGGTAGAGAGCGGAAGGTGACCCGTTTCTCGGAAGGGAGCCTTCTGGCGAATGCGGCGAATCCCGCCGAGGCGGCCAAGATAAGTGCTCTTCGGACACTCCAGGGCACCCCGGTGAGTGTGACGCCGCAGTCTACCATGAATTTTGTGAAAGGAGTAGTTAATGTGAGGGAACTCGTTGACTACTCCATTGAGGACCATGGGGTGGTCAAGGTCGAACGTGTGATGAGAAAACGGGGAGGGTCTCGAGACCCACCCCTACACTCTTCGTTACGTTCGACTGTGACAAGCTCCCTGAGTCGGTGCGTGCCGGTTGGTACTGCTACGGCGTGAAGGCATTCGTGGCACTTCCACGGCGGTTCTATTACTGTCACCGCTTCGGCCATACGAATCGTTCTTGTAGACGTGCAAAGTCGGGGTCACATGAAGTCTGTGTAAATTGCTCCAAGGCCGCACACGATACGTCTAAATCGTGTGTATCCAAGTGTGTTCATTGCGGAAAGCCGCACCCCGCTTCTTCGAAGCAATGTGGTGCATATCTCCTTGAGAAAGAAATCCTGGCCGTTCAGGCCGAGGATCAACTCTCATTCCGCGAGGCTAAGGACTTGGTCCTGGCGCGCCCAGCTCTGCCTGGGACGTCATATGCCTCAATAGTTAGAAAGGCACCCTCTGCTCCTGGCCCATCCAAGCCAACGAGCACGGTTGTTTCCGCGCCCATTCGGAGCCCTTCTAAGGGCTCTACAAAACCCGGGCGCTTCCCTGGTAAAGCTAGTGGCAAAACGGGTTCATACCCAGCCCCGGATAAAACAAGGGCTCCCCCCTCTTACCCCAGTGTGACCGTTTCCCGTAGGGCGAAACGGCCACGCGCCTCCACCGATTCGTTAGACTCACAGGAGGCAACACCCCTGAAGTTGGTCACTAAATTGTCGAATTGAGAGAGGAACGCATTGAATTTTATTTTATTCGTAGTACGAGAGGAAGATTACCAGGTGAGTACAGGAGGGTTAGCAAGGGAGAGGACTAGCAAAAGATGCCTAAAATTTGTTTGAGGTCAATGGGTTGGGAGGTGTTTGCATCGATTGGATTACACGTAAGGGACTCTACTTTCCTCGAAAGGGCGTTTATTTGGGATTTGACATCGAATTCACATTCAATTTGGGGAGACATTTCTCATTCGAGTAAGGAATCATTCTCTTCTTCTCCGTGACTAGATAAATAATTCAGAATGATTTTATCATGTAGTTACTCGGTAGCAACAATCAAAGTTTTGAACGTTTCCAATTTAGTCAGTAAATCGATATTTGGGATAAATTCAACCTCAACTTCAGCTATCGTCTTGTTAAGAATTAATGTAATGATTCACTTTATCATTCCGCCATAGTAAGAAAAAGAGTAATTAAAGGAAATAAACCTTAGAAACGAGTGTTTGATGAATTTGATAGTCGAAGAAAAAGTAGAGAACTGACGAAGAAACTTTCTGAATGCAGTTTCACCACCAGAACTCAATCATATAATCACTGAAAGATTTAGAAGAAAAAGTTATTCTTTCAAGTTTAATGGCACAAACCTATGGATTAAATAAACAGGACGATTTTTTAAGGATAGCAGAAAATCGGGTGGGGGGGGGGGGAAATTGGCTAATTCACAATGAAATATAAGGGTACTTTCGGTTTGGAGGAAAAGTTTTTTGCTTCCAGAAGAAACCTCGAAACCAATTACGTCCAGTCCAAAGTCTTCGTCGTTGGTAGTGCAATGAAATAGGGGGAAATGTGCAGAGTTAGGATAAAATTTTGACAAGGATACATTATAGATCGCTTAAAATATGAAGTTTGTTGAGGTTCTCTTAACATTGTTTGGAGTTTGTTTGGTTAACCGTTTGTTTAGACGTTAATCTTGTGACACTTATTAACGCCTAGACATTTAAATCAGCCGATACAAAACAAGATAAATAATCAGTTACCTTATGAGGGGGGAGGTCACTTGCTTGCTGCTGTTTCGTATATCTGAAGACGAACAAACTTACTGATCGTATATAGGGCATTTAGGTATAGCTGGCTAGGAAGGAGATATTAAATGAAGCGAGGTCGGGTTCTATCTGCCTTTCTGTTCTAACTTTATGATTAGTCTCTCTCCATTCTGACTTCTACTAAAACTGAATCCAAGAGTCTCCAAATAGGGACGGGTGGAGGGGAGTGACTCAGTTTGATTTCCCCTTGTCCCTGAGTATGGGATTTGCCGCGGAACCCTCTCGCGGAGCTAGAGGCCATAAACTAGATTCTCTTGGGATTGTCGGAGTAAGATAAACCGTGTTTCTGATTACCGTTCAATTGCATAGAGAATTAACGTTATTGCACTAATCCAAAGGAGCAGGTTGCAGCAAACAAGCTTGCGTGTGGGCGAGGCTGAGAATGTGTTTGCAAATATGTCAGGGCGTTGAGGGCTATCGTAATTTTAACCCAGATTGAACGCCTTTTGCCTGTAAAATAAGTGTCATGGCCTTTTGGGTCGAGCCCTGCGGCTGACCGGTCTGAAATCCTCGTTTTCCCTACATAATGTCTGTAAAATATTTTCCTGCTTTTTTAGTACAACCGGCACTCTGTAATGTATAGCCTCACTAAATTCTCTTGCACTCGGTGGGGCCTTTGACCGTCTCGCGATTTCGCCTGCATTCTCTCGGACCCGTCTAATTTTGGCTTGAGGTCATTTTGATTCTACAAAATCCGTAATAAACCCTCTAATTTTTATTCGCATTTCATTCATTGCATTTCTAATTTTGATATCGAATGTTTGATTTAGCATGCGAAAAATGGCATATTTGACTTTCGTTGTCACACGCTTGAACATACGAGTAAATATCGTTATTGAAGGACGTGCCGCAAGTATTTTACGATAGGCATTGCTTGGGTAGACAATGTGTTCCAATATGAACCGCTATCTATAGAATCCTCGGAGAAGTCGTGGGAACTTTTCTTTAAGACGGCTAGAATTTGACGAGTAGAGTAATTTTCAAATTTTGAGCACAAATACCTACAAGTTTACAAGTTATTTCGAAGCATAGTGATTTCAAGTTTTATAAAGAGAGACACAGGGCACAGAACGAAAGAGAGAAAGAAAAAAGAAAAAGAGAGAATTAAAAATAAAAATAAAGAGAGAAAAAAAATGAGGGAGAGGAATCAAATAGTTGTCAGAAATATTTGTGTCTCTAAAATCTTTTCATCTCGATATCCTCTTTGGCTCTTCTTTATTTGTAATTTCTTTTCATCGAATAATTCTGAAAAGAGTAAAAGTTTTATCTCATTGCACACGATTTATGTACATATATTCGACCGAGCTACACCCATATGAAGTCGTATTTACATATAAGGTGATTCAGAGAGATGGAACCCATACGAAAAATCTGTAACTCTTAAAGTATATCTTCTTTTATAAAAACTTACTCATCAATCACAAGAAGATAGTTTCAAGATTGTAGATGCGGCCTTCAAAATAAAAACAAATTATAAGCTCTTAATGAAATTTAAACACTAGTGTTAACTAGAACTTCAAGATGACAAAATGACTATAGAACAGCTTTGTCCTATCACTGACAAATATTATAAGCATGGAAGTCATTTAAAAAATAAATATTTGACGATGAAATTGTAACTCTACTTTTACGAATGATATATATTTTTTCCCCAGAATGTCGCACGCCCTCTTGCATCCTTTCTTTGGGTCTCTACAGGTGCAGAAGTGATAGTGGGAGATTGAAAAAGGGTGCAAAAAAATACCTGAAAGAGAGCACCAGTTTCTCTTGGTGCAATGCGCAATTAGTATAGTGGATTTACGCGAAGTTACAAATGAGCTCTTTGTTTCTGAGTAATATTAAGCTGTGTCTGGGTATAAAGAATAATAAGTTTCGGTTTTTAGTTATTAAAAACGATTAATTGACTATAGCATTCATTATGGTATGATGAACGCGTGGAATTTGTAACGTTCATTGCTCGATTGTGTTATTGTGGACGCTTGCGAGATCGGACGCTTGCGAGTTGCGCAGACTCTTTGTGTGGATAGAAGGATTCTAATTATCGTGTAATGAATTTCCTAATAATATCTTAATGACCCGCGAATAATTCTGAATTTCCTTAAAAGGAGTGTGAACGGATACTCTTCAGATATTATTGATAAACTTATTAAACTACCATTAATAGCATAATTTTGATTGATTATTGGTATTTATGTACAGCCAGGAGAATCATAAGTGATCTCTTTTTCATCTCAATAAACTTAAAGCAAGGATAATTTTGTCTTGAAAGTGTCAGTTTCATGTTCTTGAATGAAATATTATAAGACTTCGATACTATTCTATCACATTGCAAAGAAAATCGAGCAAAACTCTCGCAATATTTTAATTATGATTGAACGAGATAAACAATGTGTAGTACTGTACACCATTACATGGAAATATAGGTAAGTAATCCCGGTTTTAGTTAAAACTCCCTATTTTACGAAGATAAGGAGGAACAAAATATGTAGAGATTCTCTTAATGAAAATCGATCCGATTAAATGTTAATGTCCATCGTTTCTTTCCGATTTCAGAAAATCCTCAGCAAAACGTGGACAGGAGACTTCTCAGCACGTTTCATCTACAACCTAGGATGGTTTCAAATGGTGATTTCTGGCAACATATCAGCTCTAGGGGAAAACTCGTAACTTTATGAACGTTTTAGAGGCGCTACTCTGCACTTTTCTCATAATTTCTTTATTCAAACACTCATAACTTTAGTAGCTGTTTCAAAGGATATCCCTACATCTTCACAGCAAACTCATAAATTAAGAACCATTTTAAAGGAGCTATCCCACATTTTCCCAACAACTAAACATTCAGTAATCACACCCAACCTAGGTAGCCAATGTGGGTTAACTATAACCTAACCCCTTCTACGGTGCAATTTCGAGCACCGTCGACACTATTTACGAATTGGCAATAGAGCAATGGGACCGGCCGGGATGTCCACGGCGGAGTACATTAGATGGCAGAGAGAGCATCGAAATTATGCGACCAAATCCACGTTGAAACAAGGAAATGATGAAGGAACAGAAAGTGATCTTGGGCGAGGAAGAAGGGAAGATGATGGACAAAGGAGGGTAATGGAGAAAGAAGAAAAAGGAGGAATGAAAGATGGGGCAAAGGGAAATCAAGAAGAAGAAAGAAAGAGAAAAGAGGAGGAAGAACGAAAAAGAAGAGAGGAAGAAGAAAGATACAGGCAACAAGAGGAAAGCGAAGAAAGGAAAAAGAGAGAAGGAATGGAGGAAGAGAAAAAAAGAATGGAACTCAAGAAAAAAGAGGAAGAAGAAGCTCGAAGAAGAAGAGAATTAGAAGCTAATAGGGAAATAAACGAAGAATTGAAGAGAGAAGAGGAAAAACTTAGAAAAGAAGAAGATGAAATGAGAAGAAGCATGGGGGAAAAGCGAAAAAAGAGAGATAAAGAAAGGATGGAGTTTTTGGAAGAGGAAAGACTAATTAAGAAGGAAGAAGAATGGAGAAAGAGGGAGAGAGAGAAGTGGAACAGGAGAAATAGAGAGAAGCGCGATGAAAAAGAGCGACAAAACGAAGAGAGAGAGAGGTATGAGAAGGAGAGGAGAGAAGAAGAAGAGAATGAAATGAAGAGGAGAAGGGAGGAAGAGGAGCAGCGGCGGAAGGACGAGTCCTTCCGAGCGACCCGAAGGCGACTCGACCGCCACCAGAAGGAGCAACTTCTGAAGAAGGAGTCTGAGCGCCGCGAACTTCAGGTACTCCAGGAGGAGGTGCGGCGCCGCAACAAGGCCACAGGCCTACCACACTCACAGGGGGCATCCCCTCGAGTAGAAGCCAAGTTCGAGGACTTCTACAAGTGGATGATGAACGGCGACAAGAGCGACTTGGGGCGATCGCCCAAATTCCTTTTCGATTCGGACTCGGACTGAGCCGCTCCCCACATCCGTCCTCACCCCATCCATTCCTGCCCGTCCTCACTCCCCTCTATTCCTGTCCGTCCTCACCTCTTCCTTCATCTTCTTCCGTCCACAATCAATCACTTCCACTCATCTATCCGTCCATACTCAACCACTTCCACCCATCCTCGTCCCCACCCTTCTCATGCCCATTCAGAGCACGTGAAGAGGCGCTCTGAAGAAGAGACTCCAAGATGCACTAACACACAATGGCATTATTGTTTGTTCTATAAATCCCCGTATAGGCTTTGCTGCACTGCGTTGCCAAGTAATATAATTTTTCCTCGTGTGAACGTTAGGTTGGAAAATAAATTATACTGCTAAAAAAAAGAAGGTAATTTTAATGCAGAAGTGATATCCATAACTAAAAACTTATATATATATATATATATATATATATATATATATATATATATATATATATATATATATATTCAATCGGTTTGCTTCTAAGGAGTCATATTTTAAGTTAAAGATGAATCCGAAAATGAGACGGTTAACAGTTCTCATTTAATAATAACGACGTTTCGGGTACATTACTTATCTTCTGGTTCTATAAAATAGATAGAGTTAAAACATAATAATTATGATCACATGAAATTATGGTTGTGA
The DNA here is from genome assembly GCA_963969495.1 of Ceratothoa steindachneri. Taxonomy (NCBI): domain Eukaryota; kingdom Metazoa; phylum Arthropoda; class Malacostraca; order Isopoda; family Cymothoidae; genus Ceratothoa; species Ceratothoa steindachneri. The sequence goes on from OZ018317.1 coordinate 219,133,302, forward strand.
TCAAAATAAAGGACTATTGAAATTGATACAGTAAAATATGGGCGGGCTTGCACTGATAAAAGAATGAAACGAAAACATTAATTAGATTATGGAAGGGATCTTTAAAAATATTGATTGCGTAAACACAAATGTTAACTTTTAGCGGAGAGCAAAAACAGAGAACTAAGGGAGAGATTTTTTTGTATGTGACGTCATAGGATCGGTAGATTGTAAACTTTAAGAGATTTATGCGATGAGGAGGAGGGGGGGGGAGTAGAATCAGTATTGAGACTGGGGTTTAATTGCTTTATGAACAGTGATTCAAGAATACGAAGGGAGTGTAAGAAAAATGGACAATGCATTTACCGGGCTCTCCCACGTTCCCACGTGTGCTGGCCTTGTTGTCCCCACCTCCCTCTTTAGGTTATTTGAGCGCCCCCAAACTCCCTAGCACGCGGGGAATGAAGTTTTCCTTCTCCCCACCCTGGTTTCTTTCCTGCTTTCGAGGTTGTCCCAGGACAATTCTCCTTGATCTCGACACGCAAACATCTCTCCCCAAAACTTCCGACACATTCCGTTTCCTCCCCTTCAAAGTATGGTCCAGTGGTTTCGATGGTAAAATCTCAATTCGGAAGCTCAAGGTTAGTACCCAATGTCTCATTCCCGGGAGAACGGACTTGTCCTTCAAATTTTTCCTCTTTCCATCTCTTCCCCGTTTCATGTACCTTTCCAAATTGTCAACTAACTAGGAATCTCTGAGCTGACATCGCTTAGAGAATCTCCCCTGAAAAGACCACCGTCTTTTCAAAAACCTTACTCTTATTTATCAGTTTATCTTTTCCATGACATTCAGCCCCCCCCCTTTGTTAAAAAAGCCCTAATACGTTGTTTTCCGCGCCTTTTAAGCTTAGACATTGGGACTAACAGGAGGTAGGATCTTTGGAATGTCGCAAAACCTCAAACTTTAGGTGGGAAATATCAATCTTACATAGAATGGAGTGATCACGGACGAAGGGGGGACTTCTCTTTATTATTAATGAGAACGGGAGCCATACGCGGGCTTATGCCTAGGTGGGAACAGACTCGAGCTTTCAGTGAGTGGACGGTGCTTCCAATATTGGTCTGTCTCCTGTTGGCACCTGGAGCACATAAATCTATAAACAACAGAGCAGCCCATCTCAGGGGGAGGGGGCCTGTCCTTAATTCGAAAAAATTGTCCTAGATGAAAATTATTGAGGAAAACTATTTTAAAGTTAGTATGTGTGTTAAAAATATTTTCAGGACATTAGTGAGTTTACGGCGTAAGTGAGAATTAAGGAGACCAATATCTGGAAGCAGACATTAGCGACGATTCTTGGTGACAGTTGCAATCTTTTGAGGTGGATAATATATTTTGTACCAAAACAAACGAATACACTTTTGGATAAGGGAAAGCTGTAACCCATTATTTTGGAAATTACATTTGAGAAATTCGAATTCTTTGTGTTCAAGAAAATAGTTAGATGATAGTTGATAGCCACAATTGAGGAGAGTTTTAATGTTGATAATTTTGTCTTTGATGTCACAGAAACTATAAAAATTCATATCAAGATCGGTAAAAGAAGATTTCCGATTGACCGAACTGGTGAAGTTGGTTGAGGTGCGGGATAGGAGATATCTAGAAATGGGAGTTTACCGTCTCTTTCTTTTTCTTATGTGAATTTTATGTTATTATGGCGTTCATTTATGTAATGCAAAAAAGAAAGTGATTGTTGTTCAGATTTGAATACTAAAATCGTATCATCAACAAATCGACGGTAAAAGATCGGTTTGAAAGCAAGGGAGGGGAGGCTCTCTCGCAAAACAATTTCTTCAAAATAGATATAAAGATGTCACCAAGTAGAAGACTAATGGGGGAACCATTCCTTTATTCTGATCACAATCATAATTTCTTATGATCATAGTTATTATGTTTTAACTCTATCTATTTTATAGAATCAAATGATGGGTAATGTACCCGAAACGTCTCATTTTGGGATTCATCCTTAACTTATATATATATATATATATATATATATATATATATATATATATATATATATATATACAGGGGTTGGACAAAATAATGGAAACATTAATTAAATTACTGAAATTGAGTCCCCTCCTCCTTAGCAGTATAAATAGACTCAATACGCTGACCAATCGATTCATACAGCTTTGGGCTGTATCTATACGAATTTATCTGTTTCCAGGTGAAACCTGCTCTAGCTCCTTCGTAGACGCTTTTTAGATGGAATATATCCCCTAGTTTTTGCTCTAATTTACGCACAAAAAAACTTGATTATTGCAAGATCTGTGAATTATGGAAACCAATATGTGTTCAACGTCATTATCAGGCATTTTAAATAAGTTTTAAAAACCTTTTTTGGTATGAATGGGTGCATTAGTTAATGTTTCCATTATTGTGTCCAACCCCTGTATAGATATATATATATAAAGGTAATAAGAAAGGAAAAGGCCACATTTCGGAAATTTGGCATCCTGTTTTGAAACAAATTCGTATTAAAAAGTTTCGAGAGTAATGCTTGAAATACCGCATTAACGTAAAAGATTTCTGTAAATTAACTTTATTTTATTGTTATTTGCATTATATACTATATTTATAACTAAATATACCACAAACACCATCTTTCATTAAATAATAATGTATTAACTTGTCACTGAACGAAATTTACCGGAAAGTGGGAAATGACTAATTGTGGCAACTGTGCGTGCCGCATGCATTCGCAGTTTCCCACTGGTCCTAAAGGTATATAGGTTTAAGGAAGTACTGACCAGGGCATATAAGGTATATAGCATCGGCACTGAAAGGGTTAAAAACATCGTTCAGAAATGGACGAAATGCGGAAAAACAAAGGGGCCGGTCTTTCCCCGCACCCTTGCAAGCCTAATAATCCCTTGTGGATGCCTCGTTGTCTCAAAAATGTGAAAGAAGAGAGAGATTGCAAGTATTTTTTCTTTTCTTTTTTCCCTCTCTATCAAGAGTATTATCAGCCATCTCACAGTGATTGATAAAACCCCACTGAATAATTAAATAAATAAAATTTTACTAAGTGAAAGAACATGCCGTTAATGGTCTTATTCGATCGATATTAAATTAGGATTCGTATTTACCAGATGAAATAGCCGGAGTAAAAATTTATATTTGAAGTTATAGATCAGTATTTCTTTCTGCCAGAGCTAATGAGCAACCTTTGAATTGTTTAAGCATTGAATTTGTGTTATTACTTAATATTTGTATATATGACCGTGTATATGAGTTCTGTACAAAAATCTGGTGACAAAATTTTAACTTTTATCTGACCTATGTCATAAAATAGTGCATCAAGTAAACCGATAAATACTCCATTAAATTCTATGTATACAAAATTTTTAAAATTTATAAGTTCGATAGTTTGGTATCCTACAGCGAACGAACAACCAAACCTTCTTTTGAATTTGATCTCCCATTGAGACACAATTTTAATAAAAAAAATTTTAGCGACTTCTTTCTTTCCTTCGAGACGGAGGTAGGTGTAGGAGGAAGAATCCAAAAGAGGAGACTACTTGGGGAATAAGAATTAAAGACCGTAACCAGTTAGATGGTTTGGTTCATGAACATATAAAGGGTGTGTGAGGGGATTCGGGTGAGGAGGATTTTTAAATAAATTTCCCCTCTAAGCCCCGGGGTTCTTTGGAGAAAATTGCTCCAACGCGTTTAAATGCGCCATCTGAACCCCAGCTTTTGAAGTTGAAGAGGGGGTTGCGATCTTATCTCCCTTTATGGTTTTTAAATTGCCTCACGCTCTGTTCTTTGTTCCTCTTCTCCGATGAATCAGCACTACCCCATTGGATTACGCCAGCTTTGATTAATTATTATTTACGAATGAGAGATTTGTATAGACCCGTCATACAACAATTAATATAACCATATAAATACAATTTGTTTCAACAGTCTTTCGCTTGCCTGCAATGCGATGTTTATGCCAGGAATGAGAGTATTGCACTTTTCATGGCCCCCTGGAAGAGAATCCAAGACGTTCCTTTTTCCTTTAGGCAGCTGAAGAATCTTTCATAATGAAGTGGTTGAGTTTGAAGGCAAATTATGGGGTACCGATATCTGCGATAGTTCTAAGATAGTCAGCAACCCTATTATTATTTGCTCCAAGAACCTCTTGGCGAGACGCCTGAGATAGGTGCTTGGCAGGGATTGGGGGCTGGGGGCTCTACTGTAGCATTTGGTGGGTCAAAATTGACAAAGATCGCCTGAAGCCGGGAAAGCTGACTACCGAGACGTTGCTTCCCTTTCTAACCCTTGAGAATGTATGTACACGTGACTCGACTTTCAATTCTAACAAAGATTCTAGACACTTTTGAAATTGCCCAAGAGTTTGGAGATTTTTTTATTCTTCTTCTTCGGTTAAAAAAAAATCAGGATTTACATGACTTCACTTTCATGATTTTTTTTCACTATTCAATTAAAATTTTGGACTTAAGCACAAATTAGAGTAATCTGTGATGGCGGAGTCTGAATGAACTGATGGTGATCACGCTCCTGGCGACTCCAAAGTTATATGATGTCATCGAACTTCTTTGAAGATGATGTAAGGTCAAATAAGCCTTTGGAGTTCTTCGAAAGACCTCATGGAATAAATCGAGCTTGTTTTGTAAATCTCAATGACGACAGCCATCGAGGGTGAGAGTTTTAGAGTCTTTGAGGATCTAGAACTGTAGGCAGATTATAGTTTATGTAGAGGGGAAACGACTACTAGTTTCGAACGTAAAATTCTAGTTCCATTATCTCTAATGATGCAACGGAAATACCAGGGTTTTTTCTAGCTTCAGGTGCCTTACTGGTGAGGTGAGCGAATAAAGTTATCGTTATTTCGGTGATATCAATCGGCTCAACAAACATTCAAGGTTAATTGAGTCAGAAACGTCAAAGGTGAAAGGGTTGAATAACTTTATAACGTCGGTTGTGTAATTAGATTTCGTAAAGGATGAATGATATCGTTTTGATTTATGAAGAGAAGGAGGGATTCATAAATGGTTCAAAAAACGACCAGTGGCAAAGAACCATAGCCTGGAGAGGGAAGACATAAGAATGAAGAGGTACGTAAAACAAACAATAGCGCAAACCTGCAAAGGGAAAAGAACCTTCGATGGAAGAGGGAAGGCATAAGAAGGAAGAAGTACATAAAACGAAGAATGTGTCAACATGCATAGGAAAAGGAACCGTAGCCGGAGAGGGAAGAACTAAAGATTAAAGATGTATATAAATAAAAATGGGACCAACCTGCATGGGATAAACAGTAGTTTGAAGAGGTAAGAGATAAGATTGAAGAGGTACATAAAAAAAAAGAATGGCACCTACCAGCAAGGGAAAACTAAGAGTGACCTGAAGAGAAAAATTGAAGATGAACATAAAACGAAGAATAGGGCCAATCTGCATGGGAAAAAGTACCGTAGCATGAAGAGGGAAGATATACGAGTGAAGAGGTATGTAAACCGAAAAAAACGGCTAACCTGCATGGGGTAAAGAACCGGAGCTTGAAGAAGAAAACAAAAGATTAAAGAGATACAGAGTGTCCATAAAGTTACTACAATAAACAAATTTATTACAAAGGCCCTTGATGAGATACGTTAATCCAATTTGTTCAATGTAGCAAGTGGTTATCAAAGTTTTTACTCTCATTTCATTTGTGCATTTCAGATAATCTGTTGTCAGAAAAATAACCCTAAAATATGGCTACTCCTCAAGAAAAGGTACCGTGTGTATCGCGGTATATTAAAGCAAAATCAGAATCGCAGACTCGGTGAAACTACAGAACTAAGTAGAGAAGACATCCACCATCACGTCCATCAATTCCTACATGACGCAAGAAATTTATGGAGACAGGGACAGTGTTGGATAAATGGAGGATTGGACTACCAAGAACATCTGAGGAAAACATCGATCATGTAAGACAAGCCTTTGATCGTTCCCCTACAAAGTCCATCCGTACTTCTAGCAGACAGTTAAAGCTACCAAGTTCGACAGTGCACAAAGTCCTACACAAGAACTTGCGATTGTATGCTTAAAAAGTACAACTTTTACACGCAGTCGATTAACATGGTGGACCGAATGTCTGAGGATGCAACATTCCTCACCTATGTTTGTTTTAATGATGAGGCTACCTTTCATGTTTCAGGGAAACTGAATACACAAAATGTGAGAATTTGGGGATCAAAACACCCCCATGAGACTAGGAAACCTCACTGATATACTCCACAGGTGAATGTCTGGTGTGGGGTCATGCGCAATCGAATCATTGGTCCATTTTTCTTTATGGAAAAAATCAATTACTGCAAATGTTTACCTTGACCTTTTGACCAAATATGTGACACTACAACTAGATGACCTTCAACCAACCATTATTTTCCAGCAAGATAGGAACTACATTAGGAACTGGTTGTTCGTGAGTTTCTAAAAATCCATTTCCAGAAAGGTGGATTTGAAAGGATTTCCCAATTCTCTGGCCACCTCGTTCTACCGATAATCTCCTCTAGTCTTCTTTTTATGGGGTTATTCTAAAGATATGGTATATCGAACAAACACAGGGACATCAACGATCTGAAGCAAAAGATCGCTGATGCAATTGCCACCATTGATGAGGCTATGCTACAGCGAAAATGGCAAGAAATCGAGTACTCTCGTGATGTGTTTCGTGCAACTATTGTTGCACATATAGAGGTGATTTAAATGAATATAAAAAAAACTTCAACATGTACTCTTCATTTGGTAATATTTTTCAAAGATTTGTCTAACATTTACTTTTGTGATAAGTTATAATTGTAAAGAGACTTTAAGGATACCCTGTAAATAAAACGAAGAATGGGCCAATCTGAATGAGAGAAAAGAACAATAGCCTGAAGAGGGAAGACATAAGAATGAAGACTTAAATAAAACGAAGAAGGGGCAACCTTCTTCGTTTTCGGTTTTTTCTTTACATGCGCCACCAAACTAGGCGGAGGAGATCCTCAACTGATCCAATGGCCAAGTGTAAGGAAGTAAACCTTCTAAATCAGGAGTGGAGCCCCGAAGGCGGACCGGTGCGTTGTGCTCACTGACTCCGACAGCCTTCTTTTGGATGACACCGGCGAGGCCGAGAGGGGGATCTTGACGACTGGGCAACCCAGGATCTCAATACACTTCGCCCAGGCCTGCGCTTCCATGGCGCAATCTCCATTGTCTTCCGAGACAGAAGGATGCCAACGAATAATTAATATAGTGAATGAACCATATATCTTGTCAAACCCGTTCATAATCTCAATATAAATTGGTTTTCTGATATAATAATATGCACTTGCATAAAAAACTCGTAAAGTTGAAGAATATTTTTATGATAATTAAAAATAAATTAATTAGCAGAAATTAATGATTTTTGGACCTTGAATATGATAGAAATGTCATTAATTTAGATTACTGTAACGCATTTTATATTGTGAATCAACAAAAAATAAAATATAAGTCTCACAATTAAGTAATTCCATTGCTAACAGGATCGAGGATACTTTCTGAAGGATCATAATCATTCAATTTTGAAATTCGAAGTGGTTCTTCCACGACAGTCCGGTAAGATATGGATTTCTTCGAGGGTCAGATGGTTTCGTCCATATAAAATTAACACTTTTTATATCAGGTTGAAAAAAACTTATGACTATGCAAATATTTAATCATAAAAATAACCTGCATTCCTTTCTAGAATCTCATTCTACCCGTTAACATGGTTATAAATGCCAGGATAAAAAAATTCCTTAGGATGTGATGCTAAATACGAATCCAACTCGTTTTTAACTTCTTCTCTTGGTGTCAATCTATAACCACCCAAATGGTTCTGATTTCCCCTTAATAACTGATAATCAGAAGGAGAAAGGTCGTTAGAATATGGAGAATAAAGCAATATTTCACAATCAAGCTTCTCCAAAGAGATCTTTGGTCATTTGAGCTGTGTGAGGACGGGCATTATCGTGCAGGAGGATGGCAACCCTTCTGTCAATTAAGGAGGGTTGCCTTTGGCGCAAAGCGGCTTTCAAAAGACGAAGTTGACTACAGAGGATTATCATGAATCGTTTGATTGTTGTCTAACTGTTAGTAATAAACAGTTCCTTCAATATCCTACCATATACTCAACATGATCCTTTTGGATGAAGTCCTCCTCTCGGCGTTGAGAAATTCTGCTTCCTCGACTGCTCCACAAACGGTGGCGTTGATCATTATGATAAAGGGTCCACTTTTCATCGCCAGTAACAAGCCTGCCCAAAAATGGTGCCTGAAGGCGTCATGAAAGCAATGATTTACAGCAAGAAACATGCTGTTGCAGATTCTTGGTCACCGATTTTACATTCACCGGAACCTGTCCAACTCTTTTCAGTTGATGTAGGGCAGTCGTATGTGTTACATTAACTTGTTCTGCGAGTTCCCTAGAAGTTGTAGCAGGATTTGCTGTGAGAAGAGCTTACAATTATATGGAATCGAGTTCTTTTAGATTAACTACTTTTGGTTCGTCTTTTAGATGAAATCCCCACTTCAGAAACAGGAAAACCACCTCATACAACTTCTTTGATGTACTGCATAATACCTAACCTAACTTAAATTACTTATTGTAGCATTCCTAAACGATAACACGAGGAACTACTTTAATCATTACTATCTAAAGCTTTATTTAAGAAAATCGCACATTAATTTCATTCTAAGCTGATATATGATATAACTAATGTAAAAATGATCTAAAAGTACAGTCATAACTTCTGCACGTAACATAAAATGCTATAAAGGCAGAATGACTCAGGATTTGTATGTTCAGGTGAAGCTCAAAGTTAATTACTCTGGTGGCAATGAAAAACAATGTAACTATCTCAAAAGTTAGGAAATGTAAAGGAAAAGGGGTTCATTGCCTCAATTTATATTTTGCCCCAAGAGCTTTGCTTCTCATGGGCTTGATTAGAAGCGTTACCTATATATTCCTGTGACGTAATTTTGTATAATTATTTTTATTTTGTGATGTTTTTAATCAATAAAGATTTGAATTTGAATTTGAATTATACTTGATTCGGGTCCTCTTTCGTAGCTTGTCTTGGAAGATTCCGTTTTGTTTCGTCAGAAAACACCGGAAGACTTTCAAGTTAAAGGAACGGAATTGAGAAACCAGATATTCTTCAAGACGAAGCAGTCTCCTGCAAGACAAGCCTCAAGTGTAGATCGGAAGAGACAGAATGGCTATCGGGACCCCTTTCCCCCTTTTCAGTCGTGCTCTCATTGAAGTGTAAGCCTTATTTATATTCATTTTCATACACATTTTTTTATAAATTCAACACCCTTCATCTAGCCTCGTATTTCTTTTATTATTTAAACCTTTATCCGCCACCTTTTGTATATTGTAATTTTGCTTAATATTTTATATCCATGAATTATGGGTAAAATTAATCTGTAGCAGGAATGAAAGAAGTACTATTATCATAGTGTAGCAGCTACAGATGACTTGAGTATCATTCATACGCCAGTAAGATTTAAAATTTCATGACCTTCGTACAACGGTAGTGAGGAGAGCTAATTTCTGCCTATAAATATTAATATAATGATAAGATTTTTCTTGTATCGTGATCTGCAAGACCACAGGCCTTCATGGAAGGCCTGTGCAACATCTAAGAAAAGGTTTGATAGAAGAGGTGGGTCTTGAAGAACGTATACCAACAGGCTGATCATTTCATATCTAGATCCAGAAGATTGGATTCTCAGGGGACGACATAAGCTCAGTAGGGAACTGCGGTGCTTAAGACCTTATATGCCAGAAGGATCGCACAGACAGCCACTTCAGATCAAGCATATGAAGCGCAGGGGTGAGGAGGCACGAAAGAACATCCAAGGCAAAAGAGGTTAAAATTGTTGAAGGGTCCTAAAAATGGGAACAACTAATCTAGCGAGAACGGAATTACGGTGATCGAGGTGATAGGTAACGATAGTGTGAATAGCTATCATCTAGACAATAGAGGATGCAGTGAGACAAGAGGGTTGCTATAACGTTCTAGACTATTCATGGCTGGTCAAATTGTGTCATAATTTAAACCAGATAATTAAACATATGGATGTGAAATCAATGTCGTGTGGATACTCTTTGGCTGCGAAGTTTCGTAAAAGTATTAAAACTTCTTTATTTGTCTATCAAACTCTTTGAAATATTTTGTGTGTGTGTCAAGTAAACATTAAATATGTATGGCCAATATTGTGGTGTTATGTAGGGGTAGGAATAATTTCAGGAGAAAGTGTGTTTTTTCTTTAAAGGCGCCCTTTTGGCGACTGTCATAAAAGGGCATACGAGTAAGTCGCCGGGTGGAGGCTGATCTCATTCCGAGGTCGGAGCGTGCGACCAACACCAAATATAATCAAATAATATGTAGAAGGCCAGCCTCCTCACAGAATTCGAAGTTCACAAATCTGTGGGTACGTACCCGTGGCAAGTAAAAATGATAAGTGGTAGCGATACCGCCCTTCCCGGTACCGGGACAAGTAAGTTTTGCGAAAATCCCTCAGTTTGGGGAACAATGCAGTCGTCACAGTAAGGTGCCGGTGGGGAAGGGGGGCGTCCAATTAGATGGTGGTGCATCCCGCGAGTGTGACCAATTCGAAGATGACAGAAAGCTACCTGAAGCCGCCGTCGAAGCATTGGGAGGTAAGTCCACGGGAGCAGTCGCTGTGTTATGGTACGCAACATTTAGTTCTTATCGGCCATCTTCCATCTTAATTGTCAGGCAACCCGGGGTAATGCAGAGCAAACATTGATGTGGGCGCCGAATCCTCGCGGACTCTCTGCTCCTCCCCCCCTGTCGGCGGCGCGCTCATTCCCCTCAATCCATAAATCTCCAGGAAGATAGCAAAAGATTATTTCGACATCCACCCGGCTCGTAGCAACCGTGTCGTCACGGATACGGATACAGCAAAGTAAGGAGATTGTAATGCCTGATAGCACTCAGGACACTTTGTTACTGGCTAAAGATCACAATCAGGTCTCCGAACCAGGCACAACGCGTAATCTCCAGTACCGACTGGTGCACTGCAACCAGCTCGGCCGTGAAGACAGACGCAGCGCCTAGTAGAGCCCTCTGTTGACTTCGAACGAAGACAATAGGGCGTGAAAGCCAACCCACACTTCGGACTTGGAGATATCCATGTACACTGACACAGATCCAGAGTGATACGAAGTGTGGTCCAAAATGGTCGAACGTAATTTTGCCGACGCTGTAGAAGCTTTGTGAACAGAGGCGATGTGACAAGTAGTCAATGGTAGTGGTACCATCCAGAGTGGTTTCCTAGCCAAAGGGCATAAGGTGTGGCTGGCGTTACTCGGCGGTATAGGCACCGTCAAGGTTATTCGCCGATGCAGTGAGAACCATTGACGACCTAGGGAGACACTGGACCCGCGCATACAAGCACATAATGAACTATGTAAGTCGCAGAGCAAGTGGTATATCCCCAGCATCGACAATTACGCTCTCGATGGAGAAGGTGCAGACAGCGCCGGTGGCCAGACAGAGACCTGTGTGGTAGATCAAGTCCACCTTCCGCACCTTCATCGATAAATGGAACACACTCCTCGCGGATGTAGTAAATGCTAAAAACTGTGAATAGTTTTAAAAACAAAGTTGACAGTTATTTTATTAACATTAATATTGTTTAAGTACGGAGCCCTGTTGTAGATTAAATGCCACATGAGTATACATCGTAATGTCACTGTCCAAAAGAGGACTATTAGCATGCTAGTATAGAATGGGACTGACCTTTGAGTGGACTAAGTAGTCCTTGCTAGTTCCCAGGCAGTGGTGCGTAAACTCATCCACATTTAGGGCATCTATCTCCAGTTCGTTCGATCAGGTCAGCAAGGACTTGACCCCCTTGGATTCATCGGGTGCTCTTCCCAGAAGCGGTGCCTACCCTTCAAACCCTCAAGCCTGAGTAAGGATCTCGGCAACTGGACCATGACGCGTTAGAATTTCCTCACATCAAAGTCGGCTGAGGGTGGAGTGTAGGCAGAAATAACAGTATACCTTCTTCTGAGTTTAGCTGCACTGCCACTGGTTGAAAAAAGCGTCAAGACGTAGCCGCCCAGGCGACGTCCTCCTCGAAAAGATACGAGCTACATTGCTTTGAGGTAGCAGCGTGCGGTTAGCCACAATTCACACACTTGGCACTGCATGTTACAGATTTATTATGCAATTCTTTTCACAGTTTTCACTGTTTTCCCGACTGAGGACGTCTGCAGGTTCGTTTTATATGGCAGAATCGGTGACAATGGTAACACCTCCGAGGCAGTGGCATGAATGCCTTCTAACAGTAGGGATACCAATCGACATGCACTAACTTGGGGAACCTGTCACGATCGAAAGTAACGAAAAGTGTTAGGGTAGGTTTCGAGGACACCCTGTTTGTTCATCGCACGTTTGAGCTTTACCGCTCCTATGTCGGCATTTTCTTCTCTGATATCTTTCAAGGAGTAGACACGAGTTTCCTCGCATAAAATTCTTGATAGAGTGCGTTGTCACGAGCATAGGCGATTCATCAAGTGTCCGAAGAGCGGTCACCATAGTCGCCTGGGCAGGGTCCACCGAATTCACCAGAAGGGCCCCGTCTAAAAAACGGGAGACCTTCGGTTCTCCCCCTAGAACCCTAATTAAAGCCAAAAATTGATGGATCATGTGTACTTTAGACAGCATACTACCATTCATTGGCGAACAATAAGGAAACATTTGAAGCACGCGGGTTTGAAGATGCTGGATATCCTATCGATGAAGGGCTTATGGGTCACGGAAGCTAAATTCTGCAACTTCAGGCTTTGTCATTGCGGGGATCTCGTCTTCCCTAGTGCACCTCGCGGCCAGAGGTGCCAATCGGGGCCTGACCCCTGTCGAAACACCAAGCGACTCGTCCGTCCTCATAAAGAAGAGGAACCCCTGGTCTTTATTGTTGCTTGCCTTTCCCTTTCTACTTCTCATTCTTCTTAGGAAAAGAAGTTGGAGAGCGAGCACTCTTTTCACCACCCTTGGAAGGGACCGCAATGCCAGGCGGGCCAGCCTCAGCTATATCCTTCTCCAAAATGGAGGCCTTGGATAGCAAAGGGGCACCAATTCAAGGAATAGGTCCCTCCTCTTCTCGTGACTCTTTTAAGGCACGTGCCGCCTCAAGCGGATCTTGCACAGAGGCGGACTTTGACTCGAGGTTGTCTCCGACTGAGTCTTTTACCGTCCCATTAAAAGATCCAACCTTATGGTGCGGGTCAGCTAGGGGACAATTTCCATCTTATGGACCTCCAACCTTATGGTGCCGGTCAGCTAGGGGACAATTTCCATCTTATGGACCTACAGGCCTATTACCTGTAACAAAGTCACTGGGGACAGCAAGCCAACTTCCATCAGAAAGGCAAGGGGCACATGCACGCTGGCCCACTAATTTTTAAAACATGTCTGCAGGACACTAGTGGCACGGCCAAACAGCCCCAGCCAAACCTTACCCCTCTAAGGAGCTTGTCTATGTTTGGCCGTTTCCACCGGGAGCGTTCGATTCTGTACCGCCTGCTTACTGCTTTCTTGGTGGGAGCCTGTGAAAGAAGAAGAGCCGGCGCTGGTACAGAGCTGGAGTCGTCCAAGAGCGAGTTTAAAGAATGAGGTGAGGAGAATGTTGCCTCATCCGTAGATATAGGAGAGAGGTAAGCCCGCTCTCCGCCATCTTTGGTGGAGACGCCCGAGGGCGTCTCCAAAGATGGCAAAGATAAAGCTCCTTTCCCGCAAGCAGATCTCATTAGAGAAACCATTCTATCGCTCATTGTGGTGCTGTCGAATTACTTTCCCACCCCAACACCAAGGTTGGACGAGGTTTCATTGATATAAATGTAGTCTGCAGCTGTACAACGACCAGAAGATGCCAAGTGGGCCGGTCTATCCATAATGACCGGAGCTCCAAACTGAGAAGTCAGAGAGGCAGGGAGAAATGGCCTGGCAGCCAATGTCAGTAAAGCCACCCACCATAAGCCGTAGAGTCTTATGCACCCGTGAACGACCGCAGGGAGTTTGTATTGGAGCAAAGCCCGATATTTCACTTAATCGCATCCCAACGCCCATTACCCCTTAAGTCTTGGTCTTTTGCCACCTGCAGGTGTTAAAAGGCGTTGTTTATATATGTTCAAATGCCTATCTTCTGATGCGGTGTGAGTTAGTTGACCAGATATTTAAGTCTAGACAAAGGGTCAAAGGGACAGTCGTAGGGAAAATGAATACTGAGAAGAATCAGTGACGGCGCTTTCCTAATTTTCACTCAGGTTGGAAAGACGTGCAGTTATTCCACGTATCAAGCGCAACAGGCTACACAGGGTAGCCCCTTTCCCCTGCGTGGTCTAGGCTATGCATAAGAACACATACCAAAAGGAAGAAGAAAGATAGGAGAGAAGCCCATTATGCACCCCTACCAGCTGAGAAATATCATCCCGATAAGAAATGTTGGCGTTCGCGATGATATATACGAGAGGAATCAGTTAAGACTGATTGCAGGTTGTGGGGGGATGTCATCTGATCCAGAATCCGAGCTGCCACTGGTGAGTTTTTTAAGGAGTTTATAAAGGACCGAGAGCTAAGCTTACAGGGTCATCAGAGTTCAGGTTAGGTTTCTTAAAGATTGTGGTCTTACGTAAATTTTAAATATATGGTATCTTTAACTTTACCCTTTCGTATGGGTATACCCATACGAAAGGGTAAAGTTAAAGAAACCAATGGAGTAAGGAAGATAGGTTGAATAGTCGGTTTATATGCATATATTTAAAACTTACGTAAGACCACGTTTAGAAGATAATACCATCAAATTCTCACTAGCTCGTATATCAGATATATAGGCTATAAAGTGTTAGACAAGTGTTTAGCTAAGTATCTTCCTGTCTTAGTAAACGTAAGCTATAGAGATTAATTTAAATTTGTTTCACTTCAAATAAGAAGACTAAAGTGGATCTTTTAGTAACATTAACATTTATTTACAATTTTAAGTTTTAAAAGTTACTGGATATTTTAAAATTAGTTAAAACCTATTGTAAAGCTAACATTTAGTAAAGAGTATGGTTAAACAGAATTATATTAGTCCAACACATTATAGCAGTGTTATGCTACAAATAATTGGCTCCTATTTCACGTAGCCAATGTACTTGTGGCGTTAATAATTTGTTTTAGCTTTGTAAATAAATTGCCATAAGGCAGTGAAATATATTCAGTTTGTTTTTTTATAATTATTTCTAAAAAGCAATGAAATTTAAAGCCGCTTCCGCCACCAAATTTCTAACATTTACTAAAAATAAAAAGTATGTTTATACAAAATTTTATATATGCAAGTTTGCCCTGAATTTCCATTTTCTTTTAAATAAAAACGGGAAATGGCAATGGAAAGTGGGGCGAGGATTGAAAAGAGAAAATGCACTTTCTTTTAAGATACTTCTTGTCAGTTTTACCTCTATTCACGTGATAGTCAAAGTGCTGCCGACTTCATCGAGTAAATATATGTAATTGTGCTGTTTCACAAGTGATAATGTGCTAAAACAAACCGAGAGACTTATTGACACTCAAATCCTAACTTTTAAGATGATTAAGCACTCCAAGATGAACCTGTGGGATTACCGTATCCTATTCATCAGCTTTTCTCTGATTCACTTCTCGCAAGGTAGCTTGGTACCATTTCCCAGAAGGGACGAAATGATGAAAGAGGGGATAAATTAATGACAAAGAGAGAAAAAAAAAATAGGAGTCCATCTGGTGACTGCCTACTTGGGCATTACATAGAGATAGAAATATATGATTTGGATTTATGTGGATAAAGGAACGGAAAGGACAGACGGCATAAAGGAAAACAAACAAACATCGTATTAGTTCCGGTCAAAGCGAAATAAAGTAGTTATTAGTAGGAATAAGCTAAGACGTAACACTAGATCTGTTTAATTGTAATTAATCGATTTGCTTTGTGAGCAGCTTTGCAAATATGTTATTAACTAAGAATTGTCGCTCTAGCTTGCTTAGCTTTAGAACTTTAGATATTGTTGCTTTTTATGTCTACTTTGGATGATAGTTGTGAAATGGCAACAAGGAAAATTGAGGGTCCTGGCGTCTCTTTCTGCATGACAATCCTCTGTGTGGTAGAACTGCCAATGTTGAGGGGTTTCACACTTTTGAGTTTCCAAAAAAGAATTTTATATTATTATTGAAAACAAGTGTCATTGCATCGAATTGACCATCCATCTTAATAGTATTTTCGATTAAATAAAAACAATTAGCGAGACTTCATGAAATGATCGTTCATCATTCATGTTACTATCGCTTGATCATAAACTCTTACCTTGTTCTCTTACCTGGTGGGCTTCCTACCCCTTACATCAAGCACACAGGGCAGCGGG
Source organism: Ceratothoa steindachneri (assembly GCA_963969495.1). Classification (NCBI taxonomy): domain Eukaryota; kingdom Metazoa; phylum Arthropoda; class Malacostraca; order Isopoda; family Cymothoidae; genus Ceratothoa; species Ceratothoa steindachneri. The sequence goes on from OZ018317.1 coordinate 219,149,750, forward strand.
AAGCCTCACTCCACGCATGCGCCAGCCCCAATAGCATTGCAACTAACTAGTGCATACAACTGGGTCGTAAAGGCTGGAGGGTGCATCATTGCGGCAAGGTATAGACAATCTCAGTTTAATAACAACAGCCAAAAAATCAAGTCACATAGTTAAATAGTTCGTCGACATGGTGTGTGTGTGGGGGTCAGATTTAAAAGCTCTAAGGTAGGACACGAAGCCATATGAGAGGGAAGTGAGTTTCACAAGTTCACATATCTCATGCTGAAAATCTTCTAACCTCCAACTGTGGTCTGGAATGAGCAATTTTGAAGTCGTGGCCCCTCGTGGACCCCAGGCGTGGGTGGGGAAACAGGTCATCTCTAGACACGGAAGAATTATCATGGTAGATGTACTAATATTTAATAATAGCGTGCCTGAGCAGCCTCTCATTAACAGAATACAAATTCAAGACTCGCAATCGCTGTGAATATTCCATATCTCTCATTACCCTAATTTACTTTGTTCACCTTCTCTTAACCGACTCAAGCTGCCTCAAGTCTTCAACATAGCCAAGGTTCCACACTGGTGAAGCGGATTCTAAACAGGGATGTACATGTGTAATAAATAAGGGGAACACGAAATCAATGTCTCTGTTCACTGTTGCCTTTAGTAAATTTAGTGCTACCACATTCGCCTTATGGAGAACATTTGCAATATGTTGATGGAATTTTAACTTACTATCAACTGTAATTCCAAGATCAGTAACTAAATCCTTAAAGGGAATAGGAGTATGATTAATATGGTATGAAGTCTGACCCAGATCGGTCCATACAGTATTACTCCTTGTACATCGAATAGCAACACATTTGGATGGGTTAATTGCAAGTTCCCATGATTCAGAGACCCTAAACAAAGTATCATTATCATTCTGACAATGTCGCATAGCATCAATTATGCCCTCCACACAACCCATCTCGATACTAACATACAATTATAAATCATTCGCAAAAATCTTCGTAGTAGAAATCCCATCATTTGCTACGAAATTAATGTACAACAGAAACAATAAAGGTCCCAACACAGACCCTTGTGGTACACCACTGGTAACACGGTATGGCACACTCTTAGTGTGAGCCGCTACAACATTCATTACCCGATCCGTAAGGAAATCCTTAATCCACAACAATATGTCACCCAATGATGCCCCAAAGTGGCAGCTTTTCAAGCAAACCCTTGTGGCTTATTGCATCAAAAGCCTTCGAATAATCAAAAGGTATCAGGTCCACTGTGTTACCAGCCTCTAAAGATTTAGTCACATCCTCATAAATCGTCAAGAGTTGGTCTTCAGTGGATCTTCCCGGGCGAAACCCATACTGCTCGGGGGTTAACAAACCATTACTCTCCACATACTCAAGTACTAACTTTATTACAATTATCTCCAATAATTTACAACAAATGGACGTTAAAGAGACGAGTCTGTATTAAGGAGGGTTAACCCTGGAGCCTTTTTAAATATTGGGACTACCATAGAGCTTTCCCAAGAATTTGGAAGTCAGCCTCGTGAGTATGAGGCTCAAAATATAGGCATCAGTGGATACGACATCTGATCTATACAGGCTCTTAAGAAATATAGATGTACCTCATGTGGACCAATAGCCAATCTCACCTGGAAAAATCTGGTGAGGGGGAGGATTTGGGGAAAAACATGCGAGATAACTCTTACGAAAAAATATAATATTGAATAAGGTACAGATCAGGTAAGCCTGTGGAATATTTGGTTTTCATTCCCCCTTGTCGTGGGGAGAGAGCTTGCGTGTACCATAGATTTTTTGAGGTATGTCGTCAAGGGTACCTTTATGGTACCCCTGGTAGGGTTACCCTTGTCGAATTGGTCGGGAACGAGGTTCCAGTTAAAGTGCGTACATCTTCTACTCTTCTATCAAATATTCTGGAACTGTTTTCTCTATATCTTCGACTGATTAAAAAAAAAACTACCATCCTTTCAGCTTCATCCTTTATCTATCTAAATTTAAGAACCTCACAGCTACCTCATGCGTCAGAAGAGAGGCTTTGGAACCTCTAAAAATAACGCCAATTGGCGCTCACTGGTTGCGAGAGACTAAGACTAGAGTGGTCCTAGGCGCTGGGGAACGATAAATGTGATGAGGGTAAGTGCCCCGTTAACCCCTTCCTTGGCACGTAATTACTGACCATTCCCAGTGACCGTTGAGGGTTGCCTCTGGTAGCAACTGGTGATGGGCCTTGTTTCCAGGTTGATTGCCAGGCCAACACAAAGCCTTGGGCCGAGTCTCTTGGTGTGGCAGGATATCAATTGAACGCTACGCCGAGATCTTGGCTGCCCTAAATGAAACTAGTAGGAGTTTAGTACGGGACATGTTCCGCTATTCACCTGGTGCGAAACCGATACCCCCCCGGCCTTCGGAGGCTGTCAGTGCTGCTTGGTTAAGAACCACGGCACGCCGCCTTGAATGACTCGGTCGGACGAACAGCAGTAAAATGAGGGTGCCTTCTGAAAGATCCGAAACTTCCCCGATGGATAGGCGGGAGCGACTCACGCAGGGCGACCTCACCAAATCCCCTTCTTTTTATTGAGTGGTCGCAAAGTATTCAGAGATATAAAGTGTTCAGCATGACTGGAAAGAAAGGACTGGCTGTGCTTAAATACAGATATTCAGTGTGCAAAAAGGACAAGTCGTGCGTGGAGCTCCCGGAGAGGTGTTACTCCAAATGCCACCCGGCAAGTATCTGCACTGACTGTGTCCTTAAAGGGAAAGTGCAAGAGCTCAAGGATCTATATAGATCATCTGAGCAAAAATATAAAGAACTGGAGAGGAAGCTGCAGAACCTAGAGTCTGAACAAGCGCGTCAGCTTCGCTGTCTCGAGGACAGGATCGTCGAGTTGTCGTCCTCAAGACTAGAGATCCAGTCGACTCACGATGTATCTCCCACCGACGAAACCCTCGCTCAAGATGCAAGCCCTGCATCGGCAGTGCCACGCCATCCTTCCAACGTGCCAGAGCTGTAGTTGGCTGCTGCGGGACTGGCTCAACGGCCCAAAAAAGAAGAAGAGAAAAAGGAAGAAAGGAAAGCAAAAAAGAAGAGAAAATAGAAACAGAAGAGGAGAAAGAAGAAACAGAAGTGAAACCAGAGGGAGATAGGAAAAAAGAAAGAAGAAAAATATGGATATTAAAGAGGAAACGGACAAGTCGGTTCCGAAAGGGAAAACTCTTTCCTCTGCAGCCGAATGTGCGAGAGTCAATCTTATTGGCGATTCTCAAGCAAGGGGTCTGCAAACACTGTTATCGGCTCACCTTCGCACCAGTGTGAAGGTAACTTGCCTGCCAGGATGGGGAAAACACCGAATCAGGGTAGAGGTGGAGAAATCTCAGATTTCTGAGAACTCAGTCGTTGCCCTGATAGTAAGTGGCAACGACCTCTATCTACCTTAAAGGAGGTAAGGTAGGTCCTGAAGGAAAGATTATACACACGGTCATGGGAGCGTGGTCGACTGTGCGCTGAAAAACCGCAGACGTGTTGTGGTCAGGATGCTCCCAAAAAGAGGTCCAACCCGGATAGCTAAACGAGGAACATCTCCTTGAACCGACACATGGCAGATCTGTGTACGGCGGAGGGGGTCTTTTTTGTGGACCCTTACCGCACCTTTTATGGTAGAAACGATCTCTACCAAAGGGATAGAGTGCATCTTTCCTTTAATGGAAAGGCTGTACTGTGTAACATGATACAGGAGTGTCCAGCCCAGAGTGTGGACGGAAGTACGCCAGTACGCCCGTGTGACTCCTGGAACGACCTTCTTGGAGGTCACAAAGAGGGGTGCCCCTTGCCAACAAATAATCCGGGAAACAAAAGATTGTAGGTAGTCCTACATTTTGGGACTCGCTGAAAGTTCTTCTGTTTAATGCGAGGTCGAGCAGGAACAAGTATCTTGAACTTCTTGGCCTCGGAGCGACGGAAGAACCTGAAATGGTAGCCATAACAGAGTCGTGGGTAAAAACATCCAACCGAGATTTTGAAGGTGAATTCATGATTCCCAGTTACCAACTCTTCCAAAAAGATAGGCCAGACAGAGAGGGTGGCGGTGTGATGTTGTATTTCAAGGATACACTCAAATCAACGAACTCCAACATTGTATCCGACCACGAGCTACTAGGACTTGACCTAGATATAGGACCTGCCAGTTACAGAAGTTTGGTGCTTTACATACCCCCTGCCCAACTCGTTGAAAAGGACAGGGATCTGTACGGGCTACTGGGTGAACTTGTTCAGGATAGTGTGTGTATCGCCATGGGTGATTTCAATACCCAAGTTGACTGGGAAACCAGAGAACCCTGTGGCGAGAACGTACTACTCCTGGAGTTTGCGAACAACGAGTTCCTGACTCAATGGGTGAGAGAGCCGACGAGAGGGGATAATACCCTCGACTTGGTTTTCACCTCTGAGGATGACATCGTTGAGGATATCTCTGTAAGCGAAGAGCTCAGGGGCAGTGATCACCGACTAGTTCGATTTATAGTCAAGGTCCCAAAGGTAGAGTCTTCAACTGATAAATCGAGGAAGCTTAATTTGAGAAGAGCAGACTTTGCAGGTCTTTGTGCTGGGTTGACTGATGCGAGGCTAGAAGTGTGCGAGTATGTTGAAGATTCGTGGAATAGATTCGAAACTATGTTCATGAGTCTTTAATCACGATTCATCCCTTTGAAAAGCCTTCGTCGGTCTTCTGTTCAACCAAAGTGGTTTATCAAGAAATTGGTCAACTTCTGAGGGAGAAGAGAATGGTGTGCCGGCAATCAAAGATTTCTGGTGACTTTGACGAGTACCGTAGGCTAGCTAGGAGAATTAAGTCCAGCATAAGGGCGGCAAAGCTGCCGAGGAGCTCCGAGTGGCGAGACTTTGCAAAGAGAATTCCAAGGAGTTCTTTGCTGATGTTAACAGCCGTAAACCAATCCATCGTACGATCGGCCCTTTAGTGAATGAGTAGAGGGCATTAAAGCACTCAGATTCAGAAAATGCTAACCTCCTCAACGACTACTTCTCTTTAGTATTTACTGAAGAGTGTGGTCCCATCCCTCAGCCCACGGATTTTATATTTCACCCAAAGAGAAATATAAAAAAGATCACTGATCTAAAGACGAATAAGTCCCCTGGCCCTAACGGGTTTCTACCTAAAGTGGTGAAAGAAGTGCGCGATCAAGTGTCACGACATTTGAGCACAATTTTAGACACGTCAATCCGGACCGGATGTGTTCCTAGAGACTGGCATGAAGCGGAGGTGTCTCCTATCTTTAAGAAAGGAGACCCTAGCCATCCGTCGAACTACCGACCTATTAGCTTAACCTCAATAGTCGGTAAACTCATGAAAAGCATGATGGTGGACAAAATGACGTCGTATTTAGAGTCCAACTTGCGATTAAGGAGTTCCCAGCACGGCTTCCGAAGACAACGGTCATGCCTAACGATTCTTGTGGAATTCCTTCACTTCGTTTTCAGTGAGCATGACCGGGATAAGGCGGTGGATGTTATCTACTTAGACTTTCAGAAAGCCTTCGATACGGTACCACACCGCTGCCTCCTCCGGAGAGTGCGTGCGCTGGGCATAGACGGAAATGTAGCAAGTTAGATAGAGAACTGGCTAAGTGGCAGACGGCAACGGGTGGTGTTAAATGGGCAGGCTTCCGAGTGGGTGCCCGTTACTAGCGGTTTTCCTTAAGGTTCTGTCCTGGGACCACTACTGTTCGTCATCTACGTCAACGACAGGGACGGTGACATGGTTGCCAAGATTTCTAAATTTACCGATGATACCAAGCTTGGTATGAACGTCGCAAAGGAAGGAAATACTGCCCGCCTTCAAGATGATCTTCGGAAGATTGGGGAGTGGTCGGACACGTGGCAAATGATATTTAACGTGAACAAATGCAAAGTTATGCATATCGGCCACCGAAACCCCCAATCTCAGTATATCCTTTAGGAACTGCTCTTGAATCCACTAACACTGAGAAGGACTTGGGTGTAACTATCACTAGTGATCTCAACTTCCCGAGGCAGTGTATTGAGGCGGAGAAGAAAGCCCAAAGGGTGTTAGGTTATATAAAGTGACAGTTTGGAGTCCTTCGCTTCGAAAGGATCTCGCAAGATTAGAACGTGTGCAAGCCAGAACAACCAAACTGATTCCCTCTATCAGACACAAAAGTTACGAAGATAGAAAACAGAAATTAGACTTGTTCTCGGTGGAGATCCAGAGACTGCGTGTTCAGCTTATCGAAGTGTTCAAAATACTTCGAGGCTTCGGCATTGTAGACTACAGGGATATTTTCTAGCTTAGCCAGAGCAGAACAAGAAACCACGGCTACAAACTTGAACTGAACCATTACCAGTGTGAGCTGTGTGGAAATTTTCACACATAGCATCTGCGGCACTTGGCAAGCACTTCCAATGGAAGTTGTAAACAGCAATTATGTTTAACAGTTCAAGTCGAGACTAGACATAGTCTTGAAAAATAGCCACTTGGAGACTTGAAGCGTAGCGTGAGTGCTCTTCTAGAGCGTCAATCTGACCCTTTAGAGGACTACGCCTGCTCAAGTGTTCACTCAAAGGTAACCTGTTAGAATGGATCGTAAGATCTACTAGGGTCCCTATTTTCTCTGTTACTCCTCTCTTTGCCCCCCACCCCTCCATTCATTCCAGTGCAAAGAAGGATTATAAAAGGTCTTGGCCACCCGAGTGGCTGTCTTTTATTTTACTTCCCATTTATAACCCCATGTTAATTGTTACTCGGTGTTTCTTTGTGGCAAGCTAATAGATAAGATGTAACCAATGGTGTTGCTAAAGGGTTTGACGTGGTGCCACGATTACTATTTTTTTATATGTTAGATAAAGTATCCAAATTTACATATAATACTAAGAAATTCTTGTGAATAGTAGGGAGAGAAATCAACAAATGCAAAGGAATCAAGATGGCGGATTTGATATTCAGGTAACATAGACACATAGGAATATCTTGGTTAGCTTAAATCAAAGGTTGGACCTTTAGATGGATAGTTATTTGCAAAATCTGCTTAGTTAAATTTATTTAGGAAGATACTTAGTTACATTATTTGGTGTTTTTAATAAATAGAAAATATAGTAAACCAAAAAGTCCTTGTCAGATCATCTACTATTCATTTTAAGATATTAAGGATTTTTTAATTTTAAAAGCAATAAACGTTCTTAATTCTTAAAGTGATGTTCACCGATGTCATTTTTACCTTCCGGAACTTAATAATAACGTAGTTATTCATTTTGCGAAAATATGTTTTTATTTTGCTAAATTTGAATCTTCCCCCGCCATTTGCAGTATTTCCTTCAACTTTTGCCTACTTTTAGCTTAACTAGTTAGCCAATAGCATGCTAAGTTATATCTGCAGACAATCTGCGCGTGCGTATTCTGACTGATTAACCAATAGCATGCTTCTTTATATTTCGGACGCTTCGCGCATCGCTGTCTTCAGTTTACTTATACAATGGCGTACGGTTGTTGTTCTAAGTCACAATACCAAATAATACGCGAAGTCTTTGAGGACGATATTCAGGTCTTAGAAATACATATATAGAGCTGACAGTATAACCCCGCGAGTTATTAAATTCCTTACATGCTGCAGGAAATTTAAATTTAGCCAAGATCGAAATTTCTTTTATTGTAATTTAATTGCAAACGATTCGAATGGCCGTAAAACCGCATGTAAATTTTCGGTTAGTGCGTTTAGGGGCACGTGGCTTTCTAAACTGATTTCTGCGCAAAATTTTATTTCAACGAGAAGCTGAGCAAAATATCGTTAGGGTTAGGTTAGGTTAGATTTGGATCTGGATCTTTTAAATTAAATTGAAAATGTGTTTTTCTTATGCACTGCTTATATGTGTACTTTTCAGATCTGAAACTCGTTTTCGTTAGAAATACATACTTTTATTATTATGGAACTTCAGTCGATTATAGATAAAATATGCATTTCCGGGGGAAACGAGTTTCAAATCTGAAAAGTACCCAGAAAACTGCATAAGAAAAACACATTTTTAAATTCCTTAGATAAAATGCCTTAAAACGAATATTTACCAAATATTTTGAACTTGTGATTGCTAGAACCTTATTTTATAGTGATAAAATATGAAATATTCCATTCAACTATCAAGAGGCGTTTTTAGTGAAGAGGGGATTATTTCTATTTAGAACTAGTCTCTAAGGGTAAAGTTTTCGCAGTAATTCCAGCTACATTTTAGAAAAAGAAGTCTCAAAAATATCCTCTATCGATTCCGATCAACTGATTCCGGCTCGTGAAATGATGAAATCGCTCTTAAAGGCAAACTCTAAATGAGGTGAAAATTTTCTTTGAACCTCTTTGCCATAGCAACGCTTTGATCGCAATAATTTCCGCACGTCATCTGTAACTATGCAACGGTTGAACCTCTTTGCCATAGCAACGCTTTGATCGCAATAATTTCCGCATGTCATCCGTAACTATGCAACGGTTGAACCTCTTTGCCATAGCAACGCTTTGATCGCAATAATTTCCGCACGTCATCCGTAACTGTGCAATGGTTGAACCTCTTTGCCATAGCAACGCTTTGATCGCAATAATTTCCGCACGTCATCCGTAACTATGCAACGGATGACGTAGAGGTTGTGAGGCTAAACAACGCTGCTAACTTCTCGATGGGATTATTTATTAATTTATCATTCATTAATAATTTAATGAACATTTATTAAACTTTTAATACACATATTAGTGGTCATTAAATAAATATTTAATGAATATTCGGTGAACATTAAATGAACTTAAACATATGATGAACATTTAATCGAATCTACTGAGATACATTTTTATTGATTATTTTCGGAACATTTATTTAACGCATTTGTTCAATGACCACCCATGGGAAAATAAGACACTAAATTGGAGGGTCATTATTGCTCACTATGCCCCCCCCCACCTCCCGTCATAACCGATTCTTCCAGAAGGGGGGGAGGTGGGGCTGTGTTCGTACGTCTGAGTCCGTTTGGATGAACACTCGAGCTCTGAGACGCGGCCTTTCATCATCTTCTTCGCCACCTTCTTCTTCATTTGGCCCTTGAGAAGGGGCCGGTACCTACAAGACGGCCCGAGCGCCCCCCTGTTCCCTAGAGGCCTTATTTTTTGGAGCGTCTGGCAGGTTCTCGAGAATTATGCGCCTTACTTACCCCAATATCCCACGTAGGCTCATATGGGCTAAACAAATTCCAAGCACTTTCATTTCTCCTAACTTTACCGGTTTCTTTTCTGAGCCTCTCCTCATTAACTCTGTCATGGTAATGACCTCATTGGTCCTCATTTTTTAGTTCGACTTCCTTAGCGACCACAGTTCTATAATCCTCAGGGCTGAAGTGCTATGCTTGTTCGAGTACGAGACCGGCCTCGAGCTGCGAGACCGCCCCCGATCGCGTCCAGACCGGCTCCCCGATCATCGAATGCCCCCCGGGCCCCCGCCCCTGCTGCATCGTCCAGCGCCAGGAGGCGAACCACCGGCGAGGTAAGAAGAACCACCCAGGGGTGGACAGATGTAAGTGTCCCTTAGTTTCATCTACTAGTAGTAGTGGCAGTGACAGTGGTAGTGATAGCGGTAGTAGCAGCGGTAGTAGCAGTGGTAGTAACAGTGATATTAGTAGTAGCAGCAGGAGTAGTAGTAGTAGTACCCTAAGGAGCAGTAGTAGTAACAGCAGCAGCAGGAGTAGTAGTAGAAGTAGTAGCAGCAGTAGTAGTAGTAATAGTAGCAGCAGAAGTAGCAGTAGCAGCAATAGGTAGTACTAGCAGTAAGAGTAGTAGCAGGAGTAGTAACAAGGAGTAACAAGGAAATGAAGTACCCTAGGAGACCTTACGGTCCATTCAAGGAGGGTACCTTTGGACTAGCAATCGAGCGGGCACATGGCTGCTCAATTGTTTTGCGTCCCTAAACGGCCACTTTTCAAGACTTTGTCTAGTCTTGACTTGAACTGGTCAACAGATTCACTGTTGACAACTTCCACTGGAAGTGCGTTCCACTTACCGCAGATACTGTAAGTGAAAAAATTTCCGCACAGATTGCGGTTGTAACGCTTCAGTTCAAGTTTGAAGACGTGAATGCGCGTTTCTCGGACGGAAGCCTTTTGGCGAATGCGGTGGGTCCCTCCGAGGCGGCCAATATTAGTGCTCTTCGGAAACTTGTTGGTACTCCGGTGAGTGTGACGCCGCAGTTTAACATCAACTTTGTGAAAGGAGTAATTTATGTGAGGGAACTCGTTGACTACTCCATAGAAGATATCACTCTAGAGTTGGCCGACCACGGGGCGGTCGAGGACGAGCGTGTGATGAGAAAACAGGGAGGGGCCTCGAGACCCACCCCTACACTCTTCGTCACGTTCGAGTGTGACAAGTTCCTGAAGTTGGTGCGTGTCGGTTGGTACCGCTACCGCGTGAAGGCATTCGTGCCACTGCCGCGAAGGTGCTATTACTGTCACCGCTTCGGCCATACGAATCGCTCATGTAGACGTGCAAAGTCGGGGTCACCCGAAGTCTGTGTAAATTGCTCAAAGGCCGCACGCGATAAGGCCAAATCGTGTGTGGCAAGTGTTTCAATTGCGGAGAGCCGCACCCGGCTTCTTCGAAGCAATATTGTGCAGATCTCATTGAGAAAGAAATCCTGGCCGTTCAGGCCCAGGATCGACTCTCATTCCGCGAGGCTAAGGACTTAATCTTAGCGCGCCCGGCTCAGCCTGGGATGTCTTACGCCTCAATGCTTAGAAAGACACTCTCTGCTCCAGGCCCATCCAGGTTGCTGAGGCCATTTCTCTTGTTTGGATATCTGGAAGGCAGACATCCTCTCTGGGGAGACTACTCAATAAATTACAGGGGACAAGTCCTTGCCAATCTTATCGAAGAGCTTGAGATAGGTGTCCTAAATATGGATGAGTTTACGCATCGCTGCTTGAGAATCGCTTCATTTTCGTGCCTTGATATATCTCTGTGCTCTCCGGATGCACAGCCTGATTTTGATCGGGGGGTGGTCGATGACCTTTATGGTAGTGATTACTTTCCCATTTACATATCATTTTCTAGGCCGCTGCAGCCTGAAAGCCAACCTCGGTGGTGCTTGGCGCGGGCGCGGTGGCCTGCATTTCAGCAAATAATTAAATTCTCTATCTCAGTCGATGAGTTTAGGTCAGTAGATGAGGCCGTTGAGTTCTTCTCCAGCAACCTCATCACCGCGGGCCTGACTACTATTCCCAGAACTTCTGGCCCTTTTTCACGCCGACCACTCCCGTGGTGGTCGGCCGAGTGTGAGACGGCCCTCAAACAGAATCGGTATGCCTACATGCGCTATAAACGCCGCCCGAACAATTTCACTGTAGCTGAATTTCGTCGGGCTATGGCTAGGTCCTGGTATATTTCGAAGCACGCCCGCCGCTCTTCTTGGCGGACATACGTGTCTTCACTTAACGGGAAGACCCCTCTAACAAAGGTGTGGAAGTAAGTCAAAAGGATTCGGGGCAAGCTCTCGCAGGACTCCCTTCCAGTTCTCCAGGAGGATGGGACCGCAATCTTGGACCCCGCGTCCGTAGCGGAATCCTCTGCGACCGCTTTCTCCGCATTCTCTAGTCGAGATGCTGCTATGCCAGGCTTCAATGCACGTGGTGATGTCGCGGAAGGCCGCTGGCTGGACTTTACCTCCAGAGGAGGAGAACCCTTCAACGGCAAGTTTACTTTGAGTGAGTTGCATTCCGCTCTTGCTTCCTGCGCGGACACCACCCATGGTCCGTACGCCATGCTTTAACACCTGGGTGAGCAAGGTATGGCCTGGGCAGAGGGTAACCTCCCAGACTCCTGGCGAATCGCTACCGAGGAGAGATCATTACTCCCTGCACGGTTTCCGCACAATCTCTCTAACCTTCTGCGTGTGCAAGTTGATGGAGAAATTGGTAAATGTTAGATTAGCCTTTTTCTGGACAGCAAAGGCCATTTGAGTTCTGCGCAGTGCGGCTTGCGCAAGTTCCATTCCACGTCGGATGCTCTACTTCGACTGGAAAATGCTGTCTGCGAGGCCTTCCTTCGTAGACAGCACTTCGCCATGGTGTTTTTCCCTCTGGAGAAGGCCTATGATACCGTATGGCGATACGGTATCATGGAGACCCTTCACACGATGAGGGCGAGAGGACGCCTCCCGGTCTTTATATCTGAATTTTTCCGAGATCGTCGATTTCGCGTATGGCTGGAGGGAATCCTCTCCGGCCTAATGGAGCAGGAAGAGGGTGTCCCACAGGGAAGTGTCCTCAGCGTTACACTCTTTTCCTTGAGCATCAACGGTATCACCTCGGTGCTGGCAGAAGTTGTTCTCGCTACGCTCTACGTGGACGACCTTCTATCTATTTTGGCGCGACCCAGATTCCAACTCTAGAGCGTCGACTCCAACAGGCATTGAACCGCGTCTCTCGCTATGGCGAAGCGCACAGGTTTTGGTTTTCTTTGGCCAAGACTAAGGTAGTGTACTTCTGCCGCCATACACGGCTCCACCCTGACCCAAACTTGTTTCTTAATGGGGGGCGCCTGGAAGTGGTTGAATCTCACCGTTGCCTTGGTCTTACATTTGACCGACGCCTCACTTGGAAGGCTCATATTCGCAGCCTTAGGGTCTCTTGTACCAGGGCCATGGATATTCTTCGTTCTATGACGTTCAGCGCTTAGAGTGCTGATAGGGCTTTTGTCTTACTTTTTTATCGATCCTTTTTCCGTTCGAAGCTCGACTACGGATGCGAGTTTTATGCATCTGCAGCCGAACGTTTATTGCAGGAGGTGGACTCGATCCCCCACACCGGCCTTTAATTGGCGACCTGTGCCTTCCGCACTTCCCCTAATGAGAGTCTACTTTTCGATGCTGGAGAGATGCCATTATCTATGCGCCGTACACGCACCAGCGTAGCGTCTCCCTTTGTCGCCAACGGTTCTTAAAGTATCCGCAGCTGAACTCGAAGGTGCATATGCCCTCGAGAGACGCAAGTCATACCCTAAGCCCTTTGGGTTTAGGGCTAGGAAACTCCTTCGAGAGCTAGATATAGCTCTCATGTCGGTGGCGCCCCTGGTTCTGCCCAGAACGCCACCCTGGATATTTGTCGCCACGCCTCTGCTCCCAAAGCTTGTACAGCGTCGGGAGTATTGCGTTAGGCCTTTTCGGAGCACATCTCGCGTCACGCTGGAACCGTGCCAGTGTATACGGATGGCTCCAATTCCCAAGAGAGGGTCGGTTTCCACGCTATATTCCCTCTGTTTGAAGTCAGCGGGGCACTTCCAGGCGCTGCGTCTTTCCTTACGGCTGAGTTGGTGGCAATACACCATTCGGTACGGGAGATTACGCGACGTACCCGGTTCGGAGACCGGATCGTAATTTATAGGGACTCACAAAGTGCACTAAGTGCTTTTGGGGCATTGGAATCGCCGCACCCTCTGGTTCGCGATATCCGTGATGCCATGATTTTAGTGAACCGGGTGGATGTCGAGATTATCTTTTTCTGAGTTTCTGGACATGTGGGAATTGCGGCGAATGAGCGCGCCGACGAGGGCGCCAAAGAGTCCTCGAGGACCGGGAGACCGGACCAGCGTTTCGTTCTTCCACACACAGACTACATGGCAGGAATACGGACAGCTCTTCGAACTGTTTGGCAAAGAAGATGAGAGACAGTCTAGGGGAACTTAAAGTTGCGTGCCATTGCGCCGCGACTGTTCACATGGAACTATCCTCTAATGCCGCGACGGCTTCAGGTCACTTTATGTCGTTTCCAAATTGGGCACACTCGTGTGACGCATCGCCATTTGATAGAGCACTCGCCTGCGCCCTATTGTGACGACTGCGTCGTCCCCTAGACTGTTGGGCTCATTCCCTTCGAATGTCCCAGTCTGGGTGATCTTGGCGCACGTTACCTGTCCCGGTACCGTGAAGGGCGGGGTCGCTACCATCTGTCCCTTTTACTCGGGACGAGTGCGTGCCCATTGACTTGTGGACTTGTAGACTTTTGGGGGGAGGCTGGCCTTCTCCCTTTTATTTAACTAGTTCTTTTTGTTATTGCTTTCTTTGTAGTTCGCACGTTCCTGCGCAGGGGGGACCTCCTCCCGACGTAGGAGCTTGCTTCCTCCTTGTTACGATGTTCCCTTATTATTTTTGTTATTGTTTTTCATTCTTATTTTAAAGTAGCCTAGCGCTAGGCTGCCGTGAGTGCGGCGACTTATGCCTAAGTGGGTAGTTGCCAGATAGGCTCTTAAAACCCCCCCACCAAATTCGGCGGCAAAGTCGCGCCCAGCTATGTAAACTACATCTGCATTTTATCTTGGTCAAACTTTAAGATCATTTAAGGAGCGAAATCAGCATATTAGCTAAGAATGAGCGTTCGCTTTGAAAGCCATTCTGTGTGATTTATTATTTGGGTTTTTTCAACCACCAAATGCTTCACGATCTTATCTCTAACAACTGACTCTAAGAGTTTACCAACGACCAAAGTAATAGAAATGCGCCAAAAGTTTCAGGGATCCATTTTTATGCTTTTTTGTGAATATGTTGTTGCATTTTCCTCGTTGAAGTCCAAATTTATATTTGGAAACTTGTAGAAAGACGCTTTCAGAGTTCGCTTCCTAATTCTTTAAGGTGAATTGAACAGATTTACTCAAGACTAGCGTTTTGTAATTTCTTTTAATATAAACCTAGTTTCATTTTCCATTATGTAATATCTGAAAGTGTTGCATCTTCATCAAAATTGATTACTTATTGTAAGTTATTTATATCTTCGACGGTAAAAAAGGTTGGCCAAATATTTATTTTGTCTCAACTACTTAGTCCTGCTCTTCCCCAAGGACACTTAGGGCATCCTCAAGATACCCGATGCACCCTCATATTGTATACGATTGTTTATATATCGATAAAATCGTTTTGGCTCTTCTTTTGACAACGACCTTTAGTTACCTTTATAGTTCTTTTTTCTGTTCTTATTTTGACTTTGGAAATGCGACGATTATAATAAAAGTATCAGTTTTGATTCTCGACAGCATTGATGGTTTCGATATTTTACACATTCAGGTACGTTCCTTCGTGTAATTTTTAATCTCAGTATTTATTCACGGCGCCTGGTTTGATTTATTAGAACCTCAAGATTTACAACATAATATTGCGTTACATATTTATATTGAAAATGAGCGCTGAAAATCAGTCATTTTCTGGACGTTTTAATCGTTTAAAATTTCTCTCAATTAAAAGTCGTAAAATGGGACGCGAAAACAGGTCCAAATTACGAGATGGAAAGTCTGGAATGAGATGAAAGTTTTCGTCATCATTTGGGGAAATATTTTGTTGTAGAATAGTAGGAGTAGTAGTATTTTTTAAATATTAGTTGTTAGTATTTTACTAGCAGTTAGTGTAAGTGTTCCACACATTTTCATTATCTCTTACAAAACCACTTTCTTCACACATCACTCCTTGCTAACTTTATGCGCCATGCGGCCTCGTTGCTATTGCGCATTAAGTTCGAGCCAAAAATTAAATAGTTACCACTCATTTCCACTTCCAGTAACTTTGCTTTGGGATCAAGCCACTGCTTTCGATTGCTGTTGATTGAAAGTAGTGCTTGTAGTCAGATGAATCTCTGACACGACCAGATTCCATTCTTGGTTGTCATGACAATGTCACTGCCGAGCAGAATCTGAGTCTATCTGTATGTTTCTCCCGTTTTCTCTTTTTTTCTATGGCATTTATGCTTAGTTACAGAGCTATGAATGTTAATTATACCATTACTAAGAATCATCATTATAAATAATAGGAAAAAGGATGGCAATAATAATAATTATTATTATTATTCCAACCAAGTGTATATCAATAGAATATTCTTAGTCTGTATCTTCCCGTGTTGTGGGAGGAACAATGACCCCCGATGCCAAGCAGCCGCAGAAACACGATGAAGGAGGTAACTAAATGCGATGTCATTTTCCTGCGTAATAAGACCATGGTTAAGAGACCTTGAGTGTGAGGGGCTCACTGGCCCCGACTTTTCACAAATCCTCTCTTTGAGGAGGACTGGGTGTAAAGGTAGGATGATGATTAACATATGGATGCCAGATCATTTGTCTTAAATACACCCTCGCCCCCTCATTTAGCTCTCATCTGTTCTCCTAGTCCGTTGCTTTACTTCCCCGCAAGACCCGACTCCCACTTCATGTAAATGGAATGATGGGCTAAATCAGGCTCATTGCAGGGGTAGTGGAGTCCTTGTTCCGTGGCTGTCAGGAGAACTGCACGATGGATAACTTCGTTTCCCTGGCAGGACCAACCTTCACTGTCTATTACACCTACTGCTCACAGTCGCTGTGCAACGGCGGCTTTGGAAACCGACCTATTGGAGGTAAGGATCCCTAGAGCAGGGACAAAAAGGAACCTACAAATAAACCAAGGATTTACGGGGATGCAAAAATTAGACGATCAAGCGTGATGGGGTGAGGGGGGGGGGGGTGAGTCACTGTCATCATTTCCTATCTTATCTTTTTATCTCCTAGCGCGGACGGATTCTAATGCCACAATCCTTTCCCTCCCTAGGCCAGAATCAATCCAGGTCAGGAGAGGAACTTTCAAGATCCTTGGATACAAGTGCAGCCTCTTCACCACAGATTAGATCCTCCGCTCTCTTGGCAGCATGGTACATTCTCTTGTCATGGATTCTACAGCGACAGACAAACTTAGGAACAAAGCCAAGGTTTACTACCGGCCAACATGGGCTCGTCGGTTGTCTTTAAAAAATAACATTTAAATTGTAGACTTATTTAATAACTATTTTTATTTATGTATTTGTCTTTCTTATATGGAAGCTGAATGAAACAGGGGTCATTGGTGAATTTTGTTAATTCAGGTTTCAATACTGAGGTGGATTCTAAGAGATGGCGATGGGTGAAAAACAATTAATGCATGCTATGAGAACCAGAGAAGTTCTACTTCTAATACTGGCAAGTGTGTGGGTTCGAATGAGCCTAAATGAAAAGAAAAGCAAATTTGTTTGATAAATGATCAATTTCTAAGGTTGTTACGAAAATATTCGACACACTCTAAGATTAATACATGGTATTATTACAAGGTGTTCCTTGGTATTGAAATTAGAGGCTGGCAAGGTTCTGGATTATCACAATAATATCGCTCTTCTTACTCAGTATGCGCACAAGTAATCCCACTTAGACTTCGACTCTGGCTCGGCATTTTTTATTTCCCTTATGTCTAATTGCCAGTATTCAGGATAGTTAAAATTTAATGATAATCTAAATGTTTTCGTCTATTAGAAAACTGCTCTTTTTATAATGCTGTATTAATCCTATTGCATTGGAACCCTTAGGAGAAATATTACACAAGAAATCCCTTAGAAAAATGAATAAAACCTGCCGATTAGACGTTCCGGGGCTTTGATTCTCCTTTTTTAAGATGTTCTTTCAGCCAAAAGCAGCGCCTAAATTCATATTGGTTAGGAAAAGGGAAGGGTGAGAATGTAAGGATATGAATGGTCTGTTACTAGTAAGAAGGAATTTATGTGTGGTGTATTTGATGTTATTAAATTGTATGTTGAATGGGTATGGGACCATCCGAACATAAGATATTCTATTAGGTTAAATTGGTTGCTGTGTGGATGAGAAGAAGAGAGGAAGGTGAAAAGAAAGAGAGAACCAAAAGGGAAAGGTTGGTGAGAAAGAGAGTCAAAAATGAATGGTTGTTGAAAGTCAGAATCAATAGTGAAAGTTTGTTGAGAGATAGAATTAAAAATGAAAGGTTGTTGAGAGATAGAATTAAAAGTGAAAGGTTGTTGAGAGATAGAATTAAAAGTGAAAGGTTGTTGAGAGATAGAATTAAAAGTGAAAGGTTGCTGAGAGAAAAATAATCCAAAGTGAAAGGTTGTTAAGAGATAAACCAAAAGTGAAAGGTTGTTGAGAGAGAAAACCAAATGTGAAAGGTTGTTGAGAGAGAAAAACAAAAGTGAAAGGTTGTTGAGAGAGAGAACCAAAAGTGAAAGGTTGTTGGGAGAGAGAACCAAAAGTGAAAAGTTGTGAGAAAGAATCAAAGGTGAAAGATTTTTTAGATGGAGAATCAAAAGTGAAAGGTTGTTGAGAAAGATAAGGAGAATAAAATGAAAATTGTAGGAACAACAGATATCAAGTAATCTGCGAGGAAATGAACGGAAATAACTTAAGAGGGGATAGGAAGAGTTGAAGAGTGGTGGCTAGCACCGATGAGGTATGTAGATACTCATGATGCTGTTAACTCATGTGCTGGCTGTGTGTGGTCTCTGGATTCTGGGGTTCTTAGCGCGAGCGTAGCGTGTTATCTGTCGCGTATTTTGAAGTATGTTGGGTCTCGTGAGCTTCCCCAACTAAAATGTTAGACAGTTAAGGTTGTATGTGTTGAGTGATGTGAGTTTGTTGTTTTCGTGTAGTCTAGACATGAGTGTGTAACAAGGAGAGTGACATGTGCGTTTAAGAGCATAGTTCTGAATGCGTGACTCGCAGCTATTAGTGTAATCGAAGCGTATGTGAAGATTGAACGAGTTAGTGTTTGGTATAATTATAATTGTAGTTTGCGGTTGGCAGGGTAGAACCGGCTTAGTATTTTATGTGTTTTTTGCTCGTGCTTTTGTGATGTTCTGGTGTACATGGAAACGTATTTTCGTGTGAGGTTTGTATATAAGTCTCGTGAGGGCTGGGTAGTTAAGGTCTGGTGTATATATATATATATATATATATATATATATATATATATATATTTAAATGTTGTGCACGTAGTGAATACGCGATCGTAGAGGGTCGCCTGTGTCTTCAGAGGAGCGTATGTGAAGGTGTGTCAATCAGCCACTTGTCCTCATATTCTGTCTTCTCTTTCAGTATCATTTGTGCATGGTGCGCGATCCTTTCAGGGCCCTGTTAAAGTGGAGAATTGTCTAGTCGTCAACGTAAGACAGCGTGTGTGTGCAGTTTTGGGGTGAACCCCGGTTGCCATTGGTGTATGTTATGAATAGTGTAGGTGCCAGTACGTTTATCCTTGGGTACGTCTGTGCGTGGTGTAAATGGGCGTGATTTTTTGTGTTACATATTGTATTTTATGCGACACCTCCGGTCGGTAAGGTGTGAGAGAAGTCTTCTGGTGCAGATAAGGAGCTCCGTGTGGTTGTGTAGTTTCCAACCAAGTCTCTCGTGGCACATCTTATGGAAGGCTTTCGCCACGTCCTTGCTGATGGAATATTTTGTCGTAACTGTCATGCTTTCTGCATTATGTCGTAAACGATGGTAACAACCGGCTGAGTTGACCGGTGTCTCCTAAAATCATATTGGCAAGGAAAAACCAGTCACTCTCCCTCAGAAAATTCCGGAGACGGTTTTTGACCGAAGGCTCAAGAAGTATGCCTAGGTGCTCAAATAGTGCAATAGGCCTATAGTCGTTTGCTGTTTGCGAGTTTGGGCTTTTGTTTTGTTTATGTAGTATTATGTTATGTGTTGTTTTCTGGGAGGTGGTGTGTTATTGTCGTTAGTAGGCCGGAAAAACTGGAGAGCGTCTTGGTGTACTTTTGATTTAGCACTTTGTTTCCTCGATGGTTACAGGGATGTTTAATATTATCGAGTACCTCCATTCGTATTGGAGAGGGGAAGGCCTAAGCTCGCTAGCGTGGAACCAAAACCATTTCCGGACTTCCTGGAAGTGTTCTTGCCCGTGTGGGTGCGTTGTGAGTATAATGCGTCGAGGGTGTAATTAGTGTCGTAGAATTCCCCCCCTTTTTGTTCTATTCTAAGAGTGCTAAGAGTGTCTAATATATTGATATTATAAGAATATCTTAACGAACTGAGCCGTTACGAAACACGTAAGGATATATAAGAGAAACGAACATTAATCCCAAAATAAACTTATATTTTATCTTTATCAATTGAATACATAACATTTATGCATTAACTACAGCAATACTCTGAATATTATCCTAAACAAAAATTAATTAAATTAGTTTACCCCTCAAATATTTGTTAACGTTTTCTCTACACACAACAATAATATAAGAATTAGGCCTACGGACTCATGTGGAGTTTAAAAGGCCTCAGAAATGTTATTTACTCTCAACGCGTGCCGCCGGCCAGATGTAGATGAACGAGATCACACGGTTGTTTTGGCGAGGGTGGCAGCTGGGGGGTCCACACGTTCTTCCGAAGGGGGAGGGGGTTCTTCAAGGACGAGAACCAATACGGTGCTTTATGCAACACCTAGGAGGTCGTGGTCTCTCTGGCGAGAGTGAGTCGAACTTGGTTCTTAAATCAAGTTAACTTGGAGTGCGGTGTGACCACCGAGTAACGAGCTCGAGGAGGAGCTTTTCTCCTTCGTTACTTATTCCCTTATGGACGAGGACTGAACTCGGGGAGGGTCTTCTTCAAGGGCGAGGATAACGGAGGGGGGTTTCTCTGGCGAGAATAAGTTACTTAAAGTTCGGTGTGGCCACTGAGTAACGGGCTCGAGGAGAGCCTTTTCCTTCTTCTTTTCTTAATTCCTCAAGGACGAGGAATACCCCTGGTGTTTAAGGTGCGCCAGGATATGAGGAGTCTCTCTGGCGAGAGTAAGTTGAACTTAACAAAGTTAACTTAACGTTTGGTTTGATAACCAGGGACTTAGCTCGAGGATGAGCTTCTTCTTAGCCCCTTAAGGTAGGTAGCCCTGCCTCTCTCGCAGGGTACTTCTTGGTCTGGCGAGCCAAGTATACTACCTCTCCAGTCTTGGTAGTTCGGTTTGATCCGAAGACTTCGTCACCTAGAGACTGACGTATACTACCACGATTTTACTCAGAGTTCCTCATTTATACCTCATCACCCCACTGGGGAAGTGGTAAGGGGGGGAGGGGCTTGAGGACGGCCCCAGGAGAGTTCTTTTTCCAAACGGTTTTTTACACGAAGTCAAACATCGGCTCCTCGTTAGCCTTCGAGATTGGGAGAAACACGTCTCCAATTTCTTATTTGACGTGAAACTAGATCTCACTTTCCTGGGGGAGATATTACATTTTGAACTTTAGGGTCTTTCATGGCACCGAGTTGTGCCACACTGCGGTTAAGCACTGAACCCGCCGATGCCTTCGACGGATGTCTTTGCGGTAACCGCCTTGTGACTGCACCAAGAGTGAACGGGGGGGTGGGGAAGTGACCATTCCCCTACAACACCTCCCATCGAAGAACTTAATGGGGAGGGGGGATGCTCCCGGGAACTCAAAACAACTTACTCAACCTAGTCGAGATTAGTAAAGTTGTATTTCTTTAGCCCTCTCATACATTAAGTTTCCTTACACATGTACGCCCTCGCGCGCGTTACACAGGCAATGTGTCGAACTAGACATACTCGATTTACAATTTTACATGAAAATAACCAAACCTTAATTCATCGATTACCCACAAAAAAAACCCAACAAAACAAGCTGCTTCCTTACATTTCTAAGTTTTTGAGAACTTAAATCCTACCGATAAATATTAACACGAACAACAAATGAAAACATGGTTTCACGCTCATTAGGTGCTGAAATAACCCTCAATGGTATTTCGTCTCCGCCTATAGAGCAGCTGTACTTTATCGGCTCCTTTGATGTAGCTAATCCTAAAATGGTGCTCTAAGACCAATACTTTACCGCGCCTGAGTCGGCTGTTCGGTTTATTGAGTCTACCCCAGTATGTTACTAAATGGTAGCGGTATTTCAACCTACTCGACTTACCCATATTATGGTACTTGACTACCTTTAAATTGAACATTAAGGCTAGAGCGGCCTGTTGCAACGGGGCATAATTGATGGGAGCGTAGGTCCCGTAGCTCTCCTTTAACCAGGGACACTGGAAGATCATGTCTAGGTTCGATCTTTGGTGATCGAGAAAACGTTTCCATGCGAGGTCGTTAATGGGCGTGGCGCTCACTACGACTTGGTGATTTAGCGGTAACTCCGTGGACGTTCCGTTCGGGGAGGAGACTTCTAGGGGTAGGGGATACTCATCCGCGTCTGCCATTTGACTAGTCTTACCTGGGTGTATCGCAATAGCACCTCTTTCCTCCTTCCTTGTCAACTCATTTGACTCACTTTTCTTAGTAGGTAGTTCCTCAGGTACACCTGCTCGTACCTCTACTCTACCTTCTTCTTCCCTGATAACCCCATTTGGCTGGGTTCTCCTCGTAGGTTCTTCCTTAGGTACACATGCTGGTACCTCGTCCCTACTTCCTACTTCTTCCATCGTTACCCCCATTTGGTTGGGTTTCCCTTGATGGTCCTTTCTTAGGTCCAGGCCGGGCTACAGCTTCCTCGGCCTCTATGAGATTCTCGATAGGTGCTCTTTCGAGTGCGAGCAATCTTTCCTTTTCTTCTCTCTCTTCTCTTTCAGCTTGAGCACGTTCTTTTTCCCTCTTCATTCTCCTTTCCTCCGCCTCTTTTTCTGCTTTCGCTATTTCATTTTCCCGTCGGGTTCTTCTTTCTTCATCTTCCAGGTTTATCTTTATTTTTCTTTCATCATCTTCTCGTTTTATCTTTATTCTCCTTTCCTCATCTTCCCTTTCTATCCTGTTTCCGAATTATTGTGCTTCTCTTTTCAACAGTATTATTCTTTCGCTTGTTTTACCTCCTCTCAGCATTCTTCTTTCCTCTCTTTCTATTTTCCCCTGTATTCTGTCTTTCTCTAATTTTATGTCTCTCTGTATTTTTATTGCTTCGCATTCTCTTTTCCCTTCTCTTTTTATATTTTCCCTCTTTCTATCAAACTCTATTATTTCTTCTTCTTCTTCTCTTTGTATTCTCAATTCTTCGATGATGTAGGCATCCATATCCTCGCCTTCAAATCCCAGAATTTGGGCTTGTAGGTAAAATCTTTTGACCGGATCCATTTTGTGTTGGTCCGTCGAATTTTCCTTACTGTACTCTCAGGTAATTATGCCACCACTCACCAGGTAGCGCTCAGCATAACTTACCCTTAATCCCACTACTATGCTGATTGAAATACCACTCCCGACAACAAATTTACCACTTAGCCTACCAATTACCTTTAGATTGTTACAACCCCTAACTCTACCAATTTTCCTCTCGTCAATTATTCTCTTATTCCTGATCTGATATTCCTTTACGTGTTGGCTCTTTCTTAATTTGACACTGCTGGGTTCTTTCTAATAACAACCCCACAAACCTGACACCACTTTTATTTATGTCGTAGAATTCCCCCCCTTCTTGTTCTATCTCTAAGAGTGCTGAGTGTGTCTAATTTATTTAGATATCGGAATATCTTTACGAACTGAGCCGTTACGAAACACGTAAGGATATATAAGAGAAACGGACATTAATCCCAAAATAAACTTATATTTTATCTTTATCAATTGAATACATAACATTTATACATTAACTACAGCAATACTCTGAATATTATCCTAAACAAGAATTAATTAAATTAGTTTACCCACAAAAATTGGTTAACGTTTTTTCTACACACAACAATAATATAAGAATTAGGCTTACGGACTCATGTGGAGTTTAAAAGGCCTCAGAAATGTTATTTACTCTCGACGCGTGCCGCCGGCCAGATGTAGATGAGCGAGATCACACGGTTGTTTTAGCGAGGGTGGCAACTGGGGGGTCCACACGTTCTTCCGAGGGGGGGTGGGTCTTCAAGGACGAGAACCAATACGGTGCTTTATGCAGCACCTAGGCAGTCGTGGTCTCTCTGGCGAGAGTGAGTCGAACTTGATTCTTAAATCAAGTTAACTTGGAGTGCGGTGTGACCACCGAGTAACGAGCTCGAGGAGGAGCTTTTCTCCTTCGTTACTTATTCCCTTATGGACGAGGACTAAACTCAGGGAGGGTCTTCTTCAAGGGCGAGGATAACGGAGGGGGGTTTCTCTGGCGAGAATAAGTTACTTAAAGTTCGGTGTGGCCACTGAGTAATGGGCTCGAGGGGGAGCCTTTTCCTTCTTCTTTTCTTAATTCCTCAAGGACGAGGAATACCCCTGGTGTTTAAGGTGCACCAGGATATGAGGAGTCTCTCTGGCGAGAGTAAGTTGAACTTAACAAAGTTAACTTAACGTTTGGTTTGATAACCAGGGACTTAGCTCGAGGATGAGCTTCTTCTTAGCCCCTTAAGGTAGGTAACCCTGCCTCTCTTGCAGGGTACTTCTTGGTCTTGCGAGCGAAGTACACTACCTCTCCAGTCTTGGTAGTTCGGTTTGATCCGAAGACTTCGTCACCTAGAGACTGACGTATACTACCACGATTTTCCTTAGAGTTCCTCATTTATACCTCGTCACCCCACTGGGGGAGTGTTAAGGGAGGGAGGGGCTTGAGGACGGCCCCAGGAGAGTTCTTTTTCCAAACGGTTTTTCTCACGAAGTCAAACATCGGCTCCTCGTTAGCCTTCGAGATTGGGAGAAACACGTCTACAATTTCTTATTTGACGTGAAACTAGATCTCACTTTCCTGGGGGAGATATTACATTTTGAATTTTAGGGTCTTTCATGGCACCGAGTTGTGCCACACTGCGGTTAAGCACTGAACCCGCCGATGCCTTCGAAGGATGTCTTTGCGGTAACCGCCTTGTGACTGCACCAAGAGTGAACGGGGGGGTGGGTAAGTGACCATTCCCCTACAATTAGTATTAGAGTGTTTGCGTTTATTGTGAATTAAGGTACCTGGTCGCTTGGGTTTGTACCTAATATTCTCTTTACGCACCGCTTGAAGAAGGACGGGTAAGTGCAGTGACCGTTATCCGCGATGCTGGTCTGTAAGGGAAAGGGACACCAAAAAGAATACCCTCTTCATTTTTTTCATGAATTCCTTTCCTCTCTATGACTCCTAAGTATAACTCCATGTGGAGTAATCTCTGAATCGAAAAAGAAAAATAAAAGAACAAAGAATTGGAATATCCGTCAGCCGCTTCATAGGTGCAGTTAATTAAGTTGGGCGCTAAAAGCTTTTACCTCGCCGAGAAAGCGCTAATCTCCGTAGTCGGGAAACTGCTAACCGAAAGTTTCCCGCCCACATCGTAAAGGCCATTAAAACTTGAGTCAGGCGACAAACGCTAATCTATCTGGCCGCCGGAAGTGGTCAGTCAGTCGTCTGAGTATACCAACGAGGAGAAACAAAAAACATGGCGGTCATATAAATACCATGGGTTTTCGAATATCGGCTGATTGAGTTTGAGAACCCGTCGCCTTCGGTTCAGATCGTGAGTCTGTTTCCCCAAGTCCCTGGTATTCACTATACCATCGAGGTGGGATCTCACCAGGCAGTTCCATCTCTTTTGTTAAGGCTTACTCTGTTCAGAGCAAGCCTCGAATCGTTTCATCCCGAAGGATTGGCCTGGATTCCTCTCGTCTCATCTGGAACTTTCCCTCAAGGATCTCCAGTTTCCTGTGTGAGACTTCGTGCCGAGGCGCGTTAGAGTCGCAATTTTTGGAGGTTGCATTTCTCTGGAGCAGAGGTGCCATCGTCCGTCTTCAAGGAGGATCGTGAACTCGTCTTCTGCCCTCCCCCCCCTTCATCCTCGTCACCATCAGGATATTCGGCCGAGAATCACGTCCATTTTCCGTCTCCATTTCCCCGCGCTGACTCGCTAAAGGATTCCCCTTCCTCGAGGTGACCCCATTAAGGTAAAAACGACCCTTGCTTGTATCTCGTTAATCGACCCACTTTCCGAAAAATAAATATTCCCTCTGTTAACTGATTTATAGTATCCCATTTAAAAGCTGATTAACGAGTAATTAATGTTACCCGATTGCCAATTAATCTATATTCTGTCAGAATTGTCCCTATTCATATTACCTATATTTCCCGTATGTATATATTTGTAAACTAGTGACATTAAAATT
Source organism: Ceratothoa steindachneri (assembly GCA_963969495.1). Taxonomy (NCBI): domain Eukaryota; kingdom Metazoa; phylum Arthropoda; class Malacostraca; order Isopoda; family Cymothoidae; genus Ceratothoa; species Ceratothoa steindachneri. The sequence continues at coordinate 219,175,652 of OZ018317.1, forward strand.
ATATTTGGGGTTTTCACGCTTTAAATATATCTTTGAACTGCAATTTGGTAAACTCATTAAACGCTATCGGCCCCTGTAGTAAATCGCACTCTTATACCTCGTAATCAACGGATTACTCCTACGAAGTGAACGTACTTGTACGTAGTGGAGGACACGTACGTACATTAGAGGATATATGTATATATAACTGTATATATACTAGTACATATTCTCGTGGCTTTTATCTCTTTCCTCCCAACCAATATATATATATATATATATATATATATATATATATATATATATATATATATATATATATATATATATATATATATATATATATATATATATATATACGTATTGTCTGGGTGTGTGCGTTTATTGTGTATTAAGGTACCTGGTTTTGCTGGGTTTGTACTCAACATTCTCTTTACGCACCGCTTGAAGAAGGACGGGTGAGTACAGTGACCTTTATCCGCGATGCGGGTCATCTCACGAAACTGGCGGTTCTGATCCAGCGGCACGCATTGTACGATGCAGGCAAGTAGGATTGTGATGTGTTTTCATGCGCCTCTATCCTAGAGTAGTGGTGTGGGAATAAGAAGGTATACATAGATGTGGTCGGATAGTAGGTGGGGATATGTGGCTATGTTGGTGTGGTTGCGTGTGACGTTGTCATTCCGGATGACTATATGAGGAGAGTCAGGCCGATATGCTCGCAGCCCATTCACCGCAAAGCGTCAGTCAGATTCATGTCCGCATAATTATTGGTGTTCGAAAGCAATGTAAGATATTTGCATTTAGGCTCCCCTACAAAGAAGAGTGCAAGATTGTGGTTTTATAGAGCCCGGAGTGGGACTTCTATGTGTAGCTGTTGTCGTAGTGGGCTCTATCAGTGTCAACCTTGCAGGCTAGAAAGGAATCGCTTATTTGTGTGTTATGAAAGTGTAATGTATAGAACGCTTAACTAGAAACTCTGATCCCAATTGCATCGGTAAGGTAAATGTCGTAGCTTGCAAAGCAAAGTCTATTTTTCGGAGGGTATATGCTGGGAGAGTTCAAGAGGATGATATCAGGTCAATGAGTGTTAAGCACCCAGTTAGAAACGATGTGGCCAACACTGTGCTAACTGCGTACGTTTAGCTGTGTCACACTAAAACGGCCTATGGCCAGGAACGGATTGCGCGTGCGGTGGCGTTGGAATGAGTTGGAATGGGTTAGCATACGGGTGCTTCAGAGGGTTGTGATGAGGTGACATGATCGGGGCGGAGGGTTAGGTGGGTACATTGAAAATATGGGTTGGAAAAGAGGAAAAGTGGTAGGGACAGTGGAAGAGGAGGTGTGGGCAGCAGAAGGAGGGTTGGTTACTGCGGAAGGAGAGGTGACGATAGTGGAAAGCGGGAGTGGGGAGGGTGAGGACGATTGAAAAGGGTGGGGAGGGTGGAAAGAGGAAGAGGACAGTGAAGGAAGGGTAGAGGCAGAAGAAATGGATGGTGTCGGGATAGGTGGGTCCAGGGAAATGGGTAGAGCTGGATAGGAGAAAGGGTGAGTGGTAGAGGAGGAATAATTGGAAAAGGATTGAGTAGGAAGGATTTGGTTTGTGCACCCTGGTGTGGGGAGGAGTGATGTCGTTTGTGTTTTTGTTCATTTATTAGGGCGAAAATCATCTCGGGAAAGACGATTTACCCTAGTCTATTTGCTGCATAGAGAAGGTTTAGGACGCTGGCATATAAGCAGCAAAGCACAGTGGCCATTTGTGTTTTAGGGTTGCCATAAGTATTTACTGTATCCTGGTCGTGTGTGGTTGTGTGTGTTAATGTGGTGGGTTGCATATCCCCGCATGCACAGTCAGCAGCGGTTTATGCTATTGTAATGGCGTGGGGTGATGCGGGGGCAGTGAGGTTGGATGAAGCGGAGTCGTATGAGGGTCTGGTATATTGGAGGCCTCCTTAGTTTCAAGATGGCATCTGCGTGCTTTTTCATGAGTTACGTGCACATCATGCTCATAGCGACGTCATTACCATCGCAGTTGACACAACGGAAGGTAGTACTTGTGCTTTCGGGTTTGAAAATCACCTTTTACACCCCATTTGCTGCAGATAAGGTCAGTTTTACATGATTTGGTTTGGAGACCATTACTCTAATAGGGCAGGCACTGGTATGAGCGGAGATTTTATTGTGTCTCGAGTTATGCATGTGTCAGGTTACAGAGGATCTTAATGCTCTGGTTCAGCAGTAGTTGGGGTCTCTTCCCTCAGAAGTTGTTATAGACGCCTAAAATTTGGTACAGTTTTAATATAGGTCTTGAATAGCCTCCTCGCCGTATACATTATTTAGTTTGTGAGTTCTTTAATGGTAAATTCCAGCCAGGATGGTCTTGGAGTTTACTTTCAGATCATCTTTCGCACGTGTGTAAAATGTTTGGCAGAATTAACGACCCTCCCATCCGAGGGTGCCGCACTCCAACGGCTTTGCTTATCCAGGGTTACGTCTAGCATGCACATAGATGGATGTAAGTCCATTTGAGGTCCTGGCCAGACTCACAAGACCTCACAGACTGCCCTTTCAAAAGAAAAAAACATATTTGTAACGAACTTATGAGTGGAGTTTTCTTTCACGAGGCGAATCATGACGTGGTAATGGAGGGGAGAGTGGGATTTCATGTTAAAGAAGTATTATTCTCTCAGGTGGAGGAGCAGCGGATTGGCTGAAGAGAGGTTGGGGGTGACTGGCAGCCGGTGGCCAGGCTTATCCCCCCTCTGGATGACGTACGCGGCTTATGAACTGATCTGGAGACGTATTCTGGGCAGCTTACCTTTTCACCTACCCCCTGGATCAGGATGTGATGGGAAGAGCTATGTTGCTACGGCAAAATTAAGCCAAGTGATGATGAGGGAATCAAAAATATAAGGTTGGTGAGAGTGTTATACAAAAGTGAAAGGTTGGAGAGAGTGTGATTCAAAAGTGAAAGGCTGTTGAGCAAGAGAATCAAAAGTGAATTTTGTTGAGGGAAAGGGAGAAAATCAAAAGTGAAAGGTTGTTGAGAAAGAGAAAGAGAGAATCGAAAGAAAAAAACTGTTGAGAGAGAGAAAATGAGAGTAAAATGTGAATCTGTGTTGAGAGAGAACCAAAAGTGAAAGGTTTTTGAGAGAATGAAAAGTGAAAGGTTGTTGACAATTAAAATTGAAATTTTGTTTGGAGAATCAAAATTTTAGGATTGTTGATCGGTATGAGAGAGAGAGAGAGAGAGAGAGAGAGAGAGAGAGAGAGAGAGAGAGAGAGAGAGAAAGACAAAAAGAGAGACAGACAGACAGACAGAGAAAGATAATAAATGTGAAAGATTGTTAAGATAGAGATAATCAGAAGCTATAAGGAGCTACAAGAAGAAGAGTACCCTAAAAGACCTTACGGTCCATACAAGGAGGGTACTTTTGGCGCAATCCTCGAAGGTGTCCGTTGGCAAACTCGAAGATCACTCGCGAGGATCTTAACGGTGATTTTGCAAGACTTTATCTAGTCTTGACTTGAACTGGTCAACAGATTCACTGTTGACAACTTCCGTCGGAAGAATTTCCCACACAGATCACGGTGGTATCGCTTCAGTTTAAGTTTGTAGCCGTGATTTCTTGTTCTCCCCTCGCTGAGCTGGAAAATATCCCCGTAGTCCAGTCTGTCGAAGCCTCGAAGTATTTTAAACACTTCGATAAGCTGACCACGTAGTCTCCAGGTCTCCAGCGAGAACATATCTAATTCCCTTAGTCTATTTTCAAAACATTTATGTCTGATAGAGGGAATCAGTTTGGTTGCCCTGGCTTGCACGCGTTCCAATCTCGCGATGTCCTTTCAAAATGAAGGACTCCAGAATTGTACGGCATGCCCCAGGTGCGGTCGGACGAGGGAGTTGAACAGACACAGTACAATCTCCTTGTTCCAATATCCAAACTGTCGCTTTATAGACCCTAACATATTTTGGGCTTTCTTCTCCTCAATACATGGTTTCGAGAACTTGAGGTCACTGGTGATTATTACACCTAAGTCTTTCTCAATGCCGATGGATTCAAGAGCAGTGCCATTAAGGATATAGGGTGATTGGGGATTTCGGTGGCCAATATGCATCACTTTGCATTTGCTCACGCTGAAAGGCATTTGCCACCTATCCGACCACTTCCCAATCTTCCGAAGATCATCTTGCAGTCGGGCAGTATTTCCATCCTTTGCAACGTTCATACCAAGCTTGGTATCGTCGGCAAATTTAGAAATCTTGGCAACCATGTCACCCTCCATGTCGTTGACGTAGATGATGAATAGTAGTGGTCCCAGGACAGAACCTTGAGGCACCCGGCTAGTAACGGGCACCCATTCAGAAGAAGCCTGTCCATTCAGCACCACCCGTTGCCATCTGCCACTTAGCCAGTTCTCTATCCAGCCAGCTACTTTTCCGTCTATACCCAGCGCTCGAACCTTCGGGAGAAGGTAGCGGTGTGGTACCTTATCAAAGGCTTTCTGAAAGTCTAAGTAGACCACATCCACCGCCTTGTCCTGATCGTGCTCACCGAGAACGAAGTGGAAGAATTCCACAAGGTTCGTCAGGCATGATCGTTGCCTTCGGCAGCCGTGCTGGGAACTCCTCACTGGCAGGTTTGACTATAAATGCGACGTCATTTTGTCCACCATGATGCTTTCCATGAGTTTACTGACTCTTGAAGTCAGACTGATAGGTGGGTAGTTCGACGGTTGGCTGCAGTCTCCTTTCTTGAAAATAGGAGTCACATCCACTTCACGCCAGTCCCTAGGAACGCATTTGGTCCGGATTGACATGTTAAGGATTGCGCTCAGGTGTCGTGACACTTGATCGTGCACTTCCGTCAGCACTTTCGGTAGAAACCCATCCGGGCCACGTGACTTATTCGTCATTAGGTCAGTGATTTTCTTTTCTATTTCCCCTACGGTGAAGTTCATATCCTCTAGCTTTTTCCCCGAGTAGGAATCCGTTGGCTAGGGGGATGGGACCACACTCTTCAGTAAACACCTAAGAGAATTAGTCGTTGAGGAGGTTAGCATTTTCTGCATCTGAGTGCTTTAATGTCCCCTTCTCATTCCTCAAAGGGCCAATCGTTCGATTGATTTGTTTACGGCTGTTTACATATCCAAAGAACTCCTTGGGATTCTCTTTACAAAGTCTCGCCACTCGGAGTTCCTCAGACCGCTTAGCCGCCGTTATGCTGGACTTCACTCTCCTGGCTAGCCTTCGGTACTGGTCTAAGTTACCCGAGATCTTCGATTGCCGGTACACATTTCTCTTCTCCCTAACCAGTTGGCCAATTTCTCGATTAAACTACTTTGGTTGAACAGAACGGGGACACTTCAGAGGGATGAAAAGCGATTGGAGACTCATGAATGTGGTTTTGAAACTGTTCGACGAGTCTTCAACAGCCTCGCACACTTCTAGCCTCGCGTCAGTCAGTCCAGCACGAAGGTTTGCAAAGTCTGCTCTTCTCAAATCAAGTTTCCTCGATTTACTAGTTGCAGGCCCTGCCTTGGGGACTTTGACTACAAATCTAATTAGTCGGTGGTCACTGCCACCGAGCTTTTCGCCAACAGAAAGGTCCTCAGCGATGTCACCCTCAGAGGTAAAAACCAAGTCGAGGATATTGTCTCCTCTCGTTGGCTCTCTCAGCCATTGAGTCAGGAACTCGTTGTTTGTGAACTCCAGGAGTAGTGCGTTCTCGCCACAGGGTTCTTTGGTTTCCCAGTCAACATGGGTATTCAAGTCACCCATAGTGATACACAATCTGTCTTTTACAAGTTCGCCTAACAGCTGGCACAGACCCCTGCCCTGTTCTAAGAGTTGGGCAGGGGGTCTGTAAAGCACCAGGGTCCTGTATCTGACAGGACCTATCTCTAAGTCAACACCTAGTAGTTCATGGTCGGATACGATGTTGCAATCCGTCGAGTTGAGAGTATCCTTGACATACATCGCACCGCCACCCTCTCCTCTGGCCTATCTTTCAGGAAGAGCTGGTAACCGGGAATCGTGAATTCCCCTTCAAAATCTCTGTTATGGCTACCATTTCAGGTTCTTCCGTCGCTACGAGGCCACGAAGTTCAAGAAACTTGTTCTTGATCTACTTCTCATTAAACAGAAGAATTTCCAGGGAGTCCCCGAATGTAGGACTCCCTACGCTCTTCCGTTTCCCGGCATATTTGTTGCCGAGGAGGCACTCCTCTTTGCGACCTCTGAGAAGTTCGTTCCAGGAGTGACACGGGTATACTGGCGTACGTCCGCCCTCAAACTGGGCCGCATACTTCTTTGGATCCTCTCTACGACATCCTGGATCATGTTCGACAGAAAGGCTTTTCCTTTAGAGGAAAGATGTACCCCATCCCTTTGGTAGAGATCATTTCTACCATAAAAAGTGCGATACGGGGCCACAAAAAAGACCCCCTCTGCCGTACACAAATCTGCCAGGCGCCGGTTCAAAGAAACGTTCATCGAGTGAGAGGTCCGTGTTGGACCTCTCCTCGGGAGCATCCCGACTGCAACACGCATGCGGGTTTTCAGCCCACAGTCATCCACGGGACCCATGACTGTGTAGAAGATTTTATCCGTAGGGCCTATCCTACCTCCTCTCAGGTAGAGATCTCAGGAATGTTGTTGAGAAAGAAACCACAAGTGAAAGGTTGTTGAGAGAGAAAATGAAAGGAAATGGTTGATGAGAGAGAGAATCAAAAGTAAATGGTTTTGAGAGAAAATCAAAAGTAAATGGTTTTGAGAGAGAATCAAAAGTGAAAGCTGTTGAGAGAGATGGCTGAAGAATCAAAAGTGAAATAATGTTGAGAGAGGGAGAATCAAAACTGAAGGGTTGCTGAGAGAAATAAAGAATAAAAACTGCAAGGTTGTTGAAAGAGAAAATGAAAAGTAGTAGGTGATGAAAGAAAGATAATCAAATGGACATTTTGTTGAGAGACTTTCAAAGTAAAATGTGGTGAGAGCGAGAATCAAATGTGAAATGTCGTTGAGAGAGAGGGGAATAAATCAAAAATGAAAAGCTGTTGAGAGAGAGTCAAAGGTAAATGGCTATTGAGAGACAAAGAACCAACAGAAAAGGTTGTTCGGAGAGAGAATCAAAAGTGAAAGCTGATTGAGAGAGAATAATATGCCAATGTTAGTGAGAGAGAGGATCAAAATTAAAAGGTTTTTGAGAGAGAAAATAGAAAATGAAAGGGTGTTGAGAGAGAGAAGAGGGGTAGAGAATCACAAGTGAAAGTTTTTGTGAAAGGGAGAGAATCAAAAGTGAAAGCTTGTTGAGGGTGAAAATCAAAGTGAAAGGCTGTTGAGAGAAATAGTCAGAAGAGAAAAGTTGTTTTGATAGAGAGAGAGAGAGAGAGAGAATCAAAAGTGAATGGCTGTTGAGAGAGAGAATTCAAAGAGAAAAGTTGTTAAAAAAGAGAATCATAAGAAATGAGCGGATTCAAGGGAAGGAGAGGTGCTGAAAAGGCTAAAGCCATCCCCAAATTTGTCTGTCATGTGTTCATCGAATTCCTGCCGTTTATTGTCATTTTCCTCGATGATGAGAGCAGGTCGGAGAGCAGAGCCGCGCTTTTTGATTGACCTTGTCATCGCTGACTCGGTTCTATCTCACGCCATTGAGCCAGCAGAGCCCTGCAGTCTCTTACAGTTAATCTAGTCTTATCATACGCTGCAATCGGTGAAGTGGAGACGTATCTCAACAAAACTCTGAAATTTGCACTGACCAGTTTCCACGACGTCTTCAAGAAGGCAGATGACTTCTTCCAGGAGATCGACTCATGACGTGACGCGGCAAACGCAGTGGGCGAACGTACCTTACCAGGGAGCTGAGAATTATTACCGCCGATCTATCTATGTCCTGTTTATTGAGCAGGTGTTGACTGAGCTGGAGAGCCAGTGCGTGAATGATACTATTCCAGTCGTCTTCAACATGAAACATCTGCTCAGCCGCGTCCACGGAGATGTTGCTGCCTTGAGCCCTATCAAGACGAAAGTAGAGCACTGCTTTTCGTCAACAATCAAGTTGGACTCCGTTGGATATGCTTTTATCTATACTCTGACCTGAATATATTCGAACCTAGACAAGCTCCTCCAAGTTCTGATCACTCTCGGATTCTCGAGCGCAGAGACCGAGCATTCATTTTCGCACCCGAAACGAATGAAAGCATACTTAAAGAATTGCATGTTTCAGGAAGGCCTTAATGGCGTGTAGCTGATCGATGTTCACGACGAAATTGATGTTAAAATATACAGCGTAATTAATGTATTTGCCCAAAGAAACAAGAGGTTGATGTTTATGTGAAATGAAAGTAAATCTCAAAAATAATTATTATATTGAGTATTATGCCTTAGCTGACCTTCCAAAACTACAATAAACTACAATTCATAATTTTATGACGTGTGAAAAAAATCGGATCTGAGAGAGTTAGTGTTCACTCCTGTGTGAGTTACTATTCTTTATTATCAATGCTGTGTAAGATAAACATTATTAATGACCATTGTCCAGAAGGAGCAATTCAGGATCCACCACTGTAAAAAGTGAAAGTTTGATGAGGGAGCTGTAGAAAATCACACTGAAAGGTTGTTGAGAGAGACTCAAAAGTGGAAGGTTGGTGATAGTGAATCAAAATGGAAAGGCTGTTGTGAGAGATAGATAGGCAACACCTATAACCATTGGAATTTGTGGGTTCACGGTATACAGACTTTACTGTTTACCATTGACTTTCATAATTTTCGTCTCAATAAAGGATAAACAATTGATCGATTGCTATTTTTCATTAAATTTAATATTGAGGTGTAAGTTGTTAAGAGTTTGAAAGAAACTATTGAAAACATCATCTATTTATCTTAAACAAAACAAATGATATTTGATGTACAAGTCCTATTTCAAAATTCTCTATAAATTAATTACAAATAGACCTATGCAACAAAGGTTGGTCCCATCCAAAGGACAAGGGAGCACCTTCCTCAAATGCGTCCCTGAAGCCGAAAGATTCTATATCGAGTGCAGCAGTGGCCACCGTTATGAAGGTCTTAACTTCGTAGTTGACCTCAGCCTGCTTTACAAAATAATCGTAGATCTAATGGGCACTTTCCTTGAATTGAATTGCCATGCACTCTTGGCTAATTGGGTTACTGTGGAAGCACATCTCTCCTTGTACCCCTTTGGCTATCTGTCTTGAGCTGACCATGCTACGTGCTTCCAACATGCCCACCTTTCCAAAGTACAAAGGTTTCATGTGCCTCCCAACATGAGATGTGTCAGGGCTAGTAAGTGGGCAATTTAAAAAAGTTGTGATGTTTCCGTTCTTCTTTTGCCTTTTTATACTTTTCTTCAAACGGTAGTAGTGCAGCTTCACCTGGATAGGAGTGATTATCATATGACGCTGTACCTTTGCTCGCTAGTTGCCTTCGATGAGTCCCGCCTACTTTAAGGTAGGTGTTTTCGTACCCGAGTCAGGTCGTTATCTTTTCTTCGTAATCCTCAGTAAGGCCCTTTCTCATTCGCTGATATCTGAACAGTAGTTACCCTATCTGAGCTAATACACGGTAAGTCCTAGGGGGATGATCCAAGCGGAACTGGTCGGAGAGTTAAAGATTAATATGGATGTGTTAGGTGGACACGATCAGTTTCCCATTGTAATCTCTTTTTCAAGCACCCTCTCTCGAGGTGCCTCAATTGTGGTTGGATCGATCACGGTGGCCCGCATTTGAGTAATTGGTGTGACCATTGAGTTCTCTGGCACCATAGCGTTTATACCTCGAACATCTGGCTGTTATGCGCGCCAACCGCTTTCTTGATGGTCAGGAGAGTGTGCGACGACCCTTCAGAGAGAAGCGATATGCCATAAGCGCTGTCCGTGTGATTCCATCTTATGTGAATTGTGTCCTTTCAGTGCTACATTCCGTTTCTTTTCGAAGCAAGTCACTGCTCTACATGGTAGACATATTTTCATTCACTCAATGTAACGTCCGCTCTTTCAGAGGTGTAGAAGCTTTGACAAAATTATATGTGATAAGTTCAGCAGAATGCTATTCTTTAGCATGGTTGGACCACCATCTCGGGCCCCATGTCCATAACAGGTTCCTTAGCCATCGCTTTCTCCATATTATCCAGTTGAGATTTTCCCTAACCAACCTATCAACCATGCCACGCTATCGCTGAGGTAAATCGACTCGACTTTCTGGTTTCGTCTCTTGTGCAAATGCCACCCATGGTCTGGATAATATCCCGCACTGCTTCCGTAAATTCCATATCATGGCACATAGTCTGTTTTAGCTAAAGAATGTTATTTGTGAAGCTTTCTTCCCCAGCCAGTATTTACTTAAGGTATTTTTTATTTGCTGAAGGCTTATGCTGTCGCATGGGAATGTGGAGCAATTTTGATGAACGAAGAGAGGAGGGCGTATGAGAAAGAAGTGTCTTCAATGTCAGTCTCTTTGTCGTGAGCATTAACGGCGCTGCTTCGGTGCTGCCAGAAGATGCGCAGGCAATGCACTACAACAGGCTCTGGTCTGCATCTCTAGACATGCTGAAATGCGCAACTTTCCATTTTATTTGATCTATACTAATGTCGATAACTTCTGCTGTGGTGTCACGCATCATACATAACAAAATATTTTGCTTAGTAGGACTCGCTTACACGTAATGGAATTTCACCGATTCATCGGTTTTGAATTCAACCAACACCTCACCTGGAGGTACCTTTTTGATCATTAAAGTATCATGTACCCACGCCATGGAGATTTTTTACTTTATGGCGCTCTACATGTCTGATGTTTATAGAGCTACCCTAATCATCTTCACAGCTCCTTTGTTCGCTCAAAACGACTACAGACACAGGATTTAATCATTTGCATAACATTATTTATTTCAGACTGTAGGTTCGATTCACCACGTTGTTGTACAATAGGTTAATGTTTCATTCCTCACTTCCATATGGATAGCCTTGGTTGACAAACATTATATGATGCGCTGATTCAGTGTTCCCCCTAGTCACAACCGGCTGTCATTTCGCCAATGGAGAATCTTCTCGTGCTTATGATAACGAGGGAGGCCGAATATGTTCTAGACCTTTCAGGTTCAGTGCTAAGAACCTTATTGGATAGTTTGCTTTAAATTTTGGTGGAATGCGACTATGGAAGAGGATCATAGGTTAGCGACGAGCTGCTTCCAGTGAATGTGTCCGAGAACTTTCAGATCGTTTGGAAACAGTGGCTGTATGGTTGACGACGACGATGGATGAATCGGCCTAGGGGTCTCCATTTCTTTAGGTAAAGCTGAAGGTTAGGGGGAGGGGGAGTTGGAGTCCTCGTGGATAGGGTCAAGGATGTTGAAGTGCAGGTCCGATGGACCCCTTATCTGGGATGCTACGCTCTCCGCCCGATTCAGACTTCCATTTATTGACAAGGTTCTTACCAGCGCAGGCCCTTCCGACCTCGACATTAAACTCGACCTAAACAACGGATTTTACCATATCCCTATTGTATAACGCGCCCGGTACCACTTCGGATTCTCGGTACAGGCCGCCGCTTCAGGCTCAGGTGAGTTTCAATGGTGGGACAGAGTTATTTTTTGTTTGACGTTGTAGGTTGGTAAGCTTGTAAGACAAGCAAGCACAAGCGGATCCATTTGGCTACGTGACATACAAAGCGATGTGCAATGAGCTTTTAAGTAGCTCAAATAGCAGGGTGAGAAAGACTGTGAATTTGGTCGAAAACATGCTGGCGGTAAAAAAAAGGAACAGGAAAAAGGGCGAGGAAAGTCAGGCAAGGAAAAATCCACCAGCATGCGAATGGAAGGACTGTTAAAAGTTAGATTTCTCGACGACAAGTTGAGAAATTCAGGATTGAAAAGTTACTGGCGACGAACGAAAAAGTTGCGTGTTCGAAATTGACGAGATGTGAAAAAGCGCGTCTGTTACGACGTTTGAAGAACCAGGAACATAACTAATATCACTCTTAGTTTAAGAATGAAATCCAAATCACGGGAATCAATTGCGAATGCACTGAATAATTGCAACGTACAGAGACTGTACCAAACAATGCCTTGTGATCCATAAGGATAGGCAAATCTCGCCCTTCCAAATATTGGCGGAATTGGCACACAGCGAGTTAAACACTGAGCACTTGTCCTGAGAACGTACTATACCTCTATTGAGAATCAGAAAGAGAGCGAGAGAAGAAAGCGAGAGGTTACAAGAGTCATATACCGGCTGCAATGTTGCACCGACATAAGTGGATGATGCGTCTGAGGTGACGCTGATAGGAGCACTAGGGGAAGGATAGGTGAAGCAAACAACGGCGAAAATATCCTATTTGGTGCGATAAAGTGATTCGTACGACTCTGAAGACCAAAAGAGAAGAGTTCGTTTTAGTCTTTGACAGCAGTGTTGAGTGGTCGCATGATTTTAGCACTATAAAAAATGAATCTGTGGTATAAAATAACCATACCACAGAACCAACGAAATTGCTCGAGCTTAGAAAGTCGAAGAAAATCCAGAAAAACAGTAACTTTATCGACGGGATGATGAATTCAGCCCGGCGAAACGGTATCCAAGAAAAGTTTCAAGACACCGAAAGTACACTTATAAGTGGTGATTACGATACTATACTCTTCTGAACGAGCAAAAACCTGAAGCAAGCAAGATAAATGTTCATCTAAATATGAGGATGCTATCAGGACGTCGCTTATATGTATATGTACATAGCAAACGACGTAAGGGTGACTCCTCAGAACCTAACCCATGAAGCGTTGGAGGATCTGACGAAAGCACGAATCAGATCCAGACGAGAAAAGATCGAGCAACCGAAGAGAGAAGAGCTGAAATTAGATAAATACAGCAAAGGATATCATTGGATTTCATTTAAGCATTCAAAACACTGTAAACGCCTAATGCCATGAAATCGCTGGGTGTAGCCTTCGGTAGACGTGAATTGGAGAGTCCAAATGTGAGTTAGATGGGCGAGATATACCGGCATCCAACAAGTACATAGTCTGACCTCTTTGATTTCAGACAGTGTTGAAAGTTCAGCAAACAAATAATGAAACTCAGAATCTCTTAGTACACTGAAGTTTATATATCGAGTCTCCCAGCAACAACTTCACTAAATTCAAACTTAAAGAACTCATTCAAGTGTAATTGGATATAAGTATGCAACAATTATTATGTATTCTTTATTATATGTAATTTTTTTTTACAACAGAACTATAATAATAGTATTACTACAATAAAAAAACTAAAATAGTAACTCAAAAATTTGCTTGCCAACTGGTCCCGACAAAAGATAATGTCTAGAAAAAATCATAATTATATACCTTTATTGAAATAAATTATCAATATATCCACGTTATCAGACACATACAGCCCTTAATCGCGTCTTAAAGAAACTAATACATTTTCTGATATCAGATAGCGTTATGTTATATCATGCAAGAAGATATGTTTTCACTAACTTAGAATTTTAAGGCTCGTTCTATAGAATAGGTAGGCCTCTGGCACCAAATTGTAGGATTTAATAGGAAATGAAACTATATATATATATATATATATATATATATATATATATATATATATATATATATATATATATATATATATATTAAACTGTACAAATATAGGCAAGCGGTCGTTAGAGTGGTGCGAAAACACAGATATCAAAGAAGACTACCTGGACAAATACGAGGACCACACACAAACAAACATACGTGTGTTGGGAACAATTATCAGCATCTGAAAAAATATAGGCTTTGTCCAGAGAAATTTCCCAGAGATCTGCAACGAGCAAATCCCTATAATACAGCTAAATCTGTGGGAAATATGTAGGCACAAGAGGTACACACAGCTGTCGGAAATAACGGACACACTACGAACAAGTGAAGGTCTCGCCCCATGGAGACCAATATATATATATATATATATATATATATATATATATATATATATATATATATATATATATATATATATATATATATATATATATATATATATATATATATATATATATATATTGTCGTGGTATCGGATGGACCGAGTGATGTAGTTCGTACGTATGGGTTGGTTACGTATTACAAAACTCCGTGATTAAGGTTTTATTTCTAAGAGTGCTATATTTTTTATTATTATTGATTATTATTACGTTAATCTGTGAGCGTTCCTAGTGCCTTGCTCAGCGTTTCGAGGATTGAATAAAAATTGGTTCTAAGAAAACTAGATCTCTAATTAAATACCTGAACAAAGATTGAAATTTAACACACAAACTACACAAAAATAAATTAAACAAATTTAAGTGAGGCTTACTAAATTGCACAATTGAATTTACAGTAATGGTTGACCCACAGCTCACTTTAATATTAAATGCAAACTGAGCTTCAACGAAACAGATACCGGGGTTTAAATACCTTTAGAGATTCCTACTAGAATTGGGGTTAAGTCTGACTTTGAACTCAATTGTTATGTCACCTCAAGAATGTTGTTTCCGGGTCGACGTGTGGATCAGCGGTTACAGCTGTGTCTTGAAAGGGAAAATGCTTTAAAGCCGCAGAGGACCTCCCCGCGTTTGGCAGATGGGGTTACGCACGTCTTCTGGATGAAATGATCTCGCCAAGGGGACAGGGAAAGAATGTTTCTTCAACCCCCCCCTCGGTTTACTCTGGGAATAATTCGCACTGGCGAGCGATGAGCCAATGCGTGAATCCTTTGACTCAGGGAGTTCACTTTGGATTATTCCTCAAAGGTGAGGACTATGTCTGTGTTTTGGGATACACCAGGATAGGGGGTTTCTCTGACGAGAGTTAGTTAAACTTGCTTCTTAAATCAAATTAAATTAAAGTTCGGTCTAACCACCAGGAATTGGCTCGAGGGTTAGCTTCTTCTAAGTTCCTCTCGTTGGTTTGCCGGGCACTTATGCCGGTCTTGGCTGTCTAGATCTCTCTAACGATGTACCTCTGACAGGCTTCTAAATTCAGTGTGACCACCAGGAACTGGCTCCTAATGAATTTCTTCTAAGTCCCTTTCGTTGGTAGCCGGGCCTCTTGGAGGTGTTCGTCGCCTTGATGACTAACGTAATCTACCTCGTTTTTCCAAATTTATTTGATTTTATACTTCGCCCCCTTACTGAGGGTAGGGGAAGGAAGGAAGGGGGGGGGGGCGACAGGCGGCTTTATGTCTCCTTCTTTAACGGTTTTTCTCAAAGTGTCTTTCAGCTAACCCTAAAGGGGAGCTTCTGGCTTTAGGATGACGCTCCTCTAATTTCGCATATGCGGTGAAATTGAATACCAGGTCTTAGGGGAAATCTTGCTGTTTTAACCTATGTTATGATAACTGGGGTCCGCCATGCGATGATTAGAGCATTATGTGGTTTTTGGGCGGCCTTTCAGGTTCTTCTCGAGACGAGGGGGGAGAGGGGGGGAGGTTAAATGGTCGGGCTACGCCGCCTCCAATGCCAGGACGTTGTGGTTAAAGACCAGAGGCAAAATGGTGAGGGTCGGAGTATCGATTCCCTTATATATATATATATATATATATATATATATATATATATATATATATATATATATATATATATATATATATATATATATATATATATATATATTATATATATTATATACATTATATATATATATTATATATATATATATATATATATATATATATATATATATATATATATATATATATATATATATATATATATATATATATATATATATATATATATATATATATACATAGAGAGAGAGAAAGAGAGACAGACAGAGAGATAGAGAGAGAGAGAGAGAGAGAGAGAGAGAGAGAGAGAGAGAGAGAGAGAGAGACACTCTCATGGGTTACTATTGCTTAGAATCACTATTCCTTATTCATTAACTCAATTCATTCCCTTAGTAGCGTTACGGAATCCCGTTTACTCGCCTAAGTCCGGCCACCCTTAGACTTGATACTTCGCGTAAAACAGTAAGCCAACATACACATTGACCGAAAAGAACTCGAGACGTTTTCCCTTGCCCCCTTTTGAAGTCCAATTTAAGAATAAAGTTATATTTTATTTGCCTTCAAAGTTCTTTACTTACCCCGATTACCGAATCACCTTCGGTAAGCCCAGCCTAACGCATAACCCTCGTGAGAAATTGTAAAAAGTGAACAGAGGCGTAAAGTAGGCCCACTGCCTAAAGTCCTCGTCCCTCGTCGAGTGCATTAACAACGACGACTCTTCAATACATGCCCTTATAATTACCGGCCACGCCCCCAACACCGGTAACGACGCAGCAGTAGCTGGTTAGTTCAGAATCGTGGAAGCACAATTCCACATTTCAAAGATAACCAGAGAAGACACCAAAATTCTTCCATACTCTTGCAGCACTACCAGCGGAAACAGTCGATCGTATCCCTGCCGCAGTTCTTTCATCGCAGAAATATACACAACTGAGAACTGAAGTTATCAGCTTATTTGAAAGGACTAAACCCGAATTATTCGAGAAATTGATAGTTTCATCTCCACTCCACGGACGACCATCGGTGAAACTTGAAGATTTAAGGAAGACGGCGCTCCAAGTCGGCGTTGGTGAAGATTCTATTGAGACATAAATTCGTTCAATCTCTACCTCCGAGCATTGCTCCGATCATCGCGACGCAGAAGGAATTGACTCTCACGCAGATAGGAAAATTGGCGGACGAACTAATGCCGTTTTATAAACCTCAATATGGTCATGTAAGTAACAATAACATTTGTTCTATTCGCGAAGATAGTGCTAGTGATTACAATAGGCAGTGCGATAATTTGAATCGTAATATGAAATACGCGAAGGATATGCGGTCAATGCCCAGTGGCGCATACACTGGCACGAATAAATTTACAAATAAGCGTAATGATAGCATACCGCTAGGACTTAAACCGTTTCGTAGCGACCAGAAATATTTAGTATGTCGTGCCCATTTATATTTTGGTCCAGAGGCGAAACATTGCAAACCGTGGTGCAAATGGCCTAAACGGGGAGAAAATATAGAAATTCTACCATCATCTAGACCGTTATCTCCTATTTCCTCGGACAACTAGTAAGGCGCTGAAATTAATGCGACGACTGATATGCCAATGTTAATCCCTGTCGCTATTAAATTAAATGGAAAGAAAGGCCAATTCCTTATAGATACTGGCGCAGGCGTCTCTATTATTCCCATCAACCTCGTACCTTCAATTGGATGTTCGTAGTTGCAGACATAACATCACCCATTCTAGGAGCAGATATTCTCGCTCATTACGATCTTTTGATAGACTGTGGTCAAGGCATTCTAGTAGACAAATGCTCCAAGTTCTAAAATTAAACAATCAGAAGTCCCGTAGTCTCAATAATTATCAATAACCTTTCACACAGCCCCGAAAAATACAAGTCAGTGGTTCAGAAATACAACGCAATATGCAACCCCAAACAAGTAAACGTCGTTATTTCTCCACAAAATTCAGTTGTTTCATACCATTGAGACAGGAAGTTCACCACCAACTTTTGCTTGCTCAAGACCCATTTCTATAGAAAAGTTTCAATTTTCCAAAGCAACTTTTGCTTCTCTATTGAAAGAAGGCGCAGTGAGGCCTTCAAAATTATCATGGACATCACCGATACACATGGTGCAAAAGAAAGATTCAAAAGAATACAGAGTGGTAGGTGATTTTCGCTCGCTTAACGCGATCACCAAGCCCGATCGTTATCCTCTCCCTAGAATTCAATCATAGCTAATCATCTTCACGGCAAAACAATTTTTTCTTGTCTCGACCTAATTAGAGTGCACCATCAAATCCCAATGAATAAAGCAGACATATAAAAAACCGCTGTCATAACTACATTTGGACTTTGGGAATATTTAAGACTCCCATTTGGCTTGAAGAATGCCAGCTGTACTTTTCAACGCCATTTGGACAGTATATTCCGTGATTTGGAATGTGTATTCGTCTACATCGACGACATTCTTATATTTTCCGAAGACGAAGAAAAACACGTCGAGGATTTAGAAAAGGTACTTAAAATTTCAGCAGAAAACGGACTTCGTGTTTTGATAGAAAAATGCGAGTTCATGAGAAGGGAAAGTGAATTCTTAGGACATCATATCTCAGACTCGGGAATAAAACCACCACTCCCCCAAAATTCAGAAATCTCTAATATGCTGTTACCGACCGACTACAAAGAATTACGCCAATACCTAGGCATGTTAGGTTACTATCGAATAAATATGACTAATTTCGCTGCAATTGCCGCTCCGCTTACGGAATTGGCACGTATGCAACCAAAGGCACGAGAACTTATATAGAATGATGCCGCACGCAAAGCATTCCACAACACGAAGGCAGCCATGGTAGAATCAATCACGCTAAAACATACCTTCCCGAATGATTCTCCGTATCAGTTGGTGACTGATAATTCCCAATATACGGTGGGTGCTGCTCTTCATCAAATGGTGAATGGTTTCCTTAACCTATAGCCTTTTACTAGAGCAAATTGAGCAAGACACAGCAAGTTTATTCAACATATGATCTCGAACTTTTGACAGCATACTTAGTAGACATACACTTCCGACACATGATCGAAGGTCGATAGGTAACTCTGTGCATGGATCATAAACCACTTATTTCCGCTTTCTTATCACCGCTACGTGCGAAAACTGAGAAACAGCAAAAAAAATGGACAGTAATATTAGAGTACATCAACAACATAGCATACATCCAAGGAGAAAATAACGTAATTGCTGACTGCCTGTCGAGAAACGTCAACGCAGTCCTGATAGACCCCCTTGACTCTCAAACATTGGCAGTAGAAAAAGCGAGAGATGGCTAAGTTGAGAAATTCCAATGTAAACTTAAGCCATTTCCATTTCCCGAGAATATTACCCTCTGGTGTGATGTTTCCTATAAATATCCCAGACCGTTCGTTCCTTCGGTTTGCAGAAATACCATTTTTAGCCAACTGCATAATTTATCACATCCCAGCATCAAAGGGTCCTTTAAATTAATTAAAACTAGATATTTCTGGTCAAATATGGACAGGGATATACTCTCACGGATGCGAGAAGGCATGTCATGTCAATTTGCAAAAACAAATCGACACACGAAATCCCCAGTTCTCCCCATCAATGTTACAACGTCGAGATTTGAAACCGTACACATAGATACCATTGGACCCCTTCCTCAGTGTATACCTCATGGTCAATCTTACCTGTCTAATAATTGCTATATGCTCTCATGCATTGACAGAGCGACTAGATGGATAGAAGCAATACCGATTCCCGATTTAAGTGCGGCGACGGTAGCTTTGTCCTTCTTAGACGGCTGGATTTCCCGCTTTGGAGTCCCTCTGTACGTGATTACCGATCGAGGAACGCAGTTCGAGTCCGAACTTTTTAAGGAACTCTCGACCTTCGTTGGTATTCATCGTCTGAGAACAACAGCCTATAGGCCATTCACGAACGTACTAGTAGAAAGGGCACATCGTACTTTGAAGACTTCCATTATGGCACGTAAACAAGGCTGGATAATGGCCCTTCCAATTGTTCTATTGGCAATCAGATCATTGCCCAATGAATCCGGGTTTTCCCCCATTTACCGCTGTCACAGGTACCACGCTTCTTAATCACTTCCTCATCATCTAAAAGTAATTCAAAATATGTGACTGAATTAGCGAAGACAATGGCACAGATATATTTCGCTCAAATGTCTCAAGGAAATTTATATGCGAAAAAAAAGTGTTCGTTTCTAACGAATTGTGCAACGCTATGCATGTTTGGGTACGTGTCGATCGTATAAGAACGCTGTTAGAAGCGCCATATGCTGGTCCATTCAAGGTTATCACTCAAAACAACAAAGTGCTCGAAATAGAACCCCCTCATGGACATGCTGAAACTGTATCAATATACAGACTAAACCTGTTAGAACGCCACAAATAAATCATAATTCTGTAAATAAGTATAACTATTCCGGCAATGGCCATATCTCTGTAAATATCCCCGACGATATAAGTGATAGTAAAATTAATGAAGATATTTCAATAGAGAATTGCGAATTTAATGTGAAAAATCTAACAATTAATGATAATACTACAAATGTGTGTTCACGTTCTGGTAGGCGAATAAAGTTTGCAAGAAATCCGTGCTATCATTATTTTTAAAGCATGCTGTGTACCGATAGACTCATTGTGAACTAATAACCAAATGCATTTTATTCTGTATTTCCTTATGTTATCAAGGTGTAAGTATATAAATAAGAGTGTAGAATATGGTTTGTTAACGCACACAAATATAAAGTACACATCCGTTTGTACAACTATATTATCTGAGTCGAACTGGAAAATCCAGAACTTTGCTTGTATATATGTGTAAAAATGTTTATTAGTACATGATATGTATATATTTTATATTATAGATACTAACTATCTCTCTCAGGGGGAAGTCATGTGGTGCACACAATATGTGGACACACAAACCCATGAAGTAGTAATGTGTACACTTAGCCAATGTAAACAAATTTATGTGTGTGAAACGAAACAAAAAGAAACTCAAATGAAACATTGTAACATGTAACAGGATATTTTAGAACCATTCCCATTTTGATTTCCCGAAAAGACCAAAGTCGCGGTGAAAAGGTAAACTGGAAATGAGACTAATTATTCTGTGGTTACAAAAGGGAACCTTAAAATGGATTAGCTCGATCGTAACGACACTCGGTGAGCATCAAATTACAACCACAATATTATATTTTTATTTTTGTTAAGGAAGACGAAAAAAAGTCTTTGACCAAATTTCATCATTTCAGTAAATTTTCCCACAAGAGAAAAGGTTTTTAAAAGTATTGTATATGTATATATATATGTATGTTTGTAAATGTGTCCAAGTATAAAACGAGCAAACCGAGGAGGAAAGAGGATCATTCGAGACAAATTTCGAGGAGCAGTTTCACATATCGCTCGCGGGTCATACCAATCAAGTCATTTACTCCGCATTAGGAGATAGCATTTACGCAACTGATCTCATATCAAGACGAGTCTTATTCATTCATCGTACCAAAGCACGAACATTAAGAGAGTTGTATTTAAGCATCATCAAAGATAAGCTCGTGAAATCGATAATCAATCTAATTCGAACTCCTCCCCCATTTGCTACCCAAAGCCACTAAATAAATAGAACTGCAGTCTTCTTGTTTTCATCACCATTTTACTCGAAGGCAAAATCATATCAGAATTTCTGCTCATCGCTTATCATTACCTTTTTGAGTCAGGTAATAATTTCTCGAAACGTTATCGTATCACCCAAATCCGGTTTAACGATCAACATTTCGCGAAAATCTTATGGGGAGCGCAATAACAAAGAGGATAAAAAACGAGGTGGAATATAAACATATCTGGTGACCAATGAAGAGATCCTTTCATTATCCCCCCCCCTCCCTCCGATAAGGGTGATATATAAATTTGAATCCAATTTCCTAAAGTTCCTTTAAGGCAGTCCTCCATTTTAGCTCCGTTTTCTCTCTACTTTTTTAATGGAAACTTCGCCATCTTAAAAGCAAAATTTTCTTTCTCTAATCTAATCTTCATTTATATTCTCAATCATAACCTTATTTACGAAATTATCTTGCAGTAGTCATTCAAAGTATAATAATCTATCATAAGAAGCTTTATTGTTATACATATATTTTTTAATGAACTTTTTACCCTTTTCGACGGACTTAATTTTTTTTCATTCCAAATTTCATACTCATTAATACACACCTACAAACAATTGAATACATAGATGCAGTGATGTGTTTTCCCTGGGGTGTTAAAAGTCCAGTTAATATGACGCCACCAGCAGATTGATTTGACTCCAATTTGATCTTGGTTGAATAGCAGGATGATGTAATAGGTAGGCTACTGACACCATATGGCAGAATTCAATAGGCCCAGCGAAAACCTCCACAAAATGAACGCGCGTCGGTCTCATTAAATCCCAGCATATTCCACACATATACAATATGTCTAAAATGGGAATAAGGAAATGAAAATGTATTGATTAATTTGCATCTATGAATTTGAATACAAAAAATAAGGAATGTAAATATATTTGTTAATGTATAAATATAGAAGACAAGTGACCGTTGGGAGTGAGCGCGGGACACACGAATGTACGAACGCGTGAAAGGTCAGAGACACCTATGTCAATAAGACAGCGCATAAACAATCATTTCGCGCTTCATAATAGATTTATCGAAAGACGGACGTCTACAAAGCACCTGGGTGAATACACCCGTTGACCGAAAGGCATTTTATCACAAAGCTACGACAAGCGTTTCCTATTATATAGATAAAACTTTGAATATGTAAGTAATCTGACATACACAGCTTTAGGGTGGAGAACAATGAAACTTGACAACTGAAGCTCATCTCACAACAATTCTAGGCCACGCCATCTAGAAAATAAGCATATATATATAGTAGGAGCAGATCAGTTAGAATGATGATAGTATTGTTAGGATTATTAGATTACTATTGTTAAGAAGATTATCTCGTTCACTTTCCCCCTTTTAAATTCACCGAGTCTTGTCCGTCCAGAATTTAATACTTCGCGTTGAATATACATAGACTGCGATCCGCCCGCAAAGTAACTTCTTGACGTGCCGCTTGCCCCGTTAATAGGCAAATATTAGAATAAAGTATATTTTTGCAACGTCCTTCTTTACCTTGATTTACCCTTAACCCTTCGGTTAGCCGCTCCAAAATAAGAACACAGTTAAAAAATCATCTTTGGAGTCAGTCAGATACATAATTCCCCTTCACCATATACTTACTGGTCACCCCTATAAACTGGTGCCGGTATAAACTTCTCCCCTTCCCCTATAGATGACTGGACCAAGCGTTCTCTTGATGTAGAGATAACAAGAACTTCAGTTCTTCATAGTTTCTTTTAGATAGAGTGATGAGGTTGAAATTGCATGCAGATAATTATATCGTTATCTTGCTCGCTTAATTTATCGTATAATGATTTGGTTTCATCGCCATGCACTTGCAAGATTGCCAAAAGAATATATCTGAACTGATTTGGCATTCCGAGATAAGCAATTTGCAACTACATTATATTCGCCAATTATGTTGCTGCATGTCTGTTTAGCAAGCAACGGTGAAGACAAAGCAGAGTCTAAAGGCTTATGATCTCTGCATAAAGTGACTTGACGGCTTTCAATCATGTATCTGAAATGGGGCAGAGAAAAATGCAACTGCCAAGGACAACCATTGACCATTTAATGAAGAGCAACCGCCACAGTCAATTGAAAACTCTCTGTGTCTAGATGGTATGGTAGATCATTTGGCAATGGTGTTTTAAAGTCATGGATTTTAACAACGCTTCTTTTGTGGCATCGTGAGATTCAAGTGCACCATCATTCCATACTAAATCACGGTATTTGGGTTCTAAACGAACTAGTTCAGTTAAAGGGACAACATTACAGGCAAAAAATCGAAATCATTTTACGATAACAACCTACCACACCAAGATATATACGTAGTAATTTATAGGAGCATTTCTTTGATTTATGTAACCTTACGTGCTGGGAGGGGGGAGGGGGGCATAGACCTGCAGCAAATATCTAGTGGCCTAAGAAATCAATTTCATCCTTAAGTAAATTTACATTTGTCTAATGAAATTCTCAATTTGTTCTGCTCTAAAATTTAACAAACTTTGTCGTCAATGGGGAAATAAATTGTTCATATGTCGTTGGAATATTGTGCAAATTGCGTTCATGAAACCAAAAGGCATAAAATAAAACTAGAAAGAAACCAAAAGCTGTTGTTACATTAGCCCTCTCTATATATCAATAGGGTTCATTGGTATCCGGTGATATACCAGAACTAAGTCTATACGACTGAAGCGTACCTTACCATGGACAGTATTAAGCGAGCGAAAATCTCCTACTGCTCGGTTCTCTCTGGGAGTTTTCTTTTCTACAATATGAATGGGAAAATTATACTTATATTGGGTGGAAGGTGAGAAAAGTTATTTAATTTATCACTAATGCATTCTGTCGGTGTACTTTTGCGACTAAACTCGTTTCGTTATCAATTACCACACCAAGGCAAGAATCTACCAGAAGTTCAAAAGGTCCTAAAAACTCTACACCTAATAGTGGTGAAGTCGTATCTGCCACAATGAAAATCAATCTAAACGAACGGTGTAAAGTTGGAATTGAAACGTATAAATAAAAGTCACCATAAAATGTAGTAGATTCACCATTAGTAGTATAAATGTATATAGTAGACTGATTCATCTTACAAAATTCAGATAATTTTAGCGGCACCATTGGCACAATTGCACCAGTATCCATTAAAAAATCCTGCTTATTTCTATAAATTTTAGCGGCATCTGTAACTAAGTAGGGCAGAATTGTCGTTGCATAAACTACTGTCTGCTGGGTCAGTTTTCCGAAGGTACTGGAGAGGAAAAACTGGATGATGGTTGCATTTGCACATTCTTGTCTTTCTTAGACCACATGCACGATGGTTTACAATATCTCTCACTTGCACTATAATAGATATATGCACAACACACTAGAGGCTATTGATTCCTATAGAACGGTTGCACGCCTATCCAAAAATTCTTAGGATTATTATTGCTCGGTACTGAATATGATCTAAA
The DNA here is from genome assembly GCA_963969495.1 of Ceratothoa steindachneri. Lineage (NCBI taxonomy): Eukaryota > Metazoa > Arthropoda > Malacostraca > Isopoda > Cymothoidae > Ceratothoa > Ceratothoa steindachneri. Next base: position 219,200,309 of record OZ018317.1, read on the forward strand.
TGAACTATTATTATTTGTATAACCGGGCACTGGATTTGCATTATTCACATTATATTATACACTATTAAAAGACTGAATAGGCACAGAATTTACACTGCCTGCAATTTTGCATACTATTAGTGCCATTCGGAACGCTCATTATTATTACTATTATTAACATTGAGGCACTGTGCCTGAACAAATGGCATGAATTTGTTTGCTAACTTCCAAACTTGAGCCAGTGTTAAGTTCTTTTTAAGCGGCGATGATGGGTGCTATGTTTATAGGTAGAGACTGGACAAACTTCTGCCGATCTTGGTCTTCACCTACGCCCAATTGATTAGCGGTTATTCGTGGCTCTTCCAGGTTGGTTGCAAGTCGACCGGTGAGTGTAAAGGTATAAATTAGTTTCTCAAAGAATTGATGCTTCGTTCTCTCAAAAAAGACCGATGAATCCTATTTTTAGTTGAGAGAGGTTCTGCATGGAGATGATCCTTGTTGGAAGTCGATCCACAATCTCGGGTGGCAATGCTGCTAAAACAGAGACAAATTTTGTCTCTTCCTGAGTAAGAGATAATGTTGAACCATCCTGCGGCTGTGGCTTCAGTGGAGACTGGAGGCCTCACTATAACGGTGCTAACGAGATTTGCTAAAGTACGAGTATGTTGCTATGTCGAATCTATCGTTGTGTCTTGATCAAAATTGTTCGATAAGGAGGGTTACCAATGTAGGCGTATCAGTACGCGTATGGCACTCTGAGTAATTGGTTGTTTTCTTAGAGGTAAATTCGAAGTGATTGGTTTCCAATGAGATGTGGGATCAAAGGTTGATATGAAGCTACCAGCCGATTGATATGACTCCAATTTGATCTTGTTGAATAGCAAGATGCAAAAGACTTCCATTTGGTTTAGCTAGGAACATGACTGGACCAATCGCTCTCGTGATGTAGTGATAATAATAACTTCAGTTCATCAATTCTTCGTAGTTTATTTTTGACAGAGCGGTGAGGTGGAAATTGTCTTCAGATAACTCTTTCTTGCTTCTTGTTCTATTCATTTACTGTATTATACAATTTCACAAGCCATATACAGCAGACAATCTCACACTCTGAGGTAAATCTAAAGAAACATGTTTTAATACACAATCAATATATAATCCTCTTACATCATTAACATAATTATAATAAATGAAAAATAAGCTTTTTATCGATATTTTAATTAGATTAAATGAGGTCCTGTATAAAATACAATATTACCTTTTAAGTTCACATTGATGTTATTCATATTATTGTTCACCTTAAACAATTTACTTGTACACCAACTCCAGACAAACATCCAAATTGGATTAGTATAATTAATCAATACAAAATATTTCTTCCCCATAATTACGGTGTTCCTATCGCTGTGTGTGCGAATTCTACTTTTGGACCAGAAATACACTATTTACCGCGAGAGCTTAAAATAGAACCAGATGATTAGTTAGAATAAAAGAATAACCAAGCAAATAGATGTGCAATAATTCCGCATGGATATATTTATAATAATGCTATGCAAGTTATATGATATCAATTATTGTGACTACGTTTATTTTACCACAATAACTAAGAGCGCGCTTTTCACTGTGGCTTTTTTATTATGTCAAGTTGGGACGAAAGTAATGTCGAATTTTCTATAAGAAATTTTATATAGCATTTATTAAAGAAATGTCTCTAGTTATCGTTTAGGAATGCTACAATGAGTAATTTATACCTTTTTCTTTCAGAGTATATATTTTTTTTCATATTCTTCTTCCGTATTCATCCCTATGATCGTCCCATCTAAACACATTAGAAATGTTTTACTCTATGAGTTTCATAATGGCGTCAATGAAAGAATAGCGGCAACATCCATTCACGACACTTATGGGGATGATGCAGTAAATGAAAGAAGTTGCAGGGGGTGGTGTTCCTGTTTGCTAAATGGGGATTTCTATCTAAAAGACGGACCAAAATAAGGTTTTCCAAAAGAATTTGATTCAGAAGTGTTGGAAACTGTTGTCATAGCAAATCTTGCTACAAATTCTAGGGAACTCGCAGAACAATTTAACCTAACACATAAGACTGTCCTACGCTAACTGAAAAAGATTGAAAAGGTTTCAGTGAGTGGAAATGGGTCTTGTGAATCTGTAACAGCGTGTTGCTTGGTGTGAGTCATTGCTTTCATTACACCTTAAAAACACCATTTTTGTACAGGTTTTTGTTATGATGATGAGAATTGGATCCTTTATCATATCGTTAAACGGCGCTGTTTTGGGATCAGTCGAGGAAGACGAATTTCTCATAACGAGAGGAAGACTCCAAAGACTTCATCCAAAAATGATCATGTTGAGTGTATGGTGGGATATCGAAGGAAGTTCTAGACATCAATCATACATTTATGGCAACCAAATTCGTCTTTTAAAAGCACCTTTGAGCCAAGGGCAGCCCTCTTTAGTCAACATAGGGGATGTCATCTTCATCACAATAATTCCCATCCTCGCACAGCTCGAAAGAGCAAAGATCTCTTAGAGGAGATCGGTCGGGAAATATTGCTTCATCCTCCAAATTCTCCTGAACTTACTCCATCTGATTATATTATTAATTGTTTAGTGGATTACAGAACTATTTTGATGAGAAGAGGTTGAAAATGAGTTTGATTTATATTTAGCATCACACCGTTAAAGAACGTTACAAGCATGGCATTTATAAGCTTGTTCACAGAGGGAATGAGCTTTTAGAAAGCAATGGACGTTATGTTTATGTTTAAATATTTCATAATCATAAGGTTTTCATTTATAATAAATACCCTAAAATTGTACATTACTTTCATTCTAATTCGAAGGCATATTCAGGCCTTGAAGAGCGCATTACAAAAGACTTATTATTATTATTATTCTTACATAACTGATACTTATACACATGCATTATTTTAGGAATCTATTGTTATGGGTAATAGAAGTCCTATATTCATAAATACATTAGTTAGTACCAGGGGCGTAGCCAGCCAACCCGGGCCCCTGGAGCTAGGCATTTCCCCCCCTTCCCTCGTATCTCTATCATATACATATGCCTTAAAGTTGTGAATCTTAAAAAGAACACTGTTGTCCATTCATTTTATTAATACAGTCGACCCTCGACTATTCGCGGTTCGTCATCTGCGCCTTCAACTATTCGCGTAAAATTTGGTGGAGCATTAAAATTCAAAATTTGCACCATTTCCAGACATCCGCGGAAACCTACCTACATAGACGGGACGATTCCAGCCAATCAGCATTCAGATCTTACTCGCTCGACTACAGTATGTACAGTATATGTATCGATTTCCTGCGCTCCATTCAGTGCGTTTATGCCGCCGAGAGACGACAATCATACACTAAGCCCTTTGGGTTTAGGGCAAGGAAACTCCTTTTGTGTCCCACGTATGTGAGCGGTGATTTGTGTATTTGTCTTAATTGTCATCATCATTGTCATCACCATCGAACTGCACAGGCAACATCATCTACACTCATCAGTCATCATTCTTCAATCAAAACAAAACTATCTCCAAGTGAGTAAACATTATACAATAAAATAATTTAATGTGTCCTGATACTTTATTTCATACTGTATGTGTATGAACATGACAAAACATAACTTCTTGAATTAATATGGGGAGCGTATTATGATGTTTGGGAAGGGTTGGGTGTGTTTTAGGGGTAGCGTCAACTATCTGCGGTTTTTCAATATTCGCGAGGGTTCGTGGTCTCTATCCCCCGCGAATATGGGGGGTCAACTGTATTGTAGAAAATGAAATGAATACGTCTTATCAAAACACTTTATTAGCAAATAGCCTCAATATAGTCATTTTAGTGCTGAAAAAGCAGTAGGAATTGTATCATGTATATATCCAATACATAATAACAAAGTCTCTCATACATTGTGAAGCAATACATTTTATTCTAATTGCATTCTTCGAGCTTTACGGCTGGCAAACATAGAAATATGACCATCAAATTTAAGTTTCCTTAACAAACGAGCTTCTATTGCCAAGACATCTAAGCTGTTTAGTCTAATCTGACACTTAGTTGACCTCAGGACGTTTTTCTACTCTTTCCAAAGCACTGAAGGACTGTTCTGCTCCAGCAAATGTAACTGGAAAAGTGCAAAATATTCTGAGAGCAATACATACATTTTGAAATAAGGAATTAAGGTTTCGAATACACAGATTATTAAGCAGCTGTAAAGGTGATAAATTACCGGGTTTTTCAAAAGTTCTGTTACATTCAGATTTTTTTTTTATTTCAAGAGGTTTACGTGTGTGATAGAAAAAGTTCGGTCAAACAAACTTAAAGTTCTACTTTTCCAGCATATGTAATTAAAACATCTTTTCCATTGCGGGGGCAGGTGTGTCAAGACGAAATTGAAAAGAATCGAAATCAGTGCTTTCCTACGTACAAGCCATAACAAGTCTGACATCGGGAAGCGGCTCAACGTCAGCTGGATAACCGTCCACAGAGTCGCGGAGAGGCTCAAGAACGGGGAAGACCTAAAAGATCGACTTTGGGTTGACAAACTTCAAGTTGTCAACCGTATGGTAGTGAGAAAGGCCTTCCCAGCCGCTCTGTGGCTCAAAATGACTGCGCTCGCGAAGAGCATCTCGGTGGCCAGGGTGTCACGAGCGGTCAAGCAGGAGGGCGGCAAGAGCTTGAGGTGCGTGGAAAGTCTTCTGCTCACGGACCGCATGAGAGAACAACGCCAGAAGCGTTGTCCCTTTCTTATCAACGAGTTGAAAAGTCATGGAAATCGAATTCTCATTTTTTATGATCAACAAAACATTCACGGTCGATACGGTCACCACCAAGCAGAAAGACCCCGCGATGAGCTTCGATCAGGATGTATCCGAGGTCTGCTACATGTCCACGACCAAGAGCCCTCCTCCGTCATGATGCTCGGTGTCATGGCTTCAAATGGCGAGAAGGTGCCGCTAGTGTGGTTTGTGACTGGTTATAGGCACACCGATGCAATTTACAAGGACATCTTGGCCATGAAAGACCTGAACTGGGTAAGAAAGATCACAAAGAAGGCGGACTAAGTCTTTCAGCAGGGCCGTGCCCCGTTCCATACTGCCAAAAGCGTGCAAGAATGGTCGGGGTCGGACACGAACTCCTGGTCGAAAGATTTTCAGCCGTCGCAATCGCCCGACCTCAATCTCCACGACTACAGCGTGAAGTCCTCCGTCAACCGCGTGTGAGCTAGCATGAGGAAAGATGATGAGTTAGTAAATGAAATTTTCATGGTACATAAAGGCATATATTTAATATATTTTATAAAGATTTCATATGATACAATTGTATATTCAAGAAATTATACTAAATTTAATAAAATAAAATATTGACAGGCAAAATAAAATAAAGATTTTTTCAGGAACATACTAGAAGTTTCTTGAAATCATCTATCAACATTTTTCTCAGTGAATAAGAACTTTAAAAACCGCCATTGTTGTCATACTCACTCTGTATAGATACCACCGCACGTGAAAGTGACTCCTGAGCTCCGTCAGAGAATTGTTAGCTTGAAGACTTCGGGGAGGACACTTTCTGCGATTTCAAGAGAAGTAGGAAGGTCCAAGAGTGAGATTTCGTGTGTTCTAAAGTTATACATTTAAAACAAAACCTATAAATCTCCCTTAACAGTTTAAGAAGACAGAGCTATTAGGCACTTCTCTATGGAGAATCCCTTCGACTCTGCAACAGGAATTTCTCGAAAATTTAAGACCAATATTGGCAAAGAAATGAACTGTTTCACAGTGTCCCGTCGTCTCAATGCATTTGGCTTTAAAGTTATTTCTACAGCAGACAAATTAATCATCAGTAAGAAGAACCAGAAGGTGAGATTCGAATATATTAAAGCTCGTGTTGTTTGGAGAGATGAAGATTGGGAGATATTTCATTTCAGCGTCGAAAGTAAATTTAGTTTAGTTGGATCTAATGTCACACACTTGTTAGATGCACTTCAGATAATAGACTTAACCCCAAATGTGTTAAAATATCTGCCAATCATGGAGGAGGCAGCTTCATGGTATGACAGATGTTTTCGTCTAAAGGAGTTGGTCCGTGAACTCAAATAACCGGAACGGTAAATGCGAATGTGTTCCTAAACTTGGTACAACATGTTATATCTTCACTCCTAACATATCTAAACCAGCTAGCAGTATTTATGCAGGACAACGCCCCATGCCATACTGCAAAGTGGGTAAAATGCTATTTCGAACAAGATATGGAAGTAATGTAGTGGGCTGCTCAGATTTCGGATGTGAACTCAAGAGAACCTCTGGAAGGGCATTGGAGACAAAGTTCGAAACCAGCAGCCTTCAACTGTAACGGATTTAATAAAGAAAATTTAGTAAAATTGAACAGAATTGGTGAGGTCTTGTGGTCTTCAATGCACCGAAGTCAGAGGAAACAAAGGCTTCAATACCTTAAATTCAGTGTTTTAACTTTTATTGTTGTCAAATCTTGCTTTGTTTTTAGAGTATTTGCTTGCTAAGTATTTCTGTGAATGATCATTCGCTTATTTTCTAAGTGTCAATATTTTATTTTGTTAGTTTATTTAGTATAATTTCTTTAATATACGATTGTATCATATGAAATCTTCATAAAATATATTAAATGCATGCATTGCTTTCCTCCCTTGACTAAGGCCCTGGTTAGTCCTTGAAAATAGGGACTAGTATGGAAAATATGTAATCATATTAAACGTTTTTTATACCTTTTCAAAACTTGACAGTTAGCTCCTTATTATTTTCCAGATGAACAGTGGTCATTACATTAATAAGGTCATATATATGGCTAATTTATGTAAAGTCGTTCAAACAGGTTGAGTAGTACCTCCTAGAGTAATTCTCTTTGGAATATCCGCCACTTCTTTGGGGGATCTAATGCATTATGGTACACATAGTCCAGTTGTTTAAATTATGGAAAAGCTTAGAGCATACATGCTGCATGTTGAAAGAGCTCAATAACCTCATGGGCTTGGCACATCGACCATAACAAAACTTATCATTTTCGATGACTTCCATTCATTTGATGGACTAATTCTCTAAAGAGATATACTTACATAATTTTGAATACGAATAACCTCGAACAAGTGAACGGTGTAGTTGAAACATTCAAGAACAACTCGTGTCTGAATTTCACCCACGAAACGGAAGATGAAGGATCCCTTTCCTTCCTTGATATCCTCATAAGTACCCAGGAGTCCAGATTTGTGACCCAAGTATACGTTAAGGCCACGAACTTGGGCTTCTGCTTAAACGGTTCTTCTGAGTGTCCTGATCTTTACAAGATATCATTCATCAATGCCTTAGTTAACAGAACAATTTATCATTCACCCACGTGGACGGCTGTTGATCTCGAACTTAAGAGACTAACATCGTGTGCGAATATTCGTGCAAAGTCGGTGACTGCGAACACCGCAATTCAAAGTACATCGGCATAACCTCCACAGCCCTGCCAAGGTGACTGACTGCTCACCTTCAAGATGTCGCGATTAAAAACACGCCAACTCTCATGGCACTACCTTAACCCGTGAGAAACTGAATAAGGACGCCTTCATCATCCTGAGTCTCCCAAACGGCAGAAGATTGCGGATGGCCGAACTCTTTATTATTCAAATGGAGAAACTGGCAATTAACGTGCAACTTCAGCCGAAAACGATACTCCCGACATCCCATTTTCTCCGATTTGAATTTGACCGCCGTTAAAAGAAGCAGGTTTTCAAACACTCATTTTCCTTTGCCTCCTTTGCCAGAGAATTAAATCGGAGTGACAAATAGTGAGACAATGAATGAATGATGTGAATAGAAAGAACAGAGAGGGATCACTGTGTAACACAGGCGAACAGGCAGTCGCAGAGGAAAAGGGTGCTGAAATAACTTGAGAGGGGATAGGAAGAGTTGGTAATTCGGTGGCTAGATACCGATGCGTGATGTGGTTAGGTGGGTCTCGAGGTGTTCGTGACTGGACGACGGTCAGAGGGTGGTCAGGAAGGAGAGCCTGTCTGCTTAGTTGAAAACGCGTTATTCATGATGCTTTTAACTTATGCGAAGAACGGTATGGGTTGCGAGTGGTCATGGGCTGCGAGGTATCGCAGTGACATTGCATACCGTCTTGCGTGTAGTGCGGTGTATAAGGGGTCTCTGCGAGTTTCCCGAGTTGTTTTTTGAGTCTGGTGTGGGTGTATATGTTGAGGGGTGCTAATTTGTTGTTGTAGTGTAGTGTGGATATTCTCGTGTACAAGGGAGAGTGGCAAGTGCGCTTCAGAGCAGAGTTCTGAATGCGCTAAGCCTTTTGCTGCCACGTGGCACTCGCAGCTACGAGTGATGGTGAGGCGTACGCGAGAAGAGGTCGCACGAGTGTTTTATATAGGTGTAACTGAAGTTTTTTGACCGCAGGATAGGACCTGTGCAGCGTTGTGTTTGTACGTACGGCTCTTGCTTGTTTATGTTCTGGTGTATATTGAACCTAAGGGTCTTGTCAAAAGTTACCCAAAGAATTTTTGTATGTTGTGTGTAGTCAAGCCTAGTTAGGTTTAGATGGTTCATGTCCGGTGTGTGTGAGAAAATTTGTATGTTATGCATGAAGTGATCTCTGGCGTCAAAGAGTGTTTTCTGAGGTTTCGTGGCAATCAGCCATTTATCCTCGTATTCTGTCTTAGCGTCTAGTATTATTGGTGCGTGGAGCGCAATCTCGTCTGGTCCACAGCCGTTGTCGAGAATGGTCTCGTCATCAGCGTAGGACACTGTGTATGTGTGACAGCCAGTAGTGGGCGCGATAGCGAAAAATTATATCACGATAACCGATAAATAGATAATGATAACCTTATCGGCGATAACCGACAATCGATAACTGGCGATAAATTAATCACCCGATAAGGTAATTACCGATAAATCCAAAATTATAATACAATATTGATTATTGATTATAAATAGCGTTATTTTATAATACAATAGTAAGAATATTTGAATACTGTTTCTTAGTTTCTTACCTGGTGAGGCTCTCCTTCATCTCCTCCTAGGTTTTGAGGATCCTCCTCCCCAGTGTCCTCCTGGAGGGTACCTCTTTCTTAGGGTTGAGGGTGTGGACCATGTCCCTGAAGCTCTGACTGTCCACCTTCTGCAGCGGCAGCATGTTGTCCACCACAAACCTGGCAATTGTCTTGTCGACGGTGGACTGCAGGACGGTGCTGCCGTCCTGGGCCATGATGCCTAAAGGTCTCGGCGATGGACATCTGCCGTTGCTTCTTGCTGGTTGCCCCACCGTCGTCTGACTGACCGGACCGGATTCTGCTGCAGCCGCCAGTCCCAACGTTGGCCTTGCAAGCTTCATCAACTTGTTTTACGTTGTCAGGATGAATCCTGTTGAAGTGACTCTTCAGGTTGGCCTTGGTGCCCTTGTTCACCTTCACCTCAGTGATCTTGGAGAGGCAGGACAAACACGGGAAGATGTAGCTGTCGCCAACCATCTTCTTCTACTTAACCCACTTGCCAAGGAATGGCCAGGTTGACTGAGGCTCAGCCTCAGTGAGCTCAGAGTCAATAGACTCCGCTGAGTCTCTTTGGCTTAAAGCGGGCAAAGCACTGCACTACTCAATTATAATAAAAATAGCATAAGTTTAGAATAGGGGCGTAATTTCGTAAGTGTTCAAAACGTTAATAAACGGATATTAAAGAATAGCACCGAATAGTACATGCATTCATATACACGTGCACAAAGAATTAGAGCGGAAGAAGCACGGGAACATAGGGAAAAAATCATCAAAGAACGCGTAAAACTGGTTTCGCGCTGGAATAACACCTCGTGATCTCTCGTCCGATAGCTGATGAGAAACTGAAGCTGAGCGAACGTTTTGAGAAGACGTCAAGACCGACCGCCCCGCACTCAGTTAAGTATACGTTTGGTTCCCAGCTCGGACCTACCTATTTCTGCCTCCAAGGCACGCGCGGCTCGTCCCTGTGCTGAACTGGAACCAAACACTGAAATTATCGATTATCGCTAGTTTGGAACCAAAACTATCGGTGATACCGATGAATCGATAACGCAGGGAAAAAATATCGGATAACCGATGACCCAATATGGTTATCGCGATAACGCCCACCTATAGTGACAGCAGTTTTTGAGGGGACGTGGAGTGTCGTTTGTGTAAATGATGTAAAGTGTGGCTGACAGTACGCTTCCTTGGGGAAAGCATGAGCGTTGTGTGAAGGGTTGTGAGAGGGTATTTTTGTATTTTATGTGGCATCTCCGTTCAGTGAGTTAGTGCGAGAGGAGCCCTCTAGTGCAGAAAGGTAACTGCGTATTGTTTGCGAGTTTCCAACGGAGTCCCTCGTGCCACATTTTATAAAAAAAGGCCTTCTCCACGCCCTTGCGGATGGAGAGTGTCTTTTGATGTACCTGGCATTTTTTCTGTATTCTGTCATGAACGATGGTCACAGCCGCCTGAGTCGACCGGCCCCTCCTGAACCCGTATTGGTGGGGGAAAGAAGCAGTCCCTCACTTCCAGGTAGTACCGTAGGCGGCAGTTGATCATACGTTCGAGTATTTTGCTTAGGTCCTCTACTAGAGAAATACGCCTGTAATTGTTTGGGTGTTTGGGGTCTTTGTTCGTTTTGTGTAGAAGTAGGTTGTGAGAGACTTTGAATAATATGGGGAAGTGGCCTGAGTCTAGTGAGGCGTTGAATAGGTGTGTAAGTGTGGGGTATATGTTTGCGGGGAGGTTGTGTATTAGTGTGGCTGGTAGCCCAGAGGGGCCGGTTGCACGTTTTGGTGTTGTTTTAATGTAGTGTTTTGCTTCCTCGACGGTGATGGGAGTGGTCACTGTAGATGTGTAGACGAGCAACTCCATTCGTATCATGGGGCGGGCCTTAGCTCGTGAGCGTGGGCCCAACACCACTCCTGTACTTCCTGGAAGTGCTCTTGAGTGTGTGGTTTAGGTAGGTTGTGTGTATGTATTGTGTCTCAGTGGGACCTAAATGCGTCGAGGATGACGTTGGTGTCAGTGAGTGTTTGGTTCTTTACTTGGAGAATGATGGGTTTAGGTAGATCAGTGCCTAGCAACCTTTTTACGTGCCACCAGAAGAAGGAAGAGTTAGTGCAATGAGTGTCGTCGGCGATGCGGATGACCTCTCGCCACTGCCGGTTCCTATCTAGCTGCACGCACTTTAGGATGCGGGCACATAAGTGATTGATGTTGTGTTGTCGTAGGCTTCTAGTGTAGTGATATATGTACTGATTCGGACATTCTGAATCTTCCAATTTTATATGTTTCTTGTAGCGCTTAGTTTTCCCTTAAAATTTTCCCGCGCCATGATTGGCCATTTTTTGTAATACTTATGTTTGCGTAGAAATACTCTATATAATGTAGCAATTTGTCAATAAAAAACGGTATGGACCAAATGTGGTTCCCGGACAACTCCCGTCTGGGGATGCCCTGCAATTGCAGATGGTCCCCAACCAATAAACAAATGTACAAGACAACCCCAAAATTGGAAATAAGAAAGAGAAAAAAGAAGCAGTCGAAGTGAAAACTCCTGCCCCTAAACAGAGACAAGAAAATAACGAAGAGAGGGAAAATGCTGGGTCAGCTACTACTGGTTCCTCGGAGTGGTCGAACTCATCGGACTCTGAGCCCAACAAACAAAGAAGGCCAAAGGGAAGAAACGGAAGAACAAAAGATTGCGTGCAGATAACATCACTCTCAAAATATACGCATGCGATCAGTTTACCTTTTCTAGAAGAGATGGAACCCAGGTAAATATTCCATGGAATTAAAACAAAAGTTTTTAAATGGGAATACAATTTTGAAATCAACGCTGAACCGTATAACAAGCTCTGCTCTGCCAAAATGTGACCCTACATCACAAAACCTGCGAGCAAATTTCTAACGCCGAGTTCAGGAAGAAGAGAAACGGGAGGAAGAATAACATAACCCAGAAACACTAAAGAGACAACATGGAAAGAGTAAGCAACATAATGAGGATCCTGACACTCAATGTAGACGGATGGAAAGGGAAGGCAACTGCATATGGAAACATATTCCCGGTGCTTGACCCCGACATGATTCTTATAACGGAGCACGGCATTGACACTACATCTGGTCAAATCAAAATACCGGGCTACAGAGTTGTCATGAAAAATCATTCTCAGGAAAAGTTTGATGGTGCTGGAATAGCTATCAAGGAGGAAATCTCGTTCAAACATCTACCTCGAGTGGGTAAAAAACTCCTCCTCAGCCCAGACGGACAGAGGAGATGAGAGAGATCGCTCGTGTTCACAGGCAAGTGTACGAAGAGATAAGACGGGAAAATTGTAACCGGGAAAGAAGCTCGCTTCTTCGGCGCCTAAGCACCGAGCTAAAAGAGGCTATCAAGCTCCAACAAGAAGAAATATGGAAGATCCTGATAGCCAAAATCGATAGTGAGCTGAACCCGGCTAAATTCTGGCGTCAAGTCAAGAATCTGAAAAGACTAACCGGAAGAACTATGGCTCGGATAAAAGAGAACGGATATTATATCGAGGACCCTGCATTTTTTTTTATAGAGCCCATCTGCGGTTCTAGAAGACAGATTTAGAAATTATTGTAAAAACGTCTTCAGAATCACCCCAGAAGACAATGAAGAGTTCGACCAGGAATTAGAAGGCCAACTGATCGAAGATCTGAATCAGATTATACACCACACGCAAGTAGACGAAGGCAGGCAGGGAGATGGCGAGCTATGGGCGTCCCATAACACCAGAGGAGGTTATGGTCACTGTGAGAACCTTTGAACAAAGGGCACCAGGCTGGACGGGCATCACCAGAAACAACTTGGTAAATGCCCCACAGCAGATCATTCAGGGAATCACAAACGTTTACAACGTTTCGCTTATAATTGGCACGAAAAGGATCGACCATATTCGACAATCGGTTCTACATGATAGAATCGGACTAAAACTGATCAACATGGAGATGCAGAGGCTAGGAAGAAGGACATGGAACAAGGTAGAATAAGAAATACTCCCAACAATCAACAACAATCTAGATATACCGCAACAAAGACAACGTACAGTAGAAAGAACATCTCTATTTCCCAGCAGAAGAAACTGTGCAGGAGAAAATATAAGACCCATCTACACCTAACAATAAACAAAAGGCAATAAACTTTAATTAAAAGAGGCGAAGTGCCCAAATTAAAAGTTAACTAAAACTAAAAGAAGATAGGAAGAATAGATAATCAACAAAATTAACCAAAATAATAATAATAAGAAAAGGAAGATAGGTTAACATAAATAACATAAACGTAAACGAAAAGAGGCGAAGTGCCCAAACTAAGAATCAAATTGAAAATAAGAAATGAATAATTAAATATAATAACAACAAGTCTAGCTATAATTTAAGAAGAAAGAAACAAAGAATTAATAAATAATAAAGTACAAATAAAAGAGGAAAAAATGCCCATATGAAACTAGAGAATAGTGAGCAAAATAAAAACTAATTGAAAGGCTTGAAAGCCACGAAAGAGGAAACTATAAATGGAATAAAATTCTATATATATATATATATATATATATATATATATATATAACAATGGAAGTACCTAACCGTCATCGACGGTCAGCAACATTATTGATGGAGGAAAAATAATTTTTAAACAAACAAGAAGAAAGTATGCTAGTGATGCCCTCAACAGCAGGGCAACTAGTAAAAAATTTCACACCTATTAAAATTTACCACACATTTCATTACTTTCATTAACTTGAACTTGAACTTGAACTTGAACTTGAACTTGAATAATTCCATTTCTGTTCATTCACTGAAGATGGCCTAACATGGTCGAAAGAGGTCTAGGAATAAAGAATGTCATTCGCGGATGTTTTTTCTGGCCGCGAAGACCCCGTTAAAATACTTGTAAGAAGTATTAAGAAAATACAAGTTAAAATTAATAACGCTGCCACAGCTGTTGACTTCAATAGAACCTGCATATATATATATATATATATATATATATATATATATATATATATATATATATATATATATATATATATATATATTGTTCTTGTTCCACTTGGGGTGGTATAGGTGCACATAAAATTTGAACTCGATCGGATAAGATATAAAGGCAGGTCTCCCTATCTCCACACTGCTGCAAAGCAAGGCGAAGCTGCTCAAGTTAGTGGGGGCCTATCAGGGTCTTCAGAAGCACAACAAAAGAGCTTCGGAAATGGCAAGGATGATTGTGGAGATATTTCAAGGGGGCCTTGATTTCTTGTTCGATATGGAACACAGAGATGCCATTGAGAAGACCACAATCAAGGAATACAGGGCCTTCTCATCAGCCAAAGAGAAGATCGATCGACTTCATACATGCCCGGACTGGACACTGTGTAGAAGAATACGGTCGAAGGGTGGCCTCATGCTCTTCTGTACCCCCGTGGTCTCGAGATCGCCGCATGGAGGGTGGGAAGTGAGGCTGATCTAAGGCGAGGATGCGGTTCACGCCGTTTTATTGCACCCCAGCTGCATTTACTTCGGGACACATTTTCCTCGTCTCGCATGCCGTTTCAGACAGCCTCCTGCCCTCCTGCATAGATCGAAGCTCTTCGAACATTCTAAGCCAGCTTTATCTCGGTTCACCCGAAGGAGTAGATCGCGAGGGTCGTGGAGACACTCGCTTTGGGCAATCCCCGCCACCGGCGATGCGTCTATATAATCCCCCGACTCAGTTCAGCTTGGAACACTAGCCTTGTAGTCCTATAGCACCGGAACACAGCAGCCTTGCTCAGCACAGTTCCGCCTAACACCACGCACGAGCAAAGGACACGCTCACCCGTCGCGATCGAAGAGACCGGCGATTTCGAATCGAGGATGAAGGCTAAATCGACATCCGTGAACTCTTCCATAGTCAATCGGTGAGTATCTTTCATTGAAATCTAGTTATTGGCCGAAGCCTATTATGCCATAGTGCAATTTTAATGCAAGCAACCTATCATTGATAAATATCAATGATGAAAACGCAAATATAATCATCCCTTTAGCATACTGGAACAACTTGCACTACGATGTCTTCTTGCCATCGTATGAAATGTTATCTCACTCAAGTATAGAAGAAGAAGGTAAAGGCATTGAGCCTGGGTATTATCGGCAAGACCATCGTGCTGAGTCTCAGAGAGTTGCTGAAAATCCCAATCAAACGCAAACCAAAAGAGTATCCAAAGCTGCAAGAGCTGATAGAGTGCGTCAAAGAAGTGCCTCTGGAACTCCAGATGACAGAAGAAAGAGTATTGAGGCTAATGCTGAAAGGATGAGAAGAGTCAGGGCTTCTAAAGACACTTATCAAATGCAAGCTAGAAGAACAGCAAACGCTGCACGAATGAGACAAGTGAGAGGTGCATTTTTGTCCGATCTACATAGAGCAGGATTTAATTATGATCCCAAGGAAGATTATTCAAACCACCCGAAGTTGTCCATTGGAAGTTTGGAAAATTAATGTAAGAATTGCAAAGCACTAAAGTTCAAGGATGAGACCAATGGTCTTTGTGGCAGAAATAGAAAAGTTCAGTTCGAAGAACTACCTCTTCCAAGTCAACCGTTACTTTCCCTATTAGATGGATCAAATCCAGATTTAGTTGAATTTTTAAGAGTCATAAGAGCTTACAACAACTGCTTTTCTATGATTTGCCAGGGTGGAAATCAACATTCAAAGTCCAAGGCCAAATTTATCACAGAATTGCTCCAATTTATCCTTTACTGAATGAGCCAAGTAAGTTTCTTTAAATCTACTTCATTGAGGACCATAAAGTTCAAGCACAGACCAGAGCAAACATGTGTAAGGATTTACAACTAAACATAGTGCTGATTCTTCAATAATTCCTTCACCAAAACAATGTCTATATAAGAAAATTCAAGACAGCATTGGAATGAGGTACAGATGAAGAAGTCAGATTGATCATCAGAGCAGACAAAACTCTGAATGGTGAACATCAAAGAAGATTCAATTCTCCTACAACAAATGAAGTTGGAATTTTGATTGTAAGACAAGACTTTGAAAAAAAGAGATATTTTTTTTCAATATAAAGATGGAAATCTGAAGAAAGTCGCTGAAACTCATAGAACTTATGACTCCTTACAGTACCTTTGATATTCTGGCAAGGAAGTGATGGTTATAATTTTCTTTTGAAGCAAAGAGATCCCAAAACTGGAGCAAGGAATAACAAAAAAAATTCTGCTCAGGATTTTTATCTCTATAGAATAATGGTGAGGCAGGAAAATTTCAATTTGCTATTGAGATTTGACCAGCTTCTCAATCAATTCTTAGTTGATATGTATGCTAAGATTGAGTCAGAGAAACTGTTGTTCATCAAGCTGCATCAGAAAAAGCTCAGAGGAGAGGACTACATCCACCTAAAAGATGCAGTTTTCAGTGATGGCACTCCAAATAATTCTGGACAAATGGTGATTCTGCCTTCTTCTTTTACTGGAAGTCCTAGGTACATGCAATTTGCAATGTCAGAATTTATGGCAAACCTGACTTATTCAGTACCTTTACCTGTAATCCTACATGGAAAGAAGTGCAAGAGAATCTTCTTCCTGAACAATCTGCTACTGACAGACATGATATTGTGGCGAGAGTATAAAATTGAATGGCAAAAGCGAGGCTTGCCACATGCCCATTTGCTAATTTGGCTGAAGGACAAAATAAGTTCCAATAAGATTGAGCTTATAATCAGTACATAATTATTAAATCCTGAAACAGATCCAGTGTTGTTTGAAATCATCAAGAAGAATATGATCCACGGACCATGTGGTTCTGTTAATCCAAATAGCCCTCGTATGGTAGGCAAAAGCCGCAGCAAAAAATATCCCATGGACTTAATTAAGGTAACACAGATTGATACAAATGGATATATTAATTTATAAAAGAAGAACAGCATAAGATGGACGATATTCATTCGCTGTGAAAAAAAATGGAAATGATATTATTGTTGACAACAAGTGGGTGTTTCTGTATAGTCCCTTCCTTTGCAAAGCATTGAATGCCCACATCAATGTGGAATTTTGCAACAGTGTGAAATCGATCAAATATGTTGACAAGTATATAAAAAAGGTAGTGATCAAGCAGTTTTCACTCTGGAGAACCATGATGAAGTTGAACAATTTTAAATGAAAAGATATATTTCGAGTAATGAGGCAGTCTGGAGAATACTTTCTTTTCCTATTCATGACAGAAGTCCCTCAGTTCAGCACCTGGCTGTGGATTTGAAAAATGGTCATAGAGTCTATTACACTGAGGAAATGCAAGAGAACTGGCTGAAAGGCCAAAAAAACACTATCCTAATGGCGTTTTTCAACCTCTGTTCATAATATGAGTTTGCCAAAACACTTCTATATCATGAAGTATTTAAATATTTTACCTTCAAAGCAATAAACTTTCTAGGAGGAAGTAAGGATAACCATATACAACAGTTCTAGGAATCAGATGCAGTCATGTTCTTTGTAGGGTATATACTGTTCACCCAAGAAATCCAGAATATTTCTTTCTAAGGTTATTATTGCATCATGACAAAGGACCCGCTGACTTCAAAATGATTAGGATGCCTAATGGAAATGAAATTGAAACCTACAGGCAAGCATGCATTGCTCTTGGACTGACAGAAAATGATCAAGATTGGGTCAAAACTTTGGAAGAGGCAGCTACCACACAGGCTCCAAAGATAATGATAGACATATTTACTGTGATAATTGTCACCTGTCAGCTATCTAGCCCATTGGCTCTCTGGGAAAAGTACAACAACCTGAAGCAAAAATGAAACCAATAATTGCAAATATTGCACTCTATGAGATAGAAAACAAAGTTATATCCTTAACTCAAAGGGATTTGAGTCAATTTTGGATTTCGAAACCAAACAGATATTCACTTTCAGTGAACAGAGAAACGTTGAGAGAGATGAGCTACAATATTTAGGAACTTGGTGTCATGGTGCAGATCAATGAGCCACTTTGAAATCAGGACCAATAAACAACATATGAAATGATTCCTAGAAATATAAATTCCGCCAAAGGTGAAATATTCTTCTTGGATGCTCCAGGAAGAACTGGAAAAAAAATTGTTATAAACTTGATTCTATCGGCTGTGAGAACCCAGAGAAAGATACACTTGCAGTAGCCTCATCCGGCATTGCTGCCACACTTCTATCAGGAGGCAGAACAGCTCATTCCACATTCATGCTTCCAATGAATTTGAATGCTAATGTAAATCCAATCTGTATGATCAAGAGAGGAACCACTGTGGCAAATCTTTTGCAAGAAACCTCAGTTATTGTTTGTGACGAATGCACTATGGCTTTCAGAAAGGCTTTTAAAGCTTTGGATAAAACAATGCACAACATTCGGCAAAACAACCAGCTCGTGGGCGGAGTGACCCTCCTTTTGTCAGGAGAACTCAGACAAACTCTGCCAGTGATTAAGAGAGGAACAGCAACTGATGAACTCAATGCCTGCTTAAAGAATTCTTACCTTTGGAGTCATGTTCAAAGACTCTCCTTGAATAAACACATGAGGGTTCATCTACATGTAGATGTCAATGCTGGCATATTTGCTTCTCAACTTATGGGGCTAAGAAATGGTACAGTTGAAAATAATGCAGATAGGAAAATTTCACTTCGAGGAGGTTGTGGAATTTTGGTGAAGGATATTTAAGAATTGCAACTTAGGGCTTATCCAGACCTACAGTATCACTTCGGGAAACAAGAAGTGTCTCTGTCAAAGGGCAATTCTAGCCCCAAGAAATGAAACAGTGCATACTATAAACTGGAGACTTCTTCAAGAATTGCCAAAAGAGATCAAGCAGTTAACTATCCCATTGAGTTCCTTAACTCCCTTGATCCTCCTGAAATGCCTTCCCATAAGCTTTCCTTAAAAGAAGCAGTGCCAGTGATGTTGTTAAGAAATTTGGATCATCCGAAGCTATGTAATAGAACAAGACTAATTGTGAAAAAAATTATGCCTCATCTTCTTCAAGCTGAAATTTTAACTGGTCAGGGGAAAGGAGAATTGGTTCTCATTACACGGATTCCACTGATACCTCCAGATACGAGTATGTCATTTGAATTTAAAAGACTGCCATTTACTATCAGAGTCGGCTTTGCAATGTCTATCAACAAAGCTCAAGGCCAGTCTTTGAAGGTTAGGGGACTTAATTTGCTACAACCTTGCTTTTCTCATAGTCAGCTCTATGTTGGATGCTCAAGAGTTGGAAATGGGAGAAATCGATTTATTCTCTCCTAATGGTAATGGAAAGACAGAAATATTGTATATCCTGCAGCTTTGCAGTAGTTCCCATTATTTGGTTTACTAAATTTTAGTAATATCTATATGTTTTATGACATTGAAATCAATACAAATTGTGTTGGGATTCAACAGTTGATCTCATTTTTTATTGTTAAATCAATAAATTTTCTTGTGCTTTTGTGATTAAAAGTTTTATCCTTTTTACAATAAGTTTCGGGCCAGAGGTACCCAGTTGGCTTTCAGCAAGATGTATCATTAAAGTCAGCCCGGGAGATGTTAGAAACGGAATTTTGATTAACATTATTAAGTTTATTTATAGGAAAGTAGTACAGGGACTTTACTGCAATTAGCCTCTTCATTACTTCAAAAAGGACGGTCTCAAATAATATAACTAATACATCCATGAATGGTTTCTTCTTTCGACGAGGGAGTACGTGTAAATTCAAAAGGGAAATAACACCCAGAACAAAATGATATTGGATATCTACTTCTCAGAGTGACGAAATGCAAATAGGCCTCGAAATGATACCCGTAAAAAACTGAATGCCGTCTCCGCGACGTCGGGCACCCAGCTGCTAGTTGTATATAAAAGGGTCGGAAAATTGTATTGCCGATACCCTTAGCCGTAGTCCTTTTGGCGACCACCCCTGCTAAATTGTAATTGCTCCATGGCCATTTGGCTATTTTGTATATAATGTAACCGCCAGCTAGAAATAAGTTAAAGAACAATTACGAGTATTTATGAGTAGTTATTCTTTTGTGGATGCGTACGTCTAGGAGCAACAGCGCCCTTGTATGTATAAAATTATTATTTAGAATTCTGGTCCAGCACCACTATATGTATATATGTACCACCTTAATCATCCCTGTCATTTGTATATGATATATCTTTGAATATCCATTTCATTTTATTTCTTTGCTTTGTATAACTTCGTGTATAAATACCCTTTACATTTTTTTAATTACGTTCCCTCTTAATTCTCTTATGGTCGGCGTAAACCTGTAATAATTAATATTCTTTCCCGTTCATATGTATATGCAGTCGTTTGGAATTAGCTTGTGCACCTGTGCGAAGTCAGGTCAGGAAATTCGCTTTTCTTATCCACCCCCGCCTCGTTGACCGCTCGAGTGGAAGACTCCGGTTCCCCCAAGTCATCGGTCTTAGGGGATATCACTTTTCTCCCCAACTCCGAAAGTGCCATCTTCTAGGATGGTAGGAGATGTAGAAGAATAACGTTGAAGGGCGACCTCGTGCTCTTCTGTACAGACGCGGTCTCGAGATCGCCGCATGGAGCGTGGGAAGCAAGGCTGATCTACGGCGAGGATGCGGTTCACGCCGTTTTATTGCACCCCAGTGGCATTTATTTAGGGACACATTTTCCTCGTCTCGCATGCCGTTTCAGCCAGCCTCCTGCTCTCTTGCATAGATCTAAGCTCTCCAAACATTCTAAGCCAACTTTATTTCGGTCCCCCCGAAGGAGTCGCTGCCTTCCCCCAACATCGCGCGAGTCGTGGACACCGTCACCCCGGGCAATCCCCGCCACCGGCGAAGCGTCTATATAATCCCCCGACTCGATTCGGCGTAGAGCACTGTAATACCATAACACCGGGAAACAGCAGCCCGGCTCAGCACTGTTCTGCTAAACACCGCGTACGAGCTAAGGACACGCTCACCCATCACAATCGGAAACACCGGCGATTTCGATTCGAGGACGAAGGCTAAATCGACATCTGTGAACTCTGCCATAGTCAATCGGCGAATATCTGACGAGGAACTCCATCTCCGAAGGCCAAACTACGTGTGCTTCCTCATCCGCCCCATGAGGTAACCCAGCTTCCTCATCGCAGTCATTGTATCCCAACTTGCCCTTTCCTTCAACGAACACGTAAGCAGTGGCAATCATTGACACCTACAGATTATTCTATAATTTGGTCTAGCCAAACCGTCCCATCCTTTGTGTGAGCCCCGGATTAAAATCACCTTTTTAATCACCGACTTGAACACTAACACTAATTCCATAATTATCCCTCTTGTGTCCCGTGTATACATTTAATTTTGCATGCACGATCATTCCTTTTAAATTCCGTATCTCTATATATTTCAATTATATTTATTTGTTAGTAAAGGTATATTTTTGTTACCGTCTTGTTCTTGTAACCCTGAACGAGTACCAGCCACTTGTTAATCTTTGGCCAACTTTCACTCTAAATTATTTGTTTTGAAAGGACCCCGCGATTAAAAAGAAAACCATTCCCATTTAGTTCTTAACTATTTCCCGTTCACGACCTGGCTAGGTCGACTCTCAAACCGACTTCGACCAAATCCCCAAAAGGGATATATATATAGAGAGAGAGAGTCCAGCCATTCCACGACACACTGTGTTAGCGAGGCTCCAAGAGAATATGCGGAAGCGGGAAGAAGCAGATGTGAAGCGGAAACAAGCTGTGGAGATGGAGAAAAAGATCGCCTTAAGTGTTATACCTTCAAGCCAGGTGGCCTCATCATCTTTGTCCTCTCACGGGAAAACGGATGGAAGCGATTCCCAGTTCAAGTGCCTAAGTCCTCTAAGAGAAGAGCTGGAAAGAAGTCTGCCATGATCCTGTCAAAGGAAGTTATCATCAAGCTGGCCCGCTTCAAGGTCTCAGATCCAGCCAAAGAGAAGATCGATCGACTTTCTTCATGACCGGACTGGACACTGTGTTAGCGAGGCTCCAAGAGAAAAAGCGGAAGCGGAAAGAAGCGGATGTGAAGCGGAAAAGGGCTGTGGAGATGGAGAAAAAGATCGCCTTAAGTGTTGTACCTTCAATCCAGGTGGCCTCATCGTCTTTGTCCTCTCACGGGGAAACGGATGGAAGCGATGCCGAAGTTAAGTTCCTAAGTCCTTCTAAGAGAAGAGCTGGAAAGAAGTCTGCCATGATCCTGTCAAAAGAAGTGACCACCAAACTGGACCGCTTCAAGGTCTCAGATCCGGCTCTGATGCAATGGTAGGAGCCGTGGCCAAGGCAACCGGTCAGAACATCGACATCCCGCTCTCTACGAGGTCCATCCGCGGTCATAGGAGAAAGAACCGAAAGGAAGTGGCCACTGCAGAGGTCATCAAACTCCCAGATACCTTGTGTTACTTTACTGGAATGCCAAGCAGCTGCCTGACATTGCTGGGGGACGTAAACGCGTCGAGAGGCTCTTCATTCACGTCACAGAGAGTAACTCTTGGAGGCAGCCAAGATCCCCCAATTCACTGGGCATCAAATGGCGGAGGCTGTCCTCAAGGCGGTATACGACGCTGGGCTGGAGGTGCTCATTCAAGGAATCGTGTTTGACACTACTGCCTCAAACACGGGTCCCAATGAAGGAACCTGCATCACTATTCAGGAGGGTCTGGGAAGAAATCTCCTCTGGTTTGCGTGCAGGCACCACATCCTGGAAGTGATCCTTGGTGACATTTTCAAACACTATTATGGACCATCTGGCGGGCCTAACGTCCCTCTCTCCGACCGGTTCCGGGACCAGTGGGACTTTCTCGACCAGAAATTTTGTATGTCTTCCATGGATGAACAAAGCCTCCTTCTTCTCCTAACAGGCGAGCTGTCTGAAGCAAGGGAGACAGTTTTGAGCGAGCTCAAGAGGGCCATCGAACAAGAAAGCCATCCAAGAGATGACTACAAGGAGCTCTTGGTTCTCTTCTACATCTTCCTGGGAGGCAATATTGGGACGACTTACAATATGAGGGCATTAGGGAATCTACGTTCTCAAGATTTTCCTCTTCAGGTCTTAGTTTTAGCTGACCTCTCAAGATTTTCGAGCCATGGAACTGGTGTCCCTCTTCGTCGCCCTCCTTTACGCCATTTCTTGGAACGAAGCCATGGTCTTTTCTATGCTCCCTACAACGAGATAACTTTGCAGAGGGATCCCCAATAAGCACGTTGCTGAAGTGGCCCTAAAAGGCATTCAAGCGCCATCTCTGGTATGTGTCAGAAGGTTTAGTGCCTCTCTTTCTCTCTCTCTTCGACGAAATGGTTAAAAAAAGAAGAGAAGGCCTACATTATTCTAGAAGATGAAGAGGAAGGGGAAGGGACTGAAATGTCTGCACGGAAAGGCCTTCAATCCCAACAAGCCTCTTTCAGGATTCTTCAGTTCCGGGTCGAGAAAGTTGCTGGATCCCCTGTTCCCATGACAAGGAAAGGAACTGGCCACCCTCGTGGATAAGAGCACCGACAGTTAGGAGGAGGATCCTCTCTTCTGCAAGATGAAGAGGGTGATTGACCAGGTGAAGGTAGTCGACGACGTTGCCGAAAAGGGAGTGGCCCTGATCACCACCTTCAACGCGGCCATCACCCGAGAAGAAGCTAAGAAGCAGTTCTTTCTGAAGGTGGTGAACAATGACAGGAGGTAGTTCTCCACGAGCTCCAAGGCAGCTCTTTTGAAACCCGAGTGATCGGGCTCCGAATAAAGCAAGGAGGTCCTTTCGGAACTGTTATTTGTCTCGTTTCAGTTCTCAGTGCTGTCATTCTATTTGTACTTCTCTGAGTGTGAAAGGAAAAATATTAGAACTTCTTTTTTCATATTTGCTAACTTTTTGTTTCCATTTTTGTTTGTTTTGGAAAAATTGTTGCTTAGTGGGGCACGACTAATCAATGTCCGATTACAATAGAATTTGACGGCACGAATCTTTTACTTTTTTAGTGGAACAAAAACATACGGCCACAAAGTGTTTACGACATGTGACAATTTGAACAGGTCTAATATAAATATATATATATATATATATATATATATATATATATATATATATATATATATATATATATATATATACAGCCTTGGCCAAAAGTATTAGGCCACTTTACTGTTTATAGGTTCTGCTATCTCAATGTTAATGAAACACGTGTACATAGTGGTTTATGGTATATTGCACAATATACATTAGTTTAATATCTGGTTACATACTGTACGTATGTAACCAATTTTGTGTAAAACCAAAGTCCACAATTAACTTATTTTCCCTTGATTATTCCTGTGTTTTACGCTTAAATACGTTGTAGATACAGTTAATAAACAGTAAAATGCCTAAAATAAGGGAGTTGAGTGAGTGTGAGCGAGGTCAAATCGTAGTTCATCATAAAGATGGAATGTCGCAAAGGCAAATTGCTCAGAAGATGAAATGTTCTCGATGTGTGGTTCAAACGACTCTCAAGCGCTTTAGAGACAAAATATGTGAAGACAATACAAAAAACAGGTAGAAACAAGGTTCCAACGCCTCGTAATGACAGATCCATCATCCCTCAGTCACTCAGAAGCAGGAGAAAAACATCGTCAGAGCTTTGTGCGGACTTCAGGGAGGCAGGTACATCACAAATATCCGCTAAAACTGTTAGAAGAAGTCTTGTAGAGTACGGTCTGAAAGGCTGTAAAGCCAGGAAGAGGCCATGGATTTCTGAACCGAATATGAATAAACGTCTTCATTGGGTCAAAAACCATTCAAATTGGACCAGTGAGCAATGGTCGAAAGTCACATGGTCTGATGAAAGTAACTATGAGGTAAGATAGTACAAGTATTGAATCAACATATAAACTCAAAATATCTGTTTTGTTACCAAAATATATAAGAAATATCCAACATAAGAATAATATTATCGATCATGTTTTTTACTCAGGCTTTCGGCACATCTGGTGCAACTTTCGTGCGTCGCAGAGTTGAAGAAGCATTTTAGGTTGAATGTCTCGTACCAACTGTAAAACATGGGTGTGGTTCTATCATGTTGTGGGCCTGCATGTCTGCCACAGGACCAGGCGAAATGTTTTTATGTCATGGAAGGATGAATCCAGCTACCTATTTTTCCATGTTATTGGATGTTTAAGAGCTATTAATTGCTAAATTACATCCAGGAGTGTCGAAAAACAGTGTTATCTTTCAACAGAACAACGCTCCATGTCATGCAGCTAAAAATACTTGTCAATGGTTTGAGACACAAGGTATTGTTCCCATGGACTGGCCAGCTCAAAGCTCCGATCTAAATCCGATCGAACATCTATGGGAAACTCTTGTCTTGGTAAAGCTACCAAGAACACAACAATTAAAAGTAAAGAGCATTTGTACCAAAAACTTAGAGAAAAATGGAGTAAGATTGCGCCTAGCACCTGCAAGAAACTAGTTGATTCTATGCCTAACCGTATAAAAGCGGTAATTGAAGCTAGAGGAGGGTCAACCAAATATTAAAACTAATGTATATTGTGAAATATACCATAAACTACCATGTCCACGAGTTGCATTAACATTGAGATAGCAGAAACCAGAAACACAGGGGTGGCCTAATACTTTTGGTCAAGGCTGTATATACGAGGGGCGGTCAATAAGTTTTGCGAATTGGTACGGCAAAACAGAGGAAGGGGGATGGGTATTTGTGGGGGTGTTAGGACAAGTTATGACAAGTCAGGACCTGCATCCGCACGCTCCTGTCTCGTCTATTTAAGAAGCAGTAGCTGATCGCAGATCGTCAGTCACAAATTTTTCAACAATGGAGAAGGTTGAGCACCGCGCAGTGATCAAATTTTGACCAAGGAAGGCAAGAATGCAAAAGAGATCCATGAACGCATGGTTGCAGTGTACACCGACACCGCCCCTTCCTATGCAACCATTGCTCGCTGGAATAGGGAGTTCCGCCATAGTTGTGAGTCCCTTGAAGATGACCCCCGTCCAGGACGCCTGTCAGACGTGTCCAACGAGAACAATGTGGCCCGTGTGGAGAGGATGACCCTGGAAAATCGACGGGTGAAGGTCGAAAAAATCGAGCGAGAACTTGGAATATCACATGGAAGAGTTATCAATATCATCCACGACAATTTGGTCATGACCAAGGTCTCTGCCCGTTGGGTCCCTAGAAACCTTACGAAACCTCACGTCCCATGATCGACTTCAACGTCGTCAAAGTTCGGAGGAGCTTCTGCTCCTGTACAACCAAGATCTGGCTGGATTCGAGTCACGCATAATGACAGGTAATGAAACGAAGGTTTATCACTGAGATCCCGAGACCAAGCTTGAAAGCATGGGCTGGAAGCACAGGGGCTCTCCAACCCCCATCAAGTTCCAGACCCAACCCTCAGCCGGGAAGATAAGGACCACCATCTTCTGGGATTCTAAAGGAGTGTTAAAGGTGGACTATGCGCCTCGTAGAAGGACGATCACAGGCCAATATTACGCCGAGGAACTAGATGGGTTGAAGAAGTGCATCCGTCAGAAGCGTTGCGGCAAGTTGACACTCGGTTTCCTGCTCCTCCACGACAATGCCCCTTTTCACAAGGCCAAAGTTGCACAAGCTGTCTTGCGCGAGTGCGGATTCGAGGAACCCAACCATCGCCCCTACAGTCGAGATCTGGTCCCTAGCGACTACTTTTTATTCCGCCAGCTTAAGGCTGCACTGCGTGGACGCCGGATTGGGGACGATGAACATGTCCAGCTCACCGTCCAGGAGTGGATTGAACAACAGTCGAGAGATTTCTGGTTCTTCGGGAATTCGAAGCCTTAGGGACAAGTGGCGCAAGTGCATTGAAGTCGAGTGTAGTTATATTAAAAAATAATAAAACACTTTTCCTTATATCTAGTTTACTGATATCTGAATTTCAAAACTTATTGACCTCCGCTCGTATATATATAGTGCTGTGCAAATTAACTGGGACAGTGATAGAAAAACGCCAAATTTCATTATTCGTGCATTATTTTCAAAATTATAGCATGCATATCATCTTAATGTTGACACTAAATAAGAAATATGTCATAACTTGCTTTAATATCCTCAGCAATCCGATTTGGCATCGATTCCACCAATTTTCCTCTCATATTCTGTCTTCCTCATGGTGATACCAGGCCTGTATAACAACACAGATCAGATTTTCCATTGTGAAGCAGTCATTCGCCATGGTCCTCTGCTTGCTGAATGCCAACAGATTCTAAATTGGATTAAGGTCTGGTAAATTTTTAGGCCATTCCAGTATCATAATCTTCTCAGCTCGGAAGAAACAGTGCATTTTGGGGGAGACGTGGCATGGGCGTTGTCCTGCTGGAAGAGTTATCACCGTTTGAAAAGCGTTCACTAAGTGAACGCTTTACTCTTATGGTTGCTTAGTACTTGTCAGAATTTATCATTCCTTCTACTGATACCAGTCGTTCTGGTCCACTTGCAGTGAAAGTAGCCCCACAACTCTTCTTAGGTGGGTGTTCGGGGGCTTGCTGGATGCGCCCCGCTCTCACTAGTTCTCTTGCACTGCGCCTCACGACTTGGGATCCGATCACAGGGACTTAGAAGTGGGTCTCGTCAGAGAATATTATCTTTTTCCAATCTTTTGTGGTCCATTCTTTGTATTTTTTGACCCAAGTCAAACGCTTCACCTTCACACCAGCGGTAAGTAGAGTTTCCTGAGGGATCTTCACGAAATTCTGCTGGCTTCATAAAATCTTCGGCGAATGGTTGAGGAGTCGATGTAGATACCAGTAGCTAATAAATCCCGCTGTAAGCCTTGGCTGTTCTTTCGCGGGTTTTTTACACTATTTCATAGCAATAGTTTGTCATCGCCTGCATTTCTTTCTTTTTTTTACCACATCGCCTACGTCTTTTAACCTCTGGATTACCGGTGACTTCGTTCTTCTTGATGATTTGACGCATAGTCGATTTTGTCAGCCTCAACTTCCTGGCTATCTCCCAAACTAACATACCAGCATCTCCAATCACTGCTACAAACTTTGCTCTGTTCCTGGGAGTAACGTCCATCCCGCGAGCTAGCCTGTTAATGAGTGCACTTGGCAACCGAGGGTTGCCAAGTGTTACCATTTGACGAAATCTATATGTTTGACAATTAGCAAAATAAACTGATTGATCACTCAAGAATCACATTTTTCTTGAGGTATGCTGGATTTTCTTCATCATTCTCTCGCGCTCATTAGAGGTATACATTGTATATTCGCCGCGCGTTTAACTCAATTTCTCCTTTATCCTTTGAATTCCCAATTTATTTCCCTCTCTTTCATAGTCCCGATCGACCTAGCGAAGCGTGCCTTAAAGCTTGTCTATTCGAAATATCTTTTGTTGTTCTGCGTAACCGAGTGGCTAAAGGCTTGCTTTAATTGAGATCAAAGCTGTTGCTCGCTGCCTCATGGTGCTTAGTTCAAATCCCATCTCAGTACGTATTTTTCAAATTAGGAAATAAAATTTTTCCAAAGAAAAAAATTATTCCGTTTTTCTTTTTCTTGCGGTATATATATATATATATATATATATATATATATATATATGTATATGTATATGTATAGGAATATGTATATATATATATATATATATATATATATATATATATATATATATATATATATATATATATATATATATATATATATATGCAGGATTCATTGAAGTCGACAGCAACGGCTGCATTGTTTACTTTTAGCTGCAGCTTTCTTATAGCTTTGACTATAGTCTCAACAGATGGCTCTAGGCGAGGAAATTTGCTCGGATGCGGCCTAACTTCATTTGGCTAGACGTCTTTCGACCTAACAGTAGGTCATCTTCGGGGTACAATGGTGAACGCGTTATTACAAGAAAATATATTGAATATGTTTGAATCTTACCGTAAGAAAACGGATCAATCAACTAACTCGCAAAATACATGGATATGTTTATGTTTAAAAATATTTTGAACATTATTGTAAGAAACAGACCAATCAACTAACATATCCATGTATTTTCATGTTAGTTGACTGGTCTGTTTCCTTACAATAATGTTCAAAATATTTTTAAACATAAATTCATCCATGTATTTTTCGAGTTAGTTGTTTAGTCCCTTTTCTTACGGTAAGGTTCAAACTATCTTTCGATTGGCTTTTTTAAGAGTCACCCTTGCTTTTCCAAGAGAATGGAAAATTTGTTTTTTCTCCATCTTTGCCACATTGTTTTCAGAAATTTTATTAAAATTTAGACATGGCAGCTGTTATTTTTATTTTTTCGTATATTCGAAAGTTTTATCGGTTATTTCTAAAATAGATTTTCAAGTTTAATGTTTATCAAGAGGAAATAGCTACTGGATCCTAAAAGCGGATAAAGCAAATTGAAACTATTAGAGAAAATTAAGATGAAAAAAAAAAAGAATCGTGAGGATTGTTTTTTTCTCTATTAAAAAAAAATGCGATATAAATTCTTGTCCTTAGGACTAGAAAATAAGAATCGATGTGAAAAAATAGACCAAGAGTAAATTATTAGGAGATATTTACTGGAAACCTTTCGAAAATTTTTAGACCAAGCGCAAGCTCCTCCTGTAGGGAGTAGCGAAGCTGCTATTCTTGTATACTCATAAAATATTCATAGGAGACATAATCCAATTCAAATTTCTGCTCTGAGTACTGCTACTGGTGTTTAACTTTTACATACCAGTAGCAGCATTGAAAGCGAAATTGGTGCCTCTTTCTTTCAATCTAGATATATGAAACAAAAAACAAGTGGACTCTCCTAAAGAGGAATCTTTCAGAAGCTTCAAACAAGTGGACGGAAGTGAGTTTCATCTGAGAATATTACTTTGCCACAGCCTCCAACAGTCCATTCTTTATATTTCCTACAAAAGGGGAGTCTATGCGCAAGGTTTTTCTTGGTAGGATGAGGTTTCTTCTCATCCTTTCTCGACTTGAGACCTTTGTAGAAAAGTCCTCGCCTCACTGTGCGCTTTGAAGCGTTTACACGTGCTCCTTTCCAATCGTTTATATGCTTTGCACTAGAGGCAACCTGAATCTTGAGCTACTACCTTACCAGGAAGCGATCTTTGCGTTCATTTGAAGCTTGCATGCATCCAAAAGACTTCATAGGATTGTGACCAATCCTTTTAAAGTCATGAACGATCCTAAATATCGCGCTCCTTGATGCAATACACTTAGCTCTATCTCCTTGCATTTCCAACCACTTTGGTGAAGAGAAACAATGGTTGTAGGATTTTCTTTATAAATAACCACTTCTGTAATTGAAAAAAATCAAATATTTATTTATACCCCCTAAAAAATAAATAGATTATTAATACATAATTCATTTAACACATATTTTTCATCATTTTACCACTTTGATCAAATAGCAATTCTCCATGGAGTAAACTCGCGTCCTGCAGGAACAGGACCAGAGCGCCATTTAGGATTCAGGGAAGGAATGCACTGATATTATTATTATTTATGAAATGCTGACTTTGGAATAAATCTGCAATATTTTTTTTAAATTAGCGTTTCAACCCTTGATTCCGATATTCAGAATTAAAAGCTCTGCTGTTCGTACTTTTACTACAGCTAGCGACTAATCTCTTTGTTCTTGGGAATAAGCCATTTTGTATGAACATTTTCCCTTCGTCGTTCATTTTACAGTTCACGGAGGACCCTTTTTTTCAAATCTATGTCGATTCCTCCTACTCCAACATTTTTTCTTTTGCCATATACAAGTTCATCTCCTTCCTTGCCATTTTCATCGGAAACACTCTCTACGTTCCCTACCTACTAGTGTATTACTGTGATAGTAGTCTTTCCACAGTCTCCATACAAGCCCAACTAATCATCATTGCGGTTATTGAGTGCTCTACTTCTCATGGATTCTGTTTCTCTTCGCTCTTCTCGGTGCATCCTCTTCCATCCAAGTTTATAATGACCCATTGGTGCTCCATCCCGAATTATGTTCAGAGACTATCTAGCTGAAGCAATACGTGAGCTAAATTTTGATGAGAGGCATTCATGGAAGCCTAACTTAGTTTCAGGGAATTTCCGCTTCCTTTTCCTTTGGACAGCTTTCCCTCTCCTCTCCGATCAACATCACTTCCAATCCGCGAAGGCCTTCATCTGCTTCTGCCGCATGTCCACGGCCCAAGAGTTCCCGCTGGTTGCCAGTATCCTTTCGACTCCATCAGATCAAAATTTATTAGTTATGCTTCCCCTCTCTCACAGGCAATGTCGTTCTACACCGATTACTCCCATTCTCTCTTCAGCCCATTCGCTACCTTCGTGGTGGATATTGCGGCTGATCTTTTGTCTTCCTTTATCACGAGTGCTCATCATACTCACTAGATTTTTATGATGCCATCTCATCTAGCTATTTCTTTCCACATAATGCGAGTTATTCACGGATCCGAGAAACATGATTTCTGAACTATCCCATTACTTCCACTCTCCGATTATCGAGATTCACCTGCACTTGTATGAGCTTTCGGTCCTGTCTGATAAGCATTTGACCATTTGCCTCAAATCCACTTTGGTGTATATGACTATGAAGCGGCTGAACAAAATAATTTGTCAATCTCTACCCACCCTCTTGCAAAGACGTAAAGTTCCTTTTAATTTCTTCAATAATAGCATTTCGAGCGCACCACTCTTAAAGAAATAACCTCCCACTTTCACTACATTCCGAAATAACTTGATTTTCTTTGACATCATGTTTTTATACGTTATACTTTTCGTACTCCTAAATGAATTATCACAACTTTTACAACTTTAGAGTAATTGAGGATTATCAGAAAAAAACCCCCCACTTTTAGAGAATGCTGACTTATACTGAAAGAGAACCGAGGCAAGAGAAACAAAAGGACTCTACAAAATGATGCCAAATGTACATATTACTTCTTACACAAGTATTGTTATTATATTCTTTTAATCATGTGCATTCTACTTAAAAATCCTAATAAAGTAATGAATTTTAAACAAAACATTTATTGAAAAGAAAATTAAACCAAATTATTGTAACTCAGTGGATTTTGCTGTCTAAACGAAACGTTATGACATAGAAAGTTCGGTTACAGACAGGTAATTGGCATTTATGCCATAAATTCATTCAAGGCAACTCTGGTCTTAGAGACGCGAGTTAGGAATAAAATGAAATAATTATCAAACTGCGGAGCAAAAAATCTTGAAAATATAAAATATTGTGAGAAACATTAAAAATCACCGTAATATTTATATACATATAATACTATCAAAAATAATCTATGGGAAAGGATTCTGAATATAATTTAATCAAAATTTTAATAGAATGTGGTTCATTTTCTATACCTATTTCCATTTTCGCCCACAATCATCTCTTGTTTGATAAAGTGGCTCTAATTCTCGTTTTCTCTGGTTAGAAGAAGTTTCCCTCTATAACGGGTATAATATATCAATATTTACTGCTTTTTACAACCAAAATGCGTTACATAAACGTTCAGTGGTTGAAACGAGGCAATTTGAAACAACGGCTTTCCATCCGCAGGCCTCATTCCGGACGTCCCGGTGCAAGTATGGACATCAGGGGTTCTTGAGAACGAAATCATGATCAAAATTTTATATTACAAATGGACCTCATTTGATCAAAGAATCCCAGAATTGATGAGACTTCTAAATGTTCTCGAATATTTCTGTTTGTCATCAGTGAAATTATGTTAATGTCATTGTTACTGGAGTGAAATTTTGAGACATAAAGAACCATGATGGAGATTTTCAATGAGTATGATGTGCATCATTGAATAATCGTATTTAAGGGGCGATTTCTCACCCTGAGTTAATTAGGCTACGCGATAGTTGAACAGGATAGCGCATTTTTCTTGGCATTTTATAAATCAAATGTTCCTGTAAATGATAACTTGTAGAATAGTCATTTAGTTCATTTAAGCAAGGCCTATTCAACTCATGGAAACATATTTTTTTATTACGGTTTAACGATCTATTTTGCCTTTAGTCAAGAAGAGACGGTGAAATTTAAAAATTGCGAATACACATAAGAAAGGTTTTGAGCAAATGAGCGATAAAATTGAGTATTATCCTAAACTTATAACTTTTTATTATAGTAATATATTAAACAGAGAAGGAAGTATGAAATATTATATACATATACATATATATATATATATATATATATATATATATATATATATATATATATATATATATATATATATATATATAAAGGGTCTTTCAACAAGGACGCTCGAGCTTTGTTAGGCGATAGTGGCTATGTTGTTAAAGCGACATCTGGCAATCTCAAGGGGAACTGTTCAGTAATACTTAGCAAGTCACGATGGAAGGTTATAGCGTTGAACAGAATGTGCAAATCACCAAATGTTATTATCAAAATCAGTGCTCCGTTCGACAAACGTTCCGCGCATTACGAGGCCCATTTTTGGAGGAATGGATTTGTGAACAAGCAAAATTGTCGGATTTGGGACGAAAACAATCCACATGAGATACACCAGCACCAATTGCATTCCAATAAAGTCACTATTTGGTGGGAATTTTCGTCTAACGGAATCATCGTTCCGTATTTTTTTGAGAACGAAGATGTGATTGCCATAACCGTCAACGGCGAGACCTACAGATCGATGATAAGCAACTTCTTGTGGCCTCAACTGGATTATATGCCTGATATGGATACTGACGACATGTGGTTCCAACAGGACGGCGCTACGTGCCACACTGCGCACGCCACGATAGACATTTTGCACCAGCGATTTCAGAGCAGGGTCATCTCGCGCAGCGGCGAAGTCGACTGGCAACCGAGATCATGCGATTTAACGCCATTAGACTACTTTCTTTGGGGCTACCTTAAATCGCAGGTCTATGCGAATTATCCGCAAACAGTTGATGTCCTCAAAGTCAACATAACGAAAACCATCCAGCAAATTCAGCCAGATTTATGCGACAAAGTCATCGAAAATTGGGCCTCCCGAATACGTTCCACCAAGCGAAGCCGCGGCGGACATTTGAATGACGTCATATTCCACACTTAATGCCATAAAATGTACTTTCAAATTTAAAATAAATTCAGTGCATATATCACACACAACTTGTTTTATTTACATTTGAAATTCGAGCGACCTTATTGAAAGACCCTTATATATATATATGAATATATATATATATATATATATATATATATGATATATATATATATATATATATATATATATATATATATATATATATATATATATATATATGTATATATATATATATATATATATATATATATATATATATATATATATATATATATAAAAATTATTGCAATAACGCAATCATAATTATGCGGTTAAAAGGCTAATATTTGGCAAACACAGTCTTCCTCAAAGACCTCGGAAGGCGCTCTTCACACATACACGAGAAGGTAACAGTTAAAATAAGCGTTTTCTCAGATAGCCCCCAAAACTATCTTTCTATTGGACTTTTCAAATGTCACCCCTGCGCATCGAAAAGAGTGAAAATTTTGTATTCTCCATTTTCGCCACACTTTATAAATTGAGAAAAATTATTGCAATAACGCAATCACAATTATGAGGTTAAAAGGCTATTATTTGGCAAACAAAGTCCTCCTCAAATTCCTCGTAAGAAGTTCTTCTCACGTACACGAGAAGGTAACACTAAAAATAAGCGTTTTCTCCGATATACAAAAAACTATCTTTCGATTAGCCTTTTCAAATAGAACCCCTGCTTATCGAAAAGAATGGAAAATTTGTTTTCTACCTTTTCACCACACCTATAAATTGAGAAAAATTATTGCAATAACGCAATCATAATTATGCGGTTAAAAGGCTATTATTTGGCAAATACAGTCTTCCTCAAAGCCCTCGTATGGAGCTCTTCTCACATACCCGAGAAAGTAACACTTAAAATAAGCGTTTTCTCAGATAGCTAAAAAACTATCTTTCGATTGGCCTTTTCGAATGTCACCCCTTCTTATCGAAGAGAATGGAAAATTTGTTTTCTCCATTTTTGCCACATCTTATAAATTGAGAAAAATTATTGCAATAACGCAATCATAATTATGAGGTTAAAAGGCTATTATTTGGCAAACAAAGTCCTTATTGAAGCTCTCGGAAGGAGCTCTTCTCACATACACGAGAAGGTAACACCTAAAATAAGCGGTTTCTTAGATAGACAAAAAACTATCTTTCGATTGGCCTTTTCAAATGTCATCCGTGCTTATCGAAGAGAATGGAAAAGTTTTCTACCTTTTCGCCACACCTTATAAATTGAGAATAATTATTTTAATAACGCAATCATAATTATGCGGTTAAAAGGCTATTATTTGGCAAACACAGTCTTCCTTAAAGCCCTCGGAACCAGCTTTTCTCATATAAACGAAAAGGTAACACTTAAAATAAACGTTTTCTCAGATAGCCAAAAAAATCTCTTTCGATTGGCCTTTTCAAATGTCACCCCTGCTTATCAAAGAGAATGGAAAATTTGTTTACTCCATTTTCGCCCTGCGTGGGTGATCTTCGGTCAGATTTTCCGTCTTCATCCGAATCACGCAGTCGGCCTTCATCTTGTCTGGAAACCGGTAATCCAACAGGGAAATGTCGTCAAAATCTTCCGCCAAATACCAGAGATGCTGTTGGGGAGCATTGCTCGCGGTTGCAACGAGGTTCATCTGCTGCGTGTACTTCTGGAGTTCAGTCCGCAATATGATGTCGTTGTATGGGATGTGGGATGCCAGATGAGATTCTTGCCAAAAGCGGACGTACACCAGGGTAGTGAACAGCGTCATGCCAGTCACATTCTGTTTCTCTCGTTTCGTTGTCTTGAATTACTGTCGTAACAGAAACATCTTGAGGCAGTAGATGCACTTTGACATTTAGGTCGCGTGTTAGATGGCACCAGGGGCCCGAAAGAATGTTTAAGTCGTTGTGCCCCCTCCGAGGAACAGGGATGCGAGCTGTAGGAACTCGAAGTAGTCATCGCACATACACTTTGTTGGATCAGCCAGGGCAGATGCCAAGTAATCCTTTATCTGGGAGTGGAGCTGCTCCAGATTTCCTTCGAAGAGGATATCATCAGCCACCGTGTTCTTTTGCTAGTTCAAGGTCCGCCACACCTTCTGGAAACGCTTGAAAAGGGTGACTTCCGGACCTCCAGTGTGCCCAAAGACGACTCGAAAGAAGGCAAAGAGAACAATCTCCAACGCAAAACCTTCCTCGATCCGGACGCACGCGCCATTATGGAGGCCAGTGTTGCTTGCAGTTGTATCGAAGACAAATCCGACTACTTCGGCGCGAATCTTCCAAGCCTCGAGCAATTCCAGACACGCTACGGCCTGCGTTTATCTAGTACATCGGGCAGCACGTAGAATACCCAGCAACTTCTCGAATCTTTGACCAGTTGCCAGAATCGCAACCCTCTCCACTGTCTTCCCTCCCATCTCCTGCAGCATTTTCCCGTCTCAATGAGGAAAAGGAGACCAGCTGCTTGAAAGTCCTTTCGCGCTTCTTTGTCTTGGATTTGTCGTGTGTGACGACGCCACCGCTTTATCGATCTTTGAGACAACGTCAGATCAGAAATATCGTAGCCCAGGGCCTGTGCAACAGCGCCAGTGACGAACGCCGCACCATGATCCGGGAGAGTGACTCGATCCAAGGCGTAGACGAGTTCGGGAGATTTGAAGATGTTCTTCAGCCTCTTCGCAGGAGGACCAGATGTACAGGCTGAAGTTGAAGGTCGGTAGTCATCTTCAGCCTGTGACTCCTCTGACGATAGGGAGCTGGAACTAAAGGCAGCAGCGGCCCCTTGGGAGCAGCTTCTAGGTCATTTCTCTTCTCATGCCTGACCTCGACTCCAGTTTTCTTCGCGTCGATCCCTGCAATGCTGCACGAGAAGATGTCCAAACGCTGCATTTTGAGGAACTCCTTGTTTTCTTCGTTGGTCATGGTCTGGTGGGCATCGCTTGTAATAACATCGAAGAGATTCTTAAGGTGATCCAATAACATCTTCTCATTGACATGGTCTGACTCTCACGCACGAGTCCGGTGTTTCTTGAGTGATTGGTATTAATCATGGATTCTTCGAAGTTTCCTGACAGAAGCATCCACCTACTGTGTCGGGATCCTGCCCTCTAATATATATATATATATATATATATATATATATATATATATATATATATATATATATATATATATATAAGAGCAAATACAGGTTCTGCGGGAGATAACAACAACCGCCACAGGGCTTTCGCCATATTTTTATTTTCTGCCTTTCAAAACAATTTTGAAGACATAGAAAGATGCAGAAACCTTGTGTAGCAGACTATATATATATATATATATATATATATATATATATATATATATATATATATATATAGTACAAGAGAGAGAGAAAATTGGATGCGAATGAGCAATGAGATGAGAAAGAGGAGTTTTTTAGAAGCCAAAAAAAGGGACATTAGAAGAACCCAGAATCAAAGAGAGCAGAGGGCGGCACAATGAAGGCAATCCCTTACCGAGAAGACAGAAATAACGCCAGGGGAAAATTCTTTTTGGAAAATTCCTGGTCGGGACTCGAACCCGGGTCTGCTGATTGCCGGTAAGATGCTCTACTGCTAAGCTACCAGTGACAATGACTCTACTTCGCCCAAAGCCTTACCCCATCAAACCCAGTATCTTCTTAATCTAGGAACCTCCAAAGAATTTTTATACTAAATCCTCCTACCCGCCTGTGCCTGATCGCTTACCTTTGATGGCTAGATTTACCAATAAATTGATGTTGTTTGTATGGGGTCCCCAATCGGCCCTTTGGCAGCAGAATTTTCCATGACTCATTTGGAGGAGAGGATTTTTTCTGAAGTTCCTGATTCATGTATGCCAACTTTCTATAGACGTTTTGTAGATGACTCCATAGCTATATTTAAACAACGAGATTGTCGTTGTATGACATTACATTATATCAATACCATATTATATCTATCAGGAAGGAACCAATAACTTGAAAGCGAACAGACAAAAGGGATTGAAAACCACGAGTTCAGACGGTCTGAGTAGCGAGAGAGTGCAACGAGGTCAGGTAAATTATGGACAATGGCAAAGCTTAAGGTTATTTAAAGAGACATGTACAAAAATAGAATTTTATTTACACAAAAAAATAATAAAAGAATTGAACGGTAAAATTACCTCAGAGAATTAACGGGCAAAAATCACATCAATAAACGAAAGGGGGAATTGTAGTTATAAATCAGGCTATGAAGTTAGAACTTAAGGTATTCCCGGAGGAGTCTATTCAAATGGGGGGGATTAACTCAATTGGGTTACTAAAAGGGGAAGAGGGGTTGGCGTACGGATGTCTTTTGCACTTGAGGTGAGGCCGCTCGGACTTCAAAGCGGTAGGTTAGAGTGATGACGGTTCTCCAAAAGCAAGGGGGGGCGGGGTAACTTCCGGCCTAGGGGAGAGCATTTTGGCTACCCAAAATGAGGAGGGCTTCGACAGGAGTTGATGAAAGAAGTCATTAAAATCACTCGGGGTGATCGTTCAGTGGAATTACCTCCTGACTGGGGCTAATTCCAAATACACAAAATAGTCCAGAAGTCACTTTCCTTTGTTGCTAGCACTTGACTTGGAACCATGGGGAAATCTTCTTGGTTCGGGCGAGACTTCTCAACTCTGTGTCTCCTCATGGAAGTCGAACACTATTTATGTCCGAGGCTCTCCCTGAGGGGAGTTAGCGGAGAACAGCTCCACTCTCGAATGGCCTCGAATCTTCTTGCAGAGCTATTTTATCCCGAATAAAGGTGATTCGTGGAGGACTCGATTCGAGGCTACCCTTGTGGAAGGATGGGGGAGGCTTACCACTTTAGGCCTAGCCGGGCCTTCTGCTGCACATGGGAGTTCCTTTCTGCTAAAGATCTTCCACGTGGGGATTCGCTCACAGAAATCAAGCTTCAGAATTTCTTAATTTTTTAAACACCATCCACCCCGGTATTAAATATACAATAAAAACTGAGAGTGATAACACCCTCTCTTTTTTAGATATTTTAATAAGAAAGAATCAAAATAGTCTAGAAACATCAGTTTATAGGAAACTGACTAATACGAGGTTAGGAATAAACTCTTATAGTTGCTTAGATTTGAAATACAAAATCTCATCCATTAAGACCCTTCTTCACCGCGCATACAATCTCTGTTCATCCTACATTTTTATAGACAAAGGATTTCATTACCTTACATCTTTCTTTATGCACAATGGTTTTCCTTCTTTTATTGTAGAAGAGTCAATCCGCACATTTTTAAGTGGATTGTATCAACCAAGCCACCCTGAGATAACAGTAGCAAAAGACAAACATTATTTAATAATGCCAAAGCTGGATATTTACAATAAAGTCTTTAGCCGAAAATTACACATATTGCTAAGGAAATTCTTCTGTCAAATAAAATTTAAAATCTTTTTTACAATAAAGGATCCAGTTCCAAAGAGTCTTCGTAGTTCGATTATATACTTATTTAAATGTCCTGGGTGTTCTCAAGGCAAATATATCAGAAGCTCCATGAGAACTCTGAAGGCAAGATTCTCTTCCCATATGGATATAAGTAATAGAACCGGCAAGATACTTGAAACCAAAGAAAATTCAACGATAAGAGATCACGTAATAAAGTGTAAAAGTGATATCTCCTTAGAAAACTTTGAAATTCTAAATTCGCGCAAATGTCTCATTACCCTTTGAATCCTAGAAACACTATATATAAACCAGCTCTCTCCGAATTTAAATAATGATCTCTCGTCGGTCCCCCTCCTTGTTACCTGAATTCATTTGGATGTGGGTTGCGGGGGGCAGTTTGGTGCTTTTGGATCGGCCTGGAGCACGTAACCTGTTCGTTGGCAAGGTTTGTGATTTTGTATATTAGGTTTTTGCAAATTTTTGCTTCAATTATTCGTTTAAAATTCATTTTAAAACAGTTTTATATAATCATTAGATTCATAAATCAAAGCGCCCCCACCTTAATAGATTTTAGCAATTATACACTCGCTAACTAATTTAAATATTGAAAATCATTCCCTAGTCTCTTTATTGTAAATTTTAGCCCCATTTCTAAATATTCCCTTCAACTCTAAATTTGCAATTCAAAGCTAATACTAGCTAGTAAAATTCTAGATGTACATTTAGCAGTGTGCTCTCTTAAGAGTGCAAAATATTTTGTTCGTTTATTTGTATTTTAGGCCTAAGAAGATGACCGTATTGTGGTCGAAACGTCGCCGGTAAATAAAAAGGATGATGCCAGCTATTTTCCTCGCCTTGGGATTTCTGTTAAACATTAAATTTAGGCTCTCTAGAAGCAATCCTCATCGATATATATATATATATATATATATATATATATATATATATATATATATATATATATATATATATATGTCGTAGAATGACCCAAACATACGTCACTTCTATCCGATATGCATGGACGCTCAAGGTCAACGAGTGACCTTGACTCAACTCTGGTCATGATAGAGATGGGAGGAAGTTGGGGACCAACTTGCCTGAAAGAGTGTTAAGGATTTAAATACTAAACGATAGAGTGCTCCGGGCTATGAGGTTTATAAAAAAGTATGAACAAAAATAAACTTTGATATTTACACAGTATACACAATAAATAGATTAATGGCAATGGATACTCGATGTATACAATAATCGAACTAACAGAGCTACTCGAAGCGAGCTCTCCGGATGGTCGAGAGGCGATACGAGCCTCTGTACATCCGCACACAGGAATGACTAGCAAGCAATCCACAGATAATTCGTCTCAGCATAGCTTGGGTTCGAGGCTTTAAGAGATGAAACGGGGATCAGATGGTTATTCGAAGGGACTTTAACAACGGAGAGTTTAACCTCTAGTAGTAACACTAACTGGAGGGAGTATTCATGCCAAACGAAATGTACCGAAACCAAGGATAGGCCAATTGACTGGGGCTCAGATCCTCCGGTATATTTTTAGCCTTCGGCTCGTAGAGAAATGGAGCGCGATCGAGAATCACGTGTTTCGTTGTAAAAGGCAGGCATATACTGTCGATGCCCAATTGGGACCAACGATATATAGGGACCAGCCAGAACCGTTACTGCCTCCGCCAAGGGTGGGCACAGGCGAATCTCTCGACGGACTAACACGGCGCTTGAGGGATGGGAAGTACTCCCGTGGGGGTTTCTAGATAAAACCCTGGGAGACGACAGAAGCGCACGTTTGAGATACCAATCCATCGCTTATCGCAGAAAGCAGTTCGATATTCTGACTGTTCCCACGGTCCTCGCTCATGTTGATTGACCTCGTGCCCGACCTCGTGCTGCCTGACTTCGTGGTTTCGACGGGGCCCATAGCGGCAAGGACCTTCCATTTTCGAATATATATATATATATATATATATATATATATATATATATATATATATATATATATATATATATATATAGGCCAATTGACTGGGGCTCAATTGGCTCAATTGGCTCAATTGGCTCAATATATACATTAGGGGGTCCCCCCAAAATAAATTTTTGTTTTTTATCTCCACATGCCTGATTGTATTACCACATTGAACAGTAGGTCACATACTCAATTTCATCACAATCGAACAATATTTACTGGTCGCTATATGGATCTTAACTTATTAGTCTGCTGGTAAATTAATTTTGGGGCTAGAAATGAATAGTCTTTGCAAATACTAGTTTATTTGAAACAGATCTTGGTGTTGAAAGACAATGTTTTAAAAATATTTATATTAAAGTGAAAAGAAAATAGTTAAATAGCAAATGATTTCTTTTGGACACAAATTATAAATAAAATTGCTGATTAAAAATTGATCCTTTTGAGCATGAGGGAAAATTTTGTGATGTTTTGCCACAAGTCTGAGAAGCAACTGTTTCTGTTCTTCATCTTTTGTTAGAGATGCATTATACGATTTGATAAGTGCAATACCTCTTTCTGCTGGATCGTAAACAACCATTAAGTTAATCGCTTGACGTTGAAATTCTTGAAAGCACGTATTCTCTCCCCAAGAACTTGGGTTAGTCTTCAGAAATACATCCTCTGCAAACTTGCATCCATCTTTCATTAGGAGACTGAAGATTAGCCTAGTTTTTTAAGTTACTAGTTCATGCAAGTCCAAATCCTCGATGTTTTTTGTAAGGTTCAATTGGCGAACAACTTTGGTGTTTTCATTACGTTGGAGATTGGAGACCATCTTCTGTTTGGTCTCAGCATTAGTTCTATAATCGAAAAATGCAAAACCAACAAGATGTTCTCCAAGATACCAAAGGTGTCCGTGAAGGGCTGTGGTTGCTTCTTTAGATATTTTCTGATTTGGGTACTTTTGCAAAGTTTTAAGAAGCAGAATGTCATTTAAAGGAGCATTAATTCCAAAATAAACTTCATTCAAAAAACGCGAGTAGACCAAAGCAATAAAGAAGAGCACTCTGTAATATTGGCAATTTCACGTTCCGTTAGTTTCAGTTGATGCTTTAACAAATATATTTTCAGGACATATATAGCCTTAGCCATCCAGCGTGCATGATGAGTCGCTCCCGGGGCTCTTAATGTAACTTCTGTCTTACCAATGCCCCC
Organism: Ceratothoa steindachneri; assembly: GCA_963969495.1. Classification (NCBI taxonomy): domain Eukaryota; kingdom Metazoa; phylum Arthropoda; class Malacostraca; order Isopoda; family Cymothoidae; genus Ceratothoa; species Ceratothoa steindachneri. Next base: position 219,242,954 of record OZ018317.1, read on the forward strand.
AAGTAAGATGAGACTGAGTCGCAACAATTCTTCATAATCGTCACGCAACTAACGAGATTTCAAATCTTCCTGAAAATATGGGAACATTTCTCCTCGAAGATTATGCATTACTGGATTGACGAATAAACTGCTATCCTCCTCTAAAAAAGAATCCTTTTTAAGTGACGACCATTGTTCTTTAAATCGTTCAAAGCGACTCCTCTTTGGACCACTTGTAGGCCCAAGTAAAATATTGCAAGCACATGACAACATAATTTCGAAAATATGATGACGGCACGCAATTCAAACAAGCTCCCTTCCTAATACTTTCTCAATTATCGTACAGGCTCCTTTTTGTAGGCCTGTATTTGATGCAGTTGTGTCAAATTCAAGGCCTTGAACTTCGTCACGAAGATTCCAGTTTTTGATTGATGAAATGCATGCCATAGCCTGTTCTTCTCCTGTTGCTCGTGTCATTTTTGGCACACCAAGAAGTTTTTCCATTCCATTTACAGAAACTATTATTGCGATTCGTTCTATTGTTTCCTTTGCCCCATCAATAGCAGGTAGTAGTTTTCCATCCTAGTGAAGAAGGATTGTTCCTTCAACAGACAACCAAGCTTTGTCTTCATTGTATGTTGCCTCTCTTACTTGCTTCCTGGAACGTCGTATAGAACTCCTGAAAAGTTTCATAGCTGCAATATCCTGACCTAAGGCTTGTGCTATTGATCCAACAACGATTGTTGCTTTTCTATCCGTAATATTTGAACGATCAAGAACAGCAGCCACACCTGGAGGGGTAAAGATATTTAATTTAATTTTAAGGCCTACATTGTGCATTCTTTTTTCTAGTTGAAGAAGGTGGACAAAACTCTTTGTCTCCCGCAATTAAACTTTTTCCTTCAGATGATGATGACTCGAAATCTGCATGAGCAGCAGCCTCTGCTTGATTTTTAGAAGTATATACTTTTTCTTTGTATTGTAAAGCCTTCTCATGTCAATATCTTTTGCGGGATTTCTTGGCTGAAGTAATCTTATCACGGCACGACATACTACAGGAGAAAATGTTCTCTCTCTGCATCAACAGAAATTGGCGGTCTTCTTCATTTTTTACCACATTTAAAGCATTTTTTGAGGCTATGTCAAAAGGTTTTGAAAGAGTAGATTCGAAACTACGCTCATTTATTCCAAATGAGTACAGTTCGGTTTGGCGGTTCTTCTTCAAAGAAAGGTATTCTTCATACAACCTTGAGAGTTTCCTAACGCAAGAGTCTATTCGCTGTGTGGGAATTTAGGCTCTTTCCCATACTCTTATGACTTTTTTGCAAGAGAGGTTGTAACTTTGTGTCAAAGTCATTGACTCCACTTGATGGTGGTACTGAACAACACGAAGCACATCACCACATGCTGGTAGTCTTGCATATGAAAGCTCACTAGTAGGATGTCCTAAAAGCAAAACTGCCGCAGATAAACGAGTACTTCCAGCCATAATCTAAAACAACAGAAATAAAAATTTATTGTAAATGAGTGAGCTCACGGTTCCCCTCCATTTAGTTATACTTAGAAGATATTTTTTATACTCTAAAATATCTAAGTATTCAATATTCTTGAAAGAATAAGCTTTCATTTGACATAAATAAATAGGCTCCTGTGTTTGTAAAAAATTACGGCAGTCATGCTTAATTAATATATATATATATATATATATATATATATATATATATATATATATATATATATATATATATATATATATATATATATATATATATATATTGTGAATTAAAATATGAACATAAAGTGTGTTAACATATAATTCTAATATTCTTTAAGTAAGTCTAATATTGATAAAAAAACTGCAAATTATCTATGCACTGAATACACAAAGTATATTACTTACCTGAATAATTATATATATACTTGCATAAACCAGCACTTGTATTCACTTGTATTACGTCAACTGTTAAACTTCAAACTACAAATGAACAATTAATCAATCCTCGCTGACTTATATAGGAAATGGTGCGATTGCATCACCATTTGAAACGAGGGGGCGTTATTGCTTCATCACTTTACAAATGGGCTCAGAAATCAACAAGCTGAGACAACAATTATTATTGCATCATACGTCGAGTATGTGAATGTCATTCCACTTTTCAGATAATGCAATATCTTGATTTTTTTTGCGAATTATTGTAATTCATAAGGAATGAGTTATCAATGATAAATATATGATAGTATATAAGCAACAACCAAGAAATGCTTACTAGTAAAAAGTTCCAATATTTTGACTGAAATTTAAAAATAAGGAGACACATAGCAACCTCTAAATATTCACCAATTTTGTCAATATTTTGCATCAGCTCTTTTGACATCTTATAGCATAATTTTAGCCATGTGGAGAACATTTCCAACTAATTTCAATTTTTTGCATATATTTTTGGACCGTACTAATGTATATATATATATATATATATAAATATATATATATATATATATATATATATATATATATATATATATATATATATATATATATATATATCAGAACAATTGTTAAATCCAATGACAGATTCCAAATATACAAATAAAATCACTGTGGAGTAGCGTAGTATTTATTATCTCGAGACCAGCTTCAGCATGGAGTTTAGTATGCCAGCCTCACTCGAACACTGGTCTCAAGATAATAAATACTACGCTCCTCCACAGTGCACGGATTTTTTCGAAAAAAGGTAATAAAAATATTACTGCAAGGAAAAATTATTCCGTTTTCTCTTTCAATGTGGTTTAATGGATTCATTTTCATCATTATCTCGTGCTACTTTGAGAGATATATAGATTTGTATATCTGCCACGCGTTTAACTATTCCTCATTTATTCTTTGAATTCCCAATTAATTTTCTATTTCTTTTATAGTCTCCGTTCGAGCTTGCGAAAGTGTTCCTTAAAAGCTATTCTATTCAGGGAATTTTTTGGTTCTCTGCGTAGCGTAGTGTACTGACGTCATACTTTTAACTGTGATCAAAGCGGTGCTCGCTGCCTCAGTGTGCCTGGTTTGAATCACTTCCCTGCACGGATTTTTTTCGAAAAAAGGTAATAAAAATATTACTGCAAGGAAAAATTATTCCGTTTTCTCTTTCAATGTGGTTTAATGGATTCATTTTCATCATTCTCTCGTGCTACTTTGCGAGATATATAGATTTGTATATCTGCTACGCGTTTACCTATTCCTCATTTATTCTTTGAATTCCCAATTAATTTTCTATTTCTTTCATAGTCTCCGTTCGAGCTTGCGAAAGTGTTCCTTAAAAGCTATTCTATTCAGAGAATTTGTGTTCTCTGCGTAGCGTAGTGTACTAACGGCATACTTTTAACTGTGATCAAAGCGGTGCTCGCCGCTGCCTCAGTGTGCCTCGTTCGAATCGCTTCCCTGCACGGATTTTTCGAAAAAGATAATAAAAATATTACTGCAAGGAAAAATTATTCCGTTTTCTCTTTCAATGTGGTTTAATGGATTCATTTTCATCATTCTCTCGTGCTACTTTGATATATATATATATATATATATATATATATATATATATATATATATATATATATATAATGAACTAAACAAGTTCGAAGGTACTTGGAATCCGCCTTACATTTTCCTGTGGGATTTTTTGCATTTATTGCTCTACTCACGCGCTACTTTGTGAGTTTCTCAAATATACGAGGGGCGGTCAATAAGTTTTGCAATTTGGATATAAGGAAACGAGATATTAGGAAAAGTGTTTTATTATTTTTTGATATAACTACCCTCGACTTCAATGCACTTGCGCCACTTGTCCCTGAGGCTTCGAATTCCCGACAACCAGAAGTCTCCCGACTGCTCTTCAATCCACTCCTGGACAGCGAGCTGGACATCTTCATCGTCCCCAGACCGGCGTCCACGCAGTGCAGTCTTGAGCTGGCGGAATAAAAAGTAGTCGCTAGGGGCCAGATCTGGACTCTAGAGGGGGATGGTTGAGCTCCTCGAATCCGCACTCGCGCAGGGCAATTTGTGCAACTCTGGCCTGGTGCACTTTGACGACGCTGAAGTCGATCATGGGGCGTGAGGTTTCTAGGGACCCAACGGACAGAAACCTTGGTCATGGCCAAATTGTCGTGGATGATGTTGATAACACTTCCATGTGATATTCCAAGTTCTCGCTCGATTTATTCGACCCTAGCCCGTCGATTTTCGAGGATTATCCTCTCCACACGGGCTACATTCTCCTCGTTGGTCACGTCTTACGGGCGTCCTGGACGGGGGTCATCTTCCAGGGACTCACGACCATGGCGGAACTCCCTATTCCAGCGAGCAATGGTTACATAGGAAGGGGCGGTGTCGGTTTACACTGCAACCATGCGTTCATGGATCTCTTTTGCATTCTTTCCTTCCTTGGTCAAAAATTTGATCACTGCGCGGTGCTCAACCTTCCCCATTGTTGAAAAAATTGTGACTGACGATCTGCGATCAGCTACTGCTTCTTAAATAGACGAGGCAAGAGCGTGCGGCTGCAGGTCCTGACTTGTCATAACTTGTCCTAACACCCCCACAAACAGCCATCCCCCTTCCTCTGTTTTGCCCTACCGATTCGCAAAACTTATTGACTACCCCTCGTGTATATATATATATATATATATATATATATATATATATATATATATATATATATATATATATATATATATATATATATATATATGTATATATATATATATGTATGTATATATATATATATATATATATATATATATATATATATATATATATATATATATATATATATATATATATATATATATATATATTGATAATGAACATTAATGTTCTAGTCAATGCGGCGCTAGAGAAGTCTCCTGGAGTTCCTCAACCTTCTTCAAGAGCGTTATATATACGACAAGACAACCATCCAATTCTCTAGAGAAATTTCAAAAAGCCTTTTGAATAAGCTAATGTTTAACTTCAAAAAGAAAATGGAAAAGATGTAAATTTTGCTCATTGATCTTCGCCCTTTCTAATTTTTAGTCGCGGGCGACTCTACGTCTCACTATGTTGGTCGGTCGGTCGATCCCCGTTTGCTTTTTATTTGGGGGGGGGGGGGTAATAAAATTGTAAGTATTTGGACGATTATAACGAATTTTTAAACTCTGATGTTGTTTTACATTATCTTTCGAATGATATAATTAACAAAGTCCTCGCAAGGCTAGCCCGGAAATTATTTTGGTTTTGGCAATAACATCATAATTATTCGGCCGATTTTAACGAAATTTGAAACTCTAATGTTATTTTGCATTCTATTTCGAAATATATACTTATCAAAGTCCTGCCAAGGTTACCCTGGGAGTTATTGAAAATTTTCAGGTCGCAAAGTATTAAATCAGAATAAGTGAGAGCACGCGACTTTTGGTCAGCAGACCTTGTTTGATAAATGAGCAGTTAGGTAAGGGTAATAATAAAAATTCCTTAATCCACTAGAGAAGTTTCCTGGAGTTCCTAAACTCTCTTTAGGAGCGTTACATATAAGACTAAGCAACGATCCATGCTAACAGCGTATGAAAGAATGCGGTGCCGGATGTTACTTAAAATGCACTTCTTGCATTCTCATCTCGATTTCTTCCCAAGGAATCCGGGTGCCGTTAGCGATGAGAGGATCTGCTAATACATATCTGAGATGGAATCGATGTATCAAGGCCAGTTCAACCCAAATATGATGGGTGACTACCTACTGCTAGTAGGTAGTCACGAGAGACCAGCAGGACGCATAAGCGCAGAACAAGTGTCTCAAGCATTTGAGCTAAGAATATAAAAAAATAATGTGAATATTCCTTTAATATAAATATACTATGTACTATTATATTATAATATTTGCCTTGAACATAAATATATAATATAAATTACTAATATACTATTAATATAATAATATTTATCTTGAAACTAAATATACCATATGATAATATACTATTAATCTACCGGATGTTCCAAAATTGAGTGCGTATTTTGATGAAATTAAAAACTCTTATGAAAAGTTTTTGTTGAATTATGTTCATCATGTTGGAATTGTGTTCTGCACAAAATTGTAGTCTTCCATATACAGGGTGTCCCAGAATTTTAATTCGTTTTTTAATCCTTTTCATAATCCCTTCTTAATGGATATAAAAAAAAAATGTTTATTTTTCTGACTCAATTACGATCACAAAAAGAAACCAAAAATTCATCAAAAAACAAAAGAAAAGAAAAACTTTATTTAAATTATTCAACATGTGCTCTGACCGTATCTGCAAATCTGGAGCAGTTCGGGAGTTATGTCCAACACTGCTGAAAGTATGCCTTCTTTAAGTTGAGTTAAATTATTAATTTTCTCCTGATACACTTTTGCTTTGATAAAACCTCATGCAAAGAAATCCAGGGTAGTTAAATCTGGAGAACGCGGAGGCCAAGGTCGGTTTCCACGTCCAATCCATTGACTTGGAAAGCGACTGTTCAGGTAATCTCGGAAAATTCAAACATAATGAAATGGTGCACCATCTTGTTGAAACACGACACTATCAACAATGCTATCATCAACAAGCTGTGGTTCTAAAAACTGTTAGAGCATATCAAGGGAGATGTTGCCTTTCACTGATGCTTCATGAAAAAAGAATGGGTCATAAATTTTAAATTTGGTTATTGCAAGCTACACGTTAACTTTTGGAGAGCCTCTTTTCCATTTGATGAAACCATTCGGCTTTTTAATTGCCCAAATACGACAATCGTGTCGATTAACTTTACCACATGTGTGCAAAGTCACTTCATGGCTAAATAAGATGTTATCCAATAGATTTTTATTTTCAATTTGATCCACAAATTCTGCGCACCTTGCTGTTCAATTTGGATAATCTTCTTCATTAAGGGAGAATAGTAATTGAATGTTATAAGGCTTTATTAAGGCATATCAAGTTTCTGACTGGCCTTTCACACCGAAGTTCTTGGTTCACTTCCAAAAAATTGTCGAATTTGTTTAGTTTTGTTGTGGTCAATCTTTTTCCGTCTTCTTCCTTTCTCAGCATGTACGGATCTGGTTCTTTTAAATTTGTTCACAAGTGAACGAATCGCATTGTCTTTAGGTCCAGGTTTTCTAAACTTTCTTTAGAACTTTTCTCGTACTTCATTATATTTCGCTCCTCTTATACGAGCTATCACAACAAATATCCGCTCCTCTGTATTCAATTATTCAACGGTTCTGAAAAGGATTGAAGAACAAATTAGAATTTTGGGACACCCTGTACATGGAACACTACAATTTTGTGCAGAGCACAATTTTAACATGATGGACATAATTCAACAACAATTTTCCCTAAAAGATTTCTATTTCATCAAAATACGCACTTAATTTGGATATACCCAGTATATATACATATGTATGTGCATAACTCAAAATCTTGACGTGCTAGAACAATTTTGAGTTTAGATTCGAAATCAGAAAACTCGATTTAGTTTATTTGGATAATAAACAAAAAGAATTGGGAGTTGCCCAGTGAATCGTCCTCGGATTTGAGATGTTGAGGTTGATGTGATGAATTGGAAATTACAAAAATTAACGGTTTGGTAAATGTAATACATTTTTGACAATAATTTAAATTAACCAGTATTTTTTCATAGTTGTACAACTTCCTTTACAAAAGTGATAAATTAAACCAAATTAATCAAATTTACCGATAATTTTAGTTACCACTCTTGTATCATTGATTAATTTAGTTATATTTACCACTTATATTGAGACATATTGATGACTATATAAAAATGGTTGTTAATGGTTTTTTAAAAGTTTATCACATTTACCAAAACATGCTGGTAATTGTGCAGAATTACCGTAATTATGTATTTATAATTTCCAATTGATCCCATTTGCCTCAACTTCGTGCCAGGTCCTGAATAAGTGACTCCCCTTCTGCTCCCCCCCACCCCGAGTGACTTAGTAACTGTGCCCAGGAAAAAGAGGGATTACTGAGCTGGGGAAATGGTGCGTTGACCCACTGATGGGGGAGAAGCCTGTTCCCCCCCTGAAATCCGCTAGGTTGTTCAGGGTCAGGTAAGTGGGTCAGAGCGTCCGAGCCGCGAAGGTGAGTCGGAGGAGGAAATGGGGCCACCCGTGGGCACACGAACACACACACACGTCAAATCGCGGCGTGCGTGTACACAACGATGGGGGAAAGGGGTTCAATGTCCACCCCTTCATGCGGGGGATGAAAGGCTTGAGAGAAGAGGGGGGTATTATGTATATAGTAAGAGGAATTTGTGTCCTCCAATGAGGAAAGCTCAGTCAGGAAGCAAAACAGAATAAGTAATAACAAACGAAGACGCTTAAGATTGAGAAAGAAACCAACGAAGGAACCTTTACCAGAAGATTGGTAAGAAGAGATTGGTAATAAAAGTGGTGTAGTTAGATGAACTTGGTTTTGATGCTACGCCTGGCACTCCCTTGCGGGGGGAGGGGGGGTCAAATGAGGAGGAGAGCTGCTATTCCTCCAAGTGTCAAGCAAAGCGTGAGCATTTACCTCTGTTCCTTGTTACATTCCAACCCCTGTGGGTAATGAAGCTCCAATTTAAATAAATAATAAATCGAATTCTATAAAAATATCTCATTAAAAATACACATTAAAAATAAAAGGCCTCAAATAAAAAAATACATTTTTATATTTACAAAAAAAAACGCTATAAATTAAATATAAATCACCAAATTAAAAATAAAATAAATTTAATTGTATACATTTCCCAGTAAATCACTCCCTTCACATCCCACCAGACAAAGCATAAGCTTCTTTTGATGTCGGTCGGTCTTTGCCTGAAGTTGTGCTGGTGCACCTTTGTTTGTCCAGCTTCTTTTACGTGTCACGTTCGAGTGTAGACATCATTTGTCATCTGCAGTAACTACTTTGTTCAGGCAATCAAAAACGACGTTTCTTGGACAGTAGTGTCATGCAGGCGTCATGTTGTGCGGAATGTCGAAGACGGTCAGTTTACAGGGGATCCATAGGTCCAGTTTGCTGACTTTGCCCATTTCCTCTATAGATGAAAAATGGATGTCTGGCTGAGGATAAACTTTTCAGCCAGCTCGCGTGATGTCAGATGTGTATCAGTTTTGACACAGGCGCACAAACGGTCATGGTCAATAATGAGGGTCCACCACTTCTTGGCTGATCTTAGAGATAGAATTGGCCACGCTGAAACTTCTTAAACCAATCGAAGGCTGTGTGATGACTTATTGTGTCTTCTCCAAATGCTTGGTTGATACGAGGTTGCGATTGGTAAAAATTTGAAAGTTTAGATATCATATAAGGTGTCCAACTAGGTAAACTAGTGACCTAGTTTACCTAGGCTCTACGTCACTGTGCATAATCAGGTGAGGTCTAGGAAAGACGAGGCCACTATACCGTAATTAGTCGTACACCCTGTATAAACCTATAAATAAATAAACTTTTAAATAAAATTCTAAATGAATACTCTTTTTTAAAAAAAAGGTTGTGCGGGAACTTTGTTTCCAAATTAATAATAAACTCAAATGCATAAAAGAACAACGACGAATTAATAATGAATTCCATTGGTTAAAAAAAAAAACTACAAATTAAATATAAACAAAATTTTCTTAAAAAGGGTTCAAAATTAAAATTAAATAACTGTAGTTGTAGGAAACTGCCACAAATAATAATAATAAAACTATAGAAAAGAATCAAATAAACAGAATTGTATAAAATCACACCAATTAAGAATAAATGAATGCAATTTTACAAAGACCTCACAATAAAAAATTAAATTAATTCAATTGTATTAGTTCGTCTCATCCATAGGGCGGCATTTTTTCATGTTCATAATTTTTTATGAATATAAATCAAACAACTCTGAAGTCATTTATAATTTAATTATTTGTTTATTAATTTAATAACCTTTAATAGGTAATATAATTAAAATTAAGTCCAGCTTCTACCATTTCATTCCATCTTTCTATGAACTTTTCAATATCATGTTTGTAAAAATTATTTGACTTTGATTTTAAAAGTTCTTTAAGGTTGTTTCGAACTCATCTGTTGCTGACATCTTCATTCTGTTCAGGTGATTCGCTAAACTCCTAAAAAGAGAATAATCTTATGGGGTTGAATCGGGTGAGTATAGAGCATGACTCATTAGTTCCCCATCAAAAATGTTATACTTTTGGATGGTCTCTCTTGCGATAGGAGGTCACAGGTTGTCTCAAAGAAAGAGCACTCTTCATCTTTTGATTAATGCTGGCCTTTTTTCTTCATTTGCCGCAGGTAAACGGTCCACCTGAGCACAATAAACCTCTTTCGTGATACTCTGACTTGGGTTAAGAAATTCAAATTGGATTATGCCATTACTATTCCCCCAAACGCACAAGATAATCTCCTGTATTGATTTTTCCCATGACTAATTTATTGCCTAGAACATTTAATATTACATCACCCACTTTTCATCTTCTATGAAAAAATCCTAATGAAAAATGGTTTCACTTTTAGTTGAGAAAGGCGAGATGAACAGATGTTGATCCTTTGTTGAAAGTGTACCTCTGACAGCTCGTGAAGAATCCATTGGCCTAATCGTGAAAACTTACCTATTTCTTTTAAATAAGGATGTATGTATAGCGGTATGAGTTGAATGTGGGTTTTCAGCCAATTGTTCAACAGTTACAATCAGATTTTCTTCCATAGTTATTTTTAAACATCTTGATTAATTCCACTCATCGTCCTGAACGTAGTTCATCTTTGAAACTAACGTTTCCTGCGGTAAAGATTTGCCTCATTAGTGGCCTTATATAAAAAAGGTCCACAAATTAAAAGTAAATAAATACATTTGTATAAAACGCTCCCCCCCCAAAAAAAAATACAGTATATACAATTGCTTAAAAAGATCTAACTTAAAAATACGTAGATGCCTTTGTATAAAAGAGGAGACAAATTAAAAATATAAAATACCTTTGTAGAAGAAAGGTGCCAAATTAAAAATAGACAAACGCTGTTGTATAGAAAGCCTCAGAATGAAAAGTATATAGATGTTTGTATAAAAAGTCCTTGGATTAAAAAGAAATAAATTCAGTTCATAAATAGGCTCCTAATTTAAAACTATACGAACCAGACAATAGCTTCGCCACTACCACCTATGGGGGAGCTTGCGCTTCGCTACCAAGATTAAAATCTAAAATCTGAAAAAGAAAAACAGCCATCCATGGTTAAATTTTTATCAATTTTCTGAATTTCGCCAATTATAATAATTTTAAAAAGGAACTCTGAACTAAATTTCTCCCTTTCAAAATATCACGTTGCTAAAATATAGTTATAGAATAGAAGATATATAATTTTTTTTTCCTGAACTTCATTAATTGGGTTTAAAAAAATTCACAAAATTTCGATACTTATATTTATTTCTGAACTTAACCATTTTGTTTTTTGATATTATAAAAGAATTATTAGAAATAACTTTGATAAAAAACATAAGTTCTTTCCAAACTAAGATGTAATTACTATTCAAATATTCAAAAAAATACTCTTCTTAAATTATAGAGTTAGTGATGATGATGATAATCATATAAAAAAGACTCCGAGTTAAAAATAAATAAATGCACTTTTAAAGTATTCTTTTTCTCGCCCAAAACTTAATCAGTTGTTGAGCAACCTGTGCTCAGCGACTAGCAGGAGCGGAGCAGGGAGGGTGTCCGAGAAGAATTTGGGATGTCCCAAACCTGACGGCAGTGCTAATAAGTTATCGAACCCATAAATATCAATAAGTCCATTAAGTAAAAACATCCTATACTGGTTGAGTGACTCAATGCAATTAGTACAAGGGGTTATGTGGAGGATGAACCCGAACGCTAGAATTGTTCAGGGTTTCTGCCATGGGAGAAGTTCACTGTCCACAAAACTTTCATACACATGTCTATGTATTCATACATTCATGTGCTTCTGAGGACTGAAAGGAAGGAGGAGAGCGATTAAGAAAACATGCTTAGGGGTTAAAAGGAAAAGAGGATGGAGCTCCTTTTTCATTATTTCAATTATTTTTCTGAGTCTTGCTATTGGGGATCAAAATATGTATCTCACCTCCCTCATCATCATTATATTTTCTCTCCTCCACGAGCGTTTGTTCTTATATTTATGATTATTATTTTTTCTAATTCTGACCGCATATCACGATTGCGGTGAGCTGTTTCTTCTGCTCAACCGCCGGCATTGGCGACACGTTTTGCGGCCCTTTTCTTTAGTTATGGCACCCGGAATGGCACCGCTGAACCGAAAAGAGAGAGCGACTGAAGATACGGTTAGACACATATACAAACATATTTGTGTGACTACCGTGGCTGACCTGGCCAATTTAACCGTTAGATGAAGTTTCTCTCTCAGGCATTTGAATCTGTCTCCTGCCATTACGTTACACGGCTTTTCGTCAATTTTCTGACCCCGTGATTTCCCGACTTCGGGCGACCGCCCATTAATTCTAATAACGAGAGTCCGATTCATACGAGACAGCGGAGGGCGCACACATCATATAGTTGCTGAGAGCCAGTCTCGAAACCTACTTTCCCTATTACCTTATTTATTCTGCTTATTTCTTCTCCAATCAGCGCTGTGCCTCTGCTAGTGGACGTGACTTCATTTTTCTAGTCAGTCAAACCGCGTTTCAGGTCCTAATCAAGAAGCAGGCACTCTAATGGAGTCCTCTGGATGAGTTCTCTTAACTTCACCAAAATGGGGGTGAGTAAATTTGCGATGATGATGAATTGATGACTGTTGTTGTCACCCTAGAGGCTCCTGGTTAGTAGGGCGGGGAAAGAGGTGGGGGTCGGAGCAGAGAATTTCCCCTCCCTCTCTCGCTCTCTCTCTCTCTCTCCTCGTGGAATTGGGAGGCGGCCGGGTGCTCATTTCTCAGCTCCAAGGTCAACCTTAACGGTTGTTAGTGGCGTGCTTGGGCGCGTTCGTGCATTTGTATGGGAGGTGTGTGAGATTGGAGAGTGTCTGCTATCATTCCGCTAGTCAGCGAATGACTGCTTGGTCGAGTAACGGTCAGATAGAGTGGCGTTGCGCCGTTGTTACCTCGCAATAATGATGAGCGGAAATTAGACTCACTATCAAGCGCAAGAATCCTTATTTCGGGGATCGTCCTCTCGATCCTCCTCCAGTTGACCTCCAGTGGACCAGTGGATAAAGCGCTTGATATCCACGCCTGGATCCTCGGCTTCGATTCCTGACGAGAACAGACAAAAGAACCCGATGCTGTGAAACACTACCATTATCACGGCGGGGCGCAGAATCTTACACCCACATCCGTTATTAAAAAGCACAAAGGCAATTACAACTCGCTGTCTTTCAATTTTTCCCTTTCCTCATACCCAACATATCACTCACTTCTCCGAAATCCTCTTACGTGGTTTTCAGTCTACACTCCCAAAATGTGGAGAGGGTAGCTCTCCTATGAGCCACGAAGGGTCTAAAACACCCACATGCTGGTGTCAAATGCATAATAATGTTACCCTGAGGCTTGCCTAAGACTGACATTATAATTTTTATGTTGATTTAATTAGATGGTTGGGGAACCTGGCTCTCTCTATCTCGCCCCCCTCCCTCCACAACACGCTGTCCCCACAGATCATTACAACACTCACTGGATATTCCACTCCCACCCCGATCCTCCAAGGGCTCCACACAAGAATGGCCCACTACCCCTCTGAGTTGTTAGAAAAATATTTTTGGTCGATGGATTTTCCTCTTCCCCATTTCGTCCATCTGGACTTCTTTCGACCGTCTATTTTCACATGTCTGGGCATTGCTTTTTGGTTTAAAGACTTGCGGTGAGAGTCCGGAAACTATGCTGCTGAAAGTTGAGAGGGGCTGTAAGTGGAAAGTGGTCAGCGTGCCCACACTTTATCCTATACAGCAACCCTGGAATATTCCTAATGAGGTTACGCCTTCCGCCCCCTAGTTGAGGTTAGGGGTAGGGTGATTGTACATTTTAGAAGCGTGGGATCAGAAAGGGACTTCCCTCGATCTTTCATCCCTTACCCTCCAGCGAGAATGGGGGAAAAGCCTATTTGAAGGTCACACGTGTTTAGACGAGCAAAATCTTTCTCACAGTGAGGAAAGGAACTGCGGCATCCGTTTCTTTAGCCATCTCATCTCATCTTTTCCACTTAACTACTCTCCTCTTAAGTATAATATTTTTAAAGCGTTTGTGAATTAATAGAAAATTAAATAGGCTCTTTACAGGAATAAGGTAAATTCTTGGCGTGATTATTTTTTAGTGGTGTAACCTTGTATTGTCAAATAATTTACGTTCCAGTAAATTTTGGTTCCCTTGCATGTACTGTTAAATTAATTAAATCCCTTCCAGACTGCACCGTGCAGCCTCTTTTCAAATTAATTCTTACTATCAAACTTTACAACTTTCAAATGTTCAAGGCATATTTCATCCCTTTCTGCAGCCAACTACCAATTAACTAGAATTTCTTTTATATATATTAGCATACTAGGGCATAATTTGCCGGTCAACTAGCAGGAGAATTCATGATTCAACTCGTCTCAAAGCATCTCTGGGAAGAATTTAACTTTTCCAAAACAATCAATCAGATATCTTTGCCTACCCTAAAGCCCCTTATTAACTAGTAAAAATCCGCCCCCTTACATCGGGGAAAATCGATAAAAAAGACCATTGAAAGCTTTGAAAAATGAAAAATTGCTGTTTATATAGGGATTAACAGTTTTCGAGATAGTAAGTCGAGATGGAGGATTAATTCCAAAATTGCCTCTCTTCTGTTATTAAACTTTTGATATCTTCTCAACTTTAAAATACGACCTTAGGGTTCATTTTCGTTGCTCAAATGATAAACACCCCTTCCATTATGCAAGTTTATGGTGGTAGTCAAGGTAAGCCATTACTCATTCTGATTTTGTATGTTCATAAGTTATGCAAGGCTGTTATCAATTCCGCTGTTGCTATCTCCATAGCAGCGAAAAAGAAATAAAACTCATCTGAATTTGTCAATGGATTTCCGTTATAAGGTTTATATATAGTTTTGGGGCACTGCATAAACATTCATATAAACAAATACGGTACATATATATTTATATATTTTTAATATGTAATAATATACTGCATATGTTTTTTTTAATGGAAGGGGTTTCACCACCGATCTACACTCACTTAAACTGCCTTTATTTTATACTGTGGATCTATTGATTATCGTGGGATCTGAACCACCTGGAAATTAGAGTGTGTGGCAGCCGCGGGAAAGCGACCCGAATCGCGACTCCATTCGGCGACTAACCACAACCGATGTGGTGGAGTGGATAATTTGTCTCCTGATTTCAATATAAAATAATACAGATATATTTACCAAAGTTACATTGAAGGATTTCTGGACTATTCATTTTATTCAATAAAATCGCCGTCGGCCTCAACCACTACATTCAGGCGGCATCGGAACCTGCTGCAGACCTTCTCGACATTCATCGTTCTTTTTAACTATGGGGAAAACTGTGGTGATTCTGGACCTAAGCTCCACTTTGGTAGTGCACGGGACTTGTTGGTCTCTCTCTCTCTTTCTCGGTCGGTCTTGTGTTCAACCAAAGTGGTTTACTCGAGAAATCGGCCAATTGCTTAGGGAGAAGAGAAATGTGTACCGGCAATCGAAGATCTCGGGCGACTTTGACGAGTACCGGAGGCTACCGAAGTCCAGCATAAGGGCGTCTAAGCGGTCTGAGGAACTCCGAGTGGCCAACTTTGTAAAGAGAATCCCAAGGAGTTCTTTGGATATGTAAACAGCCGTAAACCAATCCGTCGAACGATTGGCCCTTTGAGGAATGAGGAGGTGACATTAAAGTATTCAGCTGCAGAAAATGCTAACCTCTTTAAAGACTACTTCTTTTCAGTGTTTACTGAAGAGTGTGGTCCCATTCCCCAGCCAACGAGTTCCTACTCGGGGGAAAAGCTGGAGGATATGGACTTCACCAATGGGAAATTATAAAAAAGATCAGTGACCTAATGACGAATGTCACCTGGCCCAGATGGGTTTCTACCTGAAGTGTTGAAAGAAGTGCGCGATCAAGTGTCACAACACCTGAGCGCAATCTTCAACATGTCACTTCCGACCAAATGCGTCCCTAGAGACTGGCGTGAAGCGGAGGTGACTCATATCTTTAAGAAAGAAGACCGTAGCCAACCGTCGAACTACCGACCTATCAATCTGACTTCGATAGTCGGTAAACTTATGGAAAGCATGAGGTGGACAAAATGGCGGCGCATTTAGAGTCAAACCTGCTACTGAGGAGTTCCCAGCACGGTCTCCGAAGGCAACGGTCATGTTTGACGAACCTTGTGGAATTCTTCCACTTCGTGTTTAGTGAGCGCGATCGGGACAAGGCGGTGGATGTGGTCTACTTAGAGTTTCAGAAAACCTTTAATAAGGTACCACACTGCTGCCTTCTCCGAAAAGTGCGAGCGCTGGTAATAGACGGAAAAGTAGCCGGCTGGATAGAGAACTTGCTAAGTGGCAGACGGCAACGGGTGGTGGTGAATGGACAGGCTTCTGAGTGGGTGCCCGTTACTAGCGGGGGGCCTCAAGGTTCTATCCTGGGACCACTACTATTCATCATCTACGTTAACGACATGGACGGTGACATAATTGCCAAGATTTATAAATTTGCCGACGATACCAAGCTTGGTATGAACGTTGCAAAGGATGGAAATACTGCCCGCCTGCAGGAAGATCTTCGGAAGATTGGGGAGTGGTTGGACACGTAGCAAATGCCTTTTAACGTGAACAAATGCAAAGTGATGCATATCGGCCACAGAAACCCCCAATCTCAGTATATCCTTAAGGGTACTGCTATTGAATCCACCGACACTGAGAAGGACTTGGGTGTAACAATCATTAGTGACCTCAAGTTCTCGAAACAGTGCATTGAGGCGGAGAAAAAGGCCCAATGGATGTTAGGCTATATTAAGCGCCAGTTTGGTTATCGGAACCAGGAGATTGTACTGTGCCTGTACAACTCACTTGTCCGACCGCACCTAGAGTATGCCGTACAATTTTGGAGTCCTTCACTGCGAAAGGACATCGCGAGATTGGAACGCGTACAAGCCAGGGCAACCAAGCTGATTCCCTCTATCCGACATAAAAGTTATGAAGATAGATTAAGAGAATTAGATCTGTTCTCGTTGGAAACCCGTAGACTGCGTGGTCAGCTCATCGAAGTTTTCAAAATACTTCGAGGGTTCGACAATGTTGACTACAGGGATATTTTCACACTTGCTGAGAGCAGAACAAGAAATCACGGCTTCAAATTTGAACTGAAGCGTTACAACCGCGATCTGTGTGGAAAACTTTTCACCTACAGTATCTGCGGTAGTTGGAAAGCACTTCCAGTGGAAGTTGTCAACAGTAAATCTGTTGACCAGTTCAAGTCAAGACTAGACAGGGTATTGAAAAGTGGCCGTTTAAGGACGTAAAGCCTTTGAGCAGAGATGTGCCCGCTCGAATGCTAGTCCAAAGATACCCTCATTGAATGGACTGTAAGGTCTTCTAGGGTACTTTCTTTCCTTGTTACTCCTTGTTACTCTCTTTCTCTCTCTCTCTGTACTGTATATGCGCTGTAGACTTAAAGGCCTGATCGCCTTAGTAAGGGCCGTAAGCGCCGTGTGATCTGTGCATATATGATACTCTATGTAACCATGTAACTCTCTCTCAACATGACACACGCATAAGAGTCAAGGGGGTTGGGGTCTGGGGGGCAAGTGTAGCAGCTCTCATTTTGACCAACTGTTGCAGCGCTCATCTTGGCCAGCTCCTACAAAAGTTCTTAAAATGCCCTGGGTATCTTCCCCATTAAGAGCTTACTCATCTTGCACTAAATTCAATTATGACACTCCATGTACGTCATTCCAATCCTTTTTACCCCAGACGATATGTACAACTTCCTTCAGCCAATCACAACCCTTGTCTGAACTATTTTAAAATAACTAAGTGGTGTCGATACTCGTTCGTTTTCACTTTTAGAATTGTCTCTCTTACAACGAACCGCGTTTTAGTTGAACGCTACCCATCAAATCCTCATTCATTCATCTCAACAATAAAGCAAGTTAATGTTAGAGTTATCTAGGCAGACTTAGTAACCACCAATTGCCTTATTGGTGCAATCATTAACCAACCGCTTTATTGGTGCCACAAGACACGTTTCAATTATATATATATATATATATATATATATATATATATATATATATATATATATATATATATATATATAATTTTCTTCAATTTTATCTTTTGTAAGACTGTACAGTATTAGTATTTTTTCTAAATTTAGTAGAATCTGAAAGGATCTGAGAGATTTAGCTGAGATACGAACCTTTATCTAAAACGCCTGTCTTACAAACATAAAATTGAAGACTAAATAAATAGGTTTCTTATGAAATCAAAGGATTCTAACGCCCTCCCTGAAGATGTGTATAACAGTTTGTTTTGTTCTGGATCTTTATCCGGAGTTCTTTATGGTCTTCCTAAGACCCATAAAACTGATTTGCTCCTAAGGTTTATTTTTGTAGCATATAAGACCCTTTCATTTGCATTAGACAGTGGCGCTTTTCTCTCCGATTGTCTCCTCCTTCCATACACCTAGAAAACATCTCAGCTATCACATACATATTTTCCCTCTCCAGACTCAACAATATATTTCCATCAATTGTGAGCTCACATCATACTCGTACCAACTGTCACAATGTGGCAACACTCGAGAACTTCATGATACTTAAGGCGGTAAGAAACATCTCGGACCTTTACCTGCTATAGTCAATTTTTATTGCAAAACTTCAACCCATCCTTAATAATAACTCATTATATATCCCATTAAATATAGTAACTCATTAAAAAACATGCTAATTTGTTAAATTTCAATTTTTTTTGTTTGTTGTTTTTTTTAGAGAGGGTGCAAGAATAAAATCCACTGTCACTTTTTTTCTTTCCTATTTTTTAGAAATTCTCTCGTTGGTTTAGTTTGTTTTTTCCTCCATATTTCTAATGTAATCAATTAGTCTCAAATTTAATATTCGTTTTACAATTTTATTGCATGTGTTAAATTTTTATGTATATAACTTTATTTATGAAGTTGAAGTTGTTATAATGAAAGACTGGAGCTTGGTGAAACCATCCACCGAAATGGAACGGATCACAACGATGAAGAAGTGTCCTCGATTGTTTCTAAGGCTGATCTGGGTTACTGAATATAATCTCTCTTGTTTTATACAAGGTGAGCACTACCATGGGAGAGAGAGAGAGACAGAGTGAGGCGAGAGAGAGAGAGAGACAGAGCGAGGTCATGTGAACCTATAAGACTATCGAGGCGAGGAGAATTGAAAAGGCAGAATTATTGGTGTTATAGGTCAAGAGCCAATAAATACTGGTTGAAGATGAGATGAATTGAACAAAAGAGGTTTCAGATGTTCGCTAGCTGAGACATCTGATGCGTGCACAACTTTTGTGTACATGGATTAATCTCTCTCTCTCTCTCTCTATAAATATATATATATATATATATATATATATATATATATATATATATGGATAAAACCACAGTAATAGGATTCCACATTTTTCAGTAGCTCTCCCAGTCACTTTAAGTTAACATTAGAAGTAGAATTTTCAGAGCTTACCATATTTGCTCATGAAGAAATAAATTATTGAAAGGATTTCTTTCATTTCAATTATTACTCCGATTTCATGTTTTTATAAGTTAGTGTGTAAATTTCTCTCTAAAATATATTATTATCCACGAATCATTATAACTACAATACCGAGGAAGGTTTTCCTAATATTGCCCAATCTCGAACATTTAACATCTACGTTCAAAAAAATACTTCTTTCTACCTTCACAAACCACTTCTCACATTGCCAATAATTTTATTAATTCTAACCATTAATCACTTGGGTTTGTCTCACAGGACTGGCATTCCTTTATCCATTAGGCAAAATGCTAATAATCACTAACATCCTCTTAACCCAGAATCGTTTAGCATCTGTTCTTGAGTATCAACATCTTTGGAGTCAAAAATCCTAAAGTCGACGTTCATCACTAAAATAAACCCTAATTTAAATAATTACACCTCTTCATTTAAATTATCCACCGTTATAACCAACCAACCAATAGCTGCCGACAGACGAACCGAACATTCTTCGTTATTAGTTTTCTAGCGTTTGTTCATATTTGTGTTTTCGTTTTTGTTTTTATAATATAATGGGTTATTTTATTCTCAAATCTATTCAGTTTGCTCTTTTTCTTGTATTAAAAACTTTTAATACCAAAGTTAGTTTGTATTAAAATTTTCGTCTTCCCCGTTTAGGCAAAATTACACTAAATATTTTTTAGTTATTCTGCGTAATGTTCTTTTTGTTTTATATATCACTCAATATTTGCCTATTTTGGGGGGGATTGCCCCGCTTTTTAAAATAAAGCATTATATAATGTATTTTATGAACTTTTAATGTTCTTATCTTTCCCATTCTCTCGTTAGTTGCTGATGATGTTCTCAGTTGAAGTCCATAACGTCCGGTCAATAAATGTTTAGATCTATTTCCTGTGTCTTTATATCCTGTTATATATATGTCCAAAGAAGTACAGTAACGTACAAGTACGAGGGGCAGTCAATAAGTTTTGCGAATCGGTAGGGCACAACAGAGAAAGGGGGATGGGTGTTTGTGGGGGTGTTAGGACAAGTTATAACAAGTCAGGACCTGCAGCCGCACGCTCCTCCTGCCTCATCTATTTAAGAAGCAGTAGCTGATCGCAGATCGTCAGTCACAAATTTTTCAACAATGGAGAAGGTTGAGCACCGTGCAATGATCAAATTTTTGACCAAGGAAGGCGAGAATGCAAAAGAGATCCATGAACGCATGGTTGCAGTGTGCACCGACAACCATTGCTCGCTGGAATAGGAAGTTCCGCCATGGTTGTGACCTCCGTCAAGGACGCCCGTCAGACGTGACCAACGAGGATAATGTGGTCCTTGTGGAGAGGTGATCCTCGAAAATCGACGGGTGAAGGTCGAAGAAATCGAGCGAGAACTTGGAATATCACATGGAAGTGTTATCCACATCATCCACGACAATTTGGCCATGACCAAATTGGTTGTAAGAATCGCCTTCGAAAGTGCTTCGAAGCTCAAGATGACTGCGCTCGCGAAGGAAAAGAACATAACAGTGGTCAAACTGTCCAAGGCTTCAAGGAAGAGGGTGGCAAGAGCTTAAGTTGCGTGGGAAGGCCTCTGCTCAGCGAATGTATGCGAGAGCAATGTCAGGAGCACTGTCGTCGCCTTCTCAACGATTTAAAGATTCATGGCAATCGAGTTCTCATTTCTTCTGATGAAAAAAAAACCTTTACGGTAGATTCGGTCATCGAGAAGCAGAACGATTGCGTGTTAAACTTTGGCCAGGACGTCCCCGTGGTCCGTTACGTGCTCGGTGTCATGGCGTTCAAGGGCGAGAAGATGCCGCTGGTGTTGTTTGATGCCGATTACAGAGACAAAGTTCAGAGGAGCTGCTGCTCCTGTACAACTAAGACCCTGCGGGATTCGAGTCACGCATAGTGACAGGTGATGAAACGTGGGTCCATCACTGGGATCCCGAGACTAAGCTTGAAAGCATGGTCTGGAAGCACAGGGGCTCTCTGACCCCCATCAAGTTCCGGACCCAACCTCCAGCCGAGAAGATCATGGCCACCATCTTCTGGGATTCTGAGGGAGTGTTGATGGTGCACTATGCGCTACGCGGAAGGACCATCACAGGCCAACATTAGGCCGATGAACTGGCTGGGTTGAAGAAGTGCATCCGGCAGAAGCAGCGCGGCAAGTTGACACGCAGTGTCCTGCTCCTCCACGACAATGCCCCTGTCAACAAGGCCAGAGTTGCACAAGCTTCCCTGCGCGAGTGCGGATTCGAGGAGCTAAACCATCTCCCCTACAGTCCAGATCTGGCCCCTAGCAACTACTTTTTATTTCGCCAGCTCAAGGCTGCACTGCGTGGACTCTGGTTTGGGGACAACGAAGATGTCCAGCTCACCGTCCAGGAGTGGATTAAACAGCAGTCGGCAGATTTCTGGTTGTCGGGAATTCGAAGCCTCAGAGACAAGTGGCGCAAGTGAATTGAAGTTAAAGGTAATTATATTAAAAAGTAATAAAACACTTTTCCTCATATCTGGAATTGCAAAACTTATGGACCGCCCCTCGTAAATGTAAGAGAGAAACCAGTGTTAGGATCAATTTATTTGCGAAACCAAGATTCGACAGAGACCTGCGTCATTTTTAATCGCCGGTAAACTAATGAATACAGAAAGATGCTTAACGTAGCGGCGTAAAGTTTTTTAAGTTGGAGTGTAATTATGGGGGGGCGGTATGGGGGAGCAGCGGCATTCGTCCTGCCGAGTCCACTGCTGGACGCTTGGTGGCCAAATTCGAGGTAAAAGGGTCGATCAACAATCAGCCAATACTCGTAAGTCGCTGAAACGCAAGGTCTGCTGAAAACATCGCTGCCCTAAATGAGAGTGTACGAGAAAATCCGAGCCAGTCAATTAATCGTCGTTCACAAAAACTTGGCCTTTTTGCCGCTTCAGTTTGGCGAATTATGCGTAGGGACTCCGTGTGTTCGCTGATTGGGCTCTAGAGCAGTTGGAAGTTTCCCCAAATTTCCCCCCAAAAATCATCTTCAGCAACGAGGCCCATTTTTTAATGAATGGATTTGTGAACAAGCAAAATTGTCGGATTTAGGACGAAAACAATCCACATGAGATACACCAGCACCAATTGCATCCCAACAAAGTCACTGTTTGGTGCGGATTTTCGTCTAATGGAATCATCGGTCCGTATTTTTTTGAAAACGAAGATGGGTTTGCCATTACCCTCAACGGCGAGACCTACAGATCGATGATAAGCAAATTCTTGTGGCCTCAACTGGATTATATGCCTGATATGGATACTAACGACATGTGGTTTCAAAAGGACGGCGCTACGTGCCACACTGCCCACGCGACGATAGACATTTTGCACCAGCGATTTCAGGGCAGGGTCATTTCGTGCAACGGCGACGTCAACTGGCCACCGAGATCATGCGATTTAACGCCATTAGACTACTTTCTTTGGGGCTACCTTAAATCGCAGGTCTATGCGAATTATCCGCAAACAGTTGATGTCCTCAAAGTCAACATAACGAACACCATCCCGCAAATTCAGCCAGATTTATGCGACAAAGTCATCGGAAATTGGGCCTCCCGATTACGTTACACCAAGCGAAGCCGCGGCGGACATTTGAATGACGTCATATTCCACACTTAATGCCATAAAATGTACTTTCAAATTTAAAATAAATTGAGTACATATATAACACACAACTTGTATTACGAGAGGCGGTCAATAAGTTTTGCAATTCGGATATAAGGAAACGAGATATAAGGAAAAGTGTTTTATTATTTTTCGATATAACTACCCTCGACTTAATGCACTTGCGCCACTTGTCCCTGAGGCTTCGAATTCCTAACAACCAGAAATCTGCCGACTGCTGTTCAATCCACTCCTAGACGGCGAGCTGGACATCTGCATCGTCCCCAAACCGGATTCCACGGAGTGCAGCCTTGAGCTGGCAGAGTCAAAAGTAGTCGCTAGGGGCTAGATCTGGACTGTAGGGGAGATGGTTGAGCTCCTCGACTCCGCACTCACGCAGGGCAGCTTGTGCAACTCTGGCCTTGTGGACTTTGACGACGTTAAAGTCAATCATGTGATATTCCAAGTTCTCGCTCGATTTCTTCGAACTTAACCCGTCGATTTTCGAGGATCATCCTCTCCACACGGGCCACATTGTCCTCGTTGGTCACGTCTGATAGGCGACCTGGACGGGGGTCATCTTCAAGGAACTCACGACCATGGCGGAACTCGTTATTCCAGCCAGCACTGGTTGCATAGGAAGGGGCGGTGTCGGTGTACACTGCAACCATGCGTTCATGGATCTCTTTTGCATTCTTGCCTTCCTTGGTTAAATATTTGATCACTGCGTGGTGCTCAACCTTCTCCATTGTTGAAAAGTTTGTGACTGACGATCTGCGATCAGCTACTGCTTCTTACATAGACGAGGCAGGAGGAGCGTGCGGTTGCAAGTCCTGACTTGTCATAACTTGTCCTAACACCCCCACAAACACCCATCCCCCCTTCCTCTGTTTTGCCCTACCGATTCGCAAAACTTATTGATCGCCCCTCGTCTTTACATTTAAAAATCGAGTGACCTTATTGGAAGACCCTTATATATATATATATATATATATATATATATATATATATATATATATATATATATATATATATATATGAGGAATTAAACCACATTCTCCGAAGACAATTTAATTCAGAACAGTTTCGGTGTATCTCACACTCTTTTTCAACTGACACTGGATAGAAAATATAAGAAAAGTGCTTACAAACATAACACAGGGTCAGGTCGTGAAAGATCCCCTCTTTTTCTCCTGATTAGCCACAAGTAGGGGATTGGGGAAAAAAAGAGGGGATCTTGTGTTATGCTTATATGCACTTCTCTTATATTTTCTATCCAGTGTCAGTTGAAAAAGGGTGTGAGATACACCGAAACTGTTCTGAATTAAATTGTCTTCGGAGAATGTGGTTTAATTCCTCATCTTTTCTTGCGATATTGCATTAATTTTCATCATATATATATATATATATATATATATATATATATATATATATATATATAATTAGGTAAGAGTCCATGTTGTATATATGCACTGTTGAAGTCCACAGCAATTAGCCATTCCTCCTCGTGGATGGCTGTTGATCCTGAACTAAAGAGGGATTCCCGCATTCTGGTCAACAACGGCTACCCATAGGAATCCACACCGATGCCTCCTTTTTCATCCAATGCCCTCACTTTTTTGTGGAATTTATTAAATAAAGTCTACAGAGGCAGTTGCATTGTCAATTTTTAACTTATTTTTGTCTTATTTTCTAGAGAGCTTTCTCTCATCGAGAAATAAACATAGCTGGGCGCGACTTTAATTTTTTCAGGTGCAACGGCGACTCCCCTTCCCCCACCCCCCAGTGCGACTTGCGACAATTTTCCGGTGCGACTCCGCTAAATTACAAAGTAAACTTTAGCGCGATAACACAAACATGCTCTGATAAGACATAAAATCACATTTTTATTCTTTTGTTTATGTTTTAGTTAAAACACAACCTAAACTAATATCTAGAGGTCATCCTCCTCCTCCATGTCCTCCTGGCCCATCTTCTCCTCCAGGAGGTCCATGTTCCCTTTGAAGAACACAAGCTTCTCAAAGTTGATCTCATCCAGGGAGGACCTCTTGGCCCTGAGGACGTCCCCGGCCGTGCTGAATAGACTCTCCATAGCTGCAGAACGGGGGAGGGGGGTATTGTACTTAATAAATAAGTCCTCCCACATATCCCTGTGCTGGTAGGGGAAGAGGGACCAGGACAGCTCGCCTTTAGAGGGCATCCACTCCTTCATGGACTTCCTCAAGACCTCCCTCAAATCTTGCTGCTGGTTGGCCGGGCCTCTAGGAGGCGTTCAGGAATTGGGGTTCCTGCACTTCTGGCTGGCAAGGCTGACGCTGCTGCTGCTCATCCTCCCTGGGCTTGATGATGGCCCTTAGGTCCCTGGTGATCGTGTCCTTGATATCCTCCACCTTGTCAGGGGCAGTGCTCTCCAGGGCCTTGGGGGTGTGGTTAGGGTGGACGGCTGTGGCCATAATGAGGTGGCCATCCTCAAAGACGTGGCCAAACCTCTTTTCATAGCCCCTGAGGAGAGCCTGCACCAAGGTCCTGCTATACACCAGGTCACCATTCTGGCTCTGTTCCTTCAGGCTGGCCTCCATCAAGCAGAGGCTGGGGAGGAGGGGGCCAAGTGTAGGCCATGAATGGTCTTTTGCAGTCTCCTTCTTTTCTTATGTTTCTTATGTAAGCCTTTCTCTCCCCCTGAAGCATGTCCAGGGACTGCGCCCCAAGCTGCATCACCAGATTGTACTCTTTGAGGACCTGAAAAATAAACATAAATATATTGTTTAGTTAACTAAGCTCATATAATTAAACTTAGAACAATTTATTTCTAAAAGGTCGTCTTTGTTCCTGTTCAAAGTCGCGGCAAATGTCGCGGAAAATTGGCGGTGCGACTTTGCTTAGTCCGACTTTTTCACAACGTTTGCGACTTTCGACTTTGTCAGTTGGAAATTTATAGTGCGGCAAAGTCGCAAAGTCGCAACTCGTTGCCGCAACGCCCAACTCTGGAGAAAAATAATTCAAAGGTTCGGAGAAGTCCAGGTTCTTTGTTCTAGACATCTTTCGACCGACACTATCATCTTCGAGGACACGAGTGAATATTGAAATGATGAAAGGAAAGGTTGAGAGGGACAGAAAGTTTTGATGAGCCCCTTCCAACCAGCCGCTACTCCTGGAGCCGTTACGGGCTCCAGCAGGAGCGATGGAGAAGGAATAGGGTTGACAGGTGACCAAGGCAGTCGATGGACACACGTGGGATTCGAACCATGGTGTGTAATATGTCCTGCCTCTTCATTAATTCTTTTATTTTCCCTGTCCTGCGTGTAAATTGTTCAGCCCGTATAGGGTAAAGGATTGTAGAAAAATGTAGGGAGAAGTGGAATGAAGTAGGGGGTTTGCGAGTGAATGATAGATTGTATGGAGTTCATGCTAACCTCTTTCTGTTTAATAGAGTAATATAGTTTTAAAAATAGTCAATGTTAGCGACTTGATATCTGAGCATCAGGATATCCTTCATTGTTATAGCATGTGTCTATTATAATGGCTTTGTTTTTAAGCTTTCAAAAAGCCGTGAATTCTTTCTGCTCTTAGTTAAGCTCTCTCTCTCGTGATTCTTTATTCCTTCTTTGTGTTAATATTGGGTCTTCTACTCAGGTAATCAGCTAAATAAACTTACTCAACATCGTTGATCACTTTTGGGTAATCTTTGGTATTTTCTATTAGTTTTCTTCTTAATAGTTTTAAAGCGTAGTTCAGGTTAAGTTAGTTTGGTGTCCTCTTCTGCATCTCTCCTTGTTCGTGGAAGGGTTTTATGTATCAATTTCTTCCCCTTTCAATTCATCTGTGCTATATAAGTTCGGAAAGATGGAGTGTGATCTTCCCTCATCTGTGTGTCTTGATTTCTTCTATCTCTTATTGCTTTTTATTTATTTCTTCGCTCTTTTCTCTATGATTTTGCTTAGAAGTTTTAATTCAGCATCTCTGTGAATGTCACTTTGATTCTGCCTCTCTTCTTTTCTTGTTTCGTTGATAAGAATTGTCGCTTTGTTCTGTATCCTTTTCAGTTTTATAATATTTGATTTCAAGATGGTGTACATTGGGATTACCGGGTACCCCTATCGCTGACTGTATATGTAATTACTTAGAGGACTATTTTTGTTCTTTTGGTTGAGAGATCGGAGCCTGAAGGAGAGACAGCGATAGTACCGTCGGGACTGAAGAGAGAGGGAAAGGTAGAGTGACAGAAATTGTTCGAAATCTTCTTAGCTAGAGACCAGAAGAACCTGTCGGTGGGTAATGAGGCGAGATTGTTGCATTCCTTCTGGATAAAATGCGTCTTTGCCACACGAATAACATGCTTACATCAATTAAGGACACTGCGTAACCCGTTAGCCACAGGTTTACTAGAGTTTATTGGATTTTTTTCACTAAGGTTTTGCCACTTTTGGACAAAATAATAGTTGAAAATTATTCCTCTTTCTTTTGTAAAGTTAGCTTATGCTATTATAGTTTATTTAAGGGAGGCAAAACCGACCATCTCAATCTGCACCCCAAATACATGAAATCATTTGCCGGCCACTATTCGCTTCTCCGTGCCTTTTGGTGCCATCTCACACTGCTACAAATGCACCCAGCGAGAGCCCACAGCTGTGAAAAGCGACCTATAAATGCCTCATTATTGCGGATCGGAAGACAAAGGTCCCGCAAGTTCCTTCCTATCAATCCTTTGGAATCCTGCGGTAGCCAAATTTGTGCCATCAGGTGTGTGATGGAGCGTAATTGATCCAGGTCACCACATGGCCTGAGTTAATTCAACTGCACTGGCACATCCTACATCACACCGACACGGCTCCACAGCAGTCATGTAAACCCAGAATACTTTCACACTCACACTTAAGAGGAGAAAGTGCGAGAGAAACAGTTTCTGTCTAAAGTTAGGATAAAATTCGAAAAGAATACTCCTCATAATTACAGAAATTAGGCAGACAGGTGTTAGGAATAGGGTCATAACATTTCTTTTTCGGGGTCCACCCCATGCAAAGAAGCGTTCGGGGCGGGAGGGGCAACTCCATGGTTGATAAGACTAGTAAAACTATCTGATTCTCTCATTTTCTGTTCGTAATTCCACACATGAACAACTCCATGTTTTTTTTAATATTTTAAATGTATTCTGTATGGTTATCTGAAATGTCTGTTGCTATTTATTCGTCGCGCAAAGCAAGATTTTCCGAGTTAGTAACACTTTAAAGTAGTATTTTTGGAGTTGTTCATCTGTAGAATTATTGAAAAATGTCATCTTTCCACGTTTGCTAATTCGATAGATTAAAACTAAACGTGTTCAAATAACCTACTTCCCCAAACCTATATTGTGGTTAAATTAGA
The DNA here is from genome assembly GCA_963969495.1 of Ceratothoa steindachneri. Taxonomy (NCBI): domain Eukaryota; kingdom Metazoa; phylum Arthropoda; class Malacostraca; order Isopoda; family Cymothoidae; genus Ceratothoa; species Ceratothoa steindachneri. The sequence continues at coordinate 219,271,662 of OZ018317.1, forward strand.
GTTAGCTGGTATTATGTATTTCTTGAATCAGTGCAATAAATCCCGTTGTTCGAAGAGGCTTATGACGTCATATCTGTAAACAATAGCTTTATGTATTGGAAAATGCTACTTTCAAATGTTACTAAATCTAAAAATCTTGCTTTGCGCGACGAATAAATAGCAACAGACAATTCAGATAAACATGCAGAATACATTTAAAATATTAAAAAAAAAACACGGAGTTGTTCATGTGTGGAATTTCATTTTCCTCTCCTGACTGCCTCTACTTGAATGCTTACATGGGTGGTCACTCATTCCTTTAATAGGGTGTAAGGGGAGCGCTTCGCAGGGAGCTGCCTTTCAAGGGCTTGAATCAAAGGGAAAAGTCACGGTCGTGACAGGAGGAGGAGGAAGAGTACCCAAAACGAGCTCGGGCCAGGTTCTCGTCGTTGACGGAAGACATTTCCTGGCCCTGGGAACGAAGGCCCCTCAGGGTTCAGAAATGAGTCCTTCCAGGTTAAAGTTGTGGGTGCGCGAGCGGGCGCTGACTCAGCCATGCCCGCCGCTTTTTGAGGTCATCGAAACCTGCCGGAACACCGCAAAACACCGTTCGGAGCTCAAGTACATGAATGACCCCAGGGTACACACGGTCAATGAGTTGGCATGGTTGCACCTGCCTGTTTGTGGAAGGTCTCAAGGGCTCAATGAGCCTCCCTCCCCAACCAAAGCTTCGCCACCTTTATTTTATTCGAATTTCTCCGCTTTCTCCTTCACCCGTGTGCATAAGGGGTAATAGGGAACTTCTTTGTATAGTATGACTAGCGCCCATTAGAGAAGCCACGAGGTTGTAGGGAACAATAATAAAGGAAAACGTGAGAAGCAAGGAAGGAATAAATGCAAACAAGAGGAATTAAGTGGGATCGCGAATGAGAAGTATTGAGCGATCAGACCCTTTATCGAAACCCCTCTAAGGCTGAGAGAACTTCATTTAAAATGAGCAAAGGCCCCCTGGGGGTAAAAGACCAGCTACTCTAGATGAATGGTTGTGACAACAAGAAGATAGTCATCTTCAATTCACTGCCAAGTTTTTTATTATTCTCAACCAGTCAAGAGATTTATTATCCTTAATTAAACGTTTAATCATTCTAAATAGTCACAAGGTCTTTCTCATCATCAATTCAGTACTAATCATCTTCATCCTCTATCCAGTACCATTGTCTTTATCCTTCAGTGGCAAAGAATTCATCCTCGATCAGATACCATGGTTTTTATCATCGAATCAATACCAATGTCTTACCATCCTCGATCTAGTAACTAAGATCTTTTCATTCTCGTTCTAGTACCAAGGCATTACCATCCTTTATCCAGTAAAAATGTTTTTCTCATCCTCTATCAATTACCAAGGTCATTACCATCCACTATCCAGTACAAATGTCTTTACCATCCTCGATCCAGTACTAAGATATTTCTCATCCTAGATCTAGTACCAAAGTGTCTTTCATCCTCTAACTAGTACAAAGTTCTTTGTTATCTTCCGATTATCAATGTCTTTACCATGATGGATCCAATATTAACGTCTTTATCAGCCTAGATCCTCTACCAAGGTCATTATCACCCTCTCTCCAGTATCAAGGTCTTTACCATCCTCGACCTAGTACCGATTACTTATCATTTCTTTCATGACGAGTGTTTGTGTGGGCGTGTGTTTGGATATGCCTGCACCTACTCTGCTATCTCAGCCTATCCACTACCAAGGTTACTATCACCTTCTCTCCAGTATCAAGGTCTTTACCATCCTCGACCTAGTACCGTTTGCTTATCATTTCTATCATGACAAGTGAGTGTGTGGGCGTGTGTTTGGATATGCCTGCACCTACTCTGCTGTCTCAGCATGTCCACTAAATGGGCGCTAACCTCCCTACGAACGCTTAAACGTAATAGGTTTTCTGAAAGCTTTGTCACCCCTACCCAAAAGTAAAAAGAACAATAGGGGAACCATATAATAATATCAAGCACATGTACTGATTTTAGTGTATTCCTTTTTATTTACATTGTCACACATCGAGAAGGTCTGTATAAACACCATCATTTTCATGGCACAAAATGATGCGGTGCCAAGTCCTGTGTGATATTTTACAAAACTCTGCTCTGCTGATTGTTGCAAAGGCTGTCTGAACAGTGTCATTTCACAAATGAGTATTTTGGTATTGGTTTGGTGAAACTTTCTCCTTGATAATACTCCACAGAGAGTTGTCGTCTGAGGTGAGGTTTGCACTTCTGGGAGGCCAATTTAGAGGTTCTGGATGTCATTTTAATCCTCAACTCTTCCATCTATTCCGAAAAACTTCATTCAGGTATTTCCTGACATCAATGGCATAGTGGGGAGGGGCACCATCTTGATGAAACTACAATCATCCAAATCCACATCAACCTCTGGTTGGAGTTGTGGAACAAACCACTTCCTTAACATGGCAAGGTAAGAGTGTTGGTTAATAGAACTATCGAATAAATAGGGTCCTCCTATAAAGTGCTTACTCGATATAGCGGCCCAAATCATCACTTGGGGGAGGCTGTGCTCCAGTTCTTCGTAATAGCGCGAATTTTCGTTGCTCCAAAAATAAATATTCCTATCCAGCCTAATCCGGTAAATTGCACATTCATCTCATCGGAAAAAATACCTTTCCAAGTTGTGGGATTGTTGGAAACACATCAAGAAACCGCCCACATGCTACACGTCTTTGGTCCATGTCGTTATCGCTTAGTTTGTTGACGAATGTTGGCTTAAACGATTTCCAATAAAGATCCTTTGTCATGTGTATTAACATTGTGGTTTTAGGGATTCTTAGCTCGGAAGACCGTTTTCGCAGTGACTTCGAGGGTAATCGTAGTACATATGTTTCCATCTCTGCACATGTGTCCCTTCGCTCTGAGGTTCGTCATGCTCTCAGTTTTTCCTTAATTGATTCTGTCAGAAACTGTTTATGTATCTAACGCAGTTTCGTTCGTTTTGGAGGGGCGAGTCTGCCGAATCTTGCAGTAAAGTCCTGTCTCACCTCACCATCATGTGCACATACACTTGCAATCAGCTTCTCTTTCAACTCTAGGAACTCGTGTCAGCCATCGGAATTAGCAGATTAAAACAATATTAACAGGGGGCGACATGACTTTTGTTCATCTGAAATATAAAATTAAAACCATATTTGAAATAGAAAATTAAAACAATATTAACAGGGGGCGACAAACTTTTAGACCACTCTGTAGAACTCGAGCGCCTTAACCACTTGTTTTGGAAGCCTCGCCTTGGAAGTCCACCAATATCAAGAGCATAATAATTCGTAGGGAAATAACCACCTTCTGGTGGGACTGATGCATGGGTACAGACAGTTCCATATATATGTACACATTTTAGGCAATTCCAACAACGCCTTTGCTTCCCCATCCCTTCCTTCTCTCCGCACGCAACATATCACTCTTTTGTCTTGGGACTTACGAAGGCGTTTCCATATCCACACTCTCCTGACGCTGACTCTGCCATGTGAGTTACGAGGATTTCCTTGCCGCTGGTTGGCGGCACTAGCCCTACTATTCTCTCTGCCCCTCCCGCCCAACGACATATAGATCCGGCTCCTGGTGTTTTCTGTCTTGCCAGCCGGCTGTGTCATTCTTACCTTTATGTGAACTTTATTATCGTATCGGAGGGCCTCGTTTAAGATTGAAAGGAGAGTGTTTGAATGCCGGCTTTTAAGAGGTGGACTGAGCCTTCAGAACATTGGCCCTCCCTCACCGCCTCGGCCTCGTATCGCGTCGCCGAGCAAAAGGGGAATCGAACCCCCTTCTTCCCCCATGACAGCCGGTTCCTTCCATCTTTACTAGTTGTTTGTGGGGGTTGGGGGACACACTCCCCCCGTTCGCTTTTTAAGTGGGAATTTCTCGAGGAAACGCCACCACGACAGTCACTTTCCCTCTGAGTCACGTGTCCTACTTTAGGCCTTGAAGAGTCAGATACACTTCTTACACTCAACCTTACACACATACACACGTAGACGCACGCACACATTGGCGATCGGTTGGTGAGTTCAAACATGTGAAGTCATTGTACTCGCGAGTGTGTGCTCATTCTTGGAGGAAATCTCTGAAATGGTCGCATTTCCGCCAATCGGTTGTGACTCGGATTCAGGACGACCGCGCTTCTCATACGGGGCCCCCTCTTCGAGGTTCCCTTGATTCCGTTCTTTCTCTGCTCTATTGTATGCCCTCTCCCTCCCTTGTGGCCACTGCGCATTGCGAGACTCTTTTTTCCGCTCAATCTTTTCTGAGTCACACACAATAGCGTACATGACCCGCCACTGCATGAACCACAGTGACAGAATTCAGGATGTCAAAGAGTTCCATACCAACCTCAAGTACGAGGGTCAAAGTAAAACAGCCCATGTTTAATAACAATCGTTAACAATCAGTGTTAAATTTTTCCTTAACAGGCCTAAGTTAGCATTATGAATACCCCAACCATACCCCCACCCCCGCCTTTCGACGACCAATTTAACGCTGAGTAGAGAGAGATTCAGTGCATTGAAAGACGCATCCAATGTTGGGTTGTTGGACACAGCTAAGAGACCTGAATTTACAACTATTTTATTTTTAAATGGAGGAAGGAGGTTAGGTTGGGAGCCAACTAGTGCACAGTTGTCCTCAAACCACCAATGGAGATTCTTTAGATTCTTTCTGGCCGAAGCGAAAACCGGGCCTTGTTGATGTGTGATCCCACTAAGGATTTTTTCTTTCAGACACTCATTCACACACACACACACACACACACATATATATATATATATATATATATATATATATATATATATATATATATATATGAAGGTGAAAATCAAGCACGCTATTGATAAAAGCATCTTTATTTGTCTGGGTTTGAACGTTTCTAGGTCCTAGCCTCCTCATTAGCAAAGAGCTCCCCCGAAAATTTAGGAAATTATACCACCAAGAGGTGTCAGTGCAGGTCAAAGCACAGCAAGAAAGAAAGGAAAAAGAATTAAACAGCCCCACGGTTAAGCAACAAAAAAACAATAGCCAATCTTTTAAACTTATCAAGCATAGGAGCAGTCACAATATTTGTGGACACGGTATTCCACAATCTACATAGGCTCGGTAAAAAGCACTTAGAAATCTGAGATGTAGAATTACGACCAATTTCGAATGCCATAGAATTCACAGTCTCCGAATACCTAGTAACTCTGGCTGGTTGATAAAATCTCGGCAAAAATTTATGCAGAGGATGATTCACATCATTCACTACCTTAAATAAAATACAAAGAGCTCCAACATCTCTACGATCCCCAATGTCTAAATCCAAATCTGATAGTAAAATCTTACAGAATTAAATGCACGATCAAACAATCTCAGATGAGAGTCTGCAGCAGAACTCCATACAGCAGAGCAATACTCAAAATTAGGTAGAATAAAAGAAAAGAAATACTTGTGAAGAACATCATCATCATCATAAATTTTCTTAAATTTACGAAGAATGCCCAATTTCTGCGAGATATCCCGAGACATGTATCTTAGATACGTTTCAAAAGTGAGTTTCTAATCTAGAGATACTCCAAAGAACTTGAGCTGGTCAGCCTTGTTAATCAAAGCTCCATTTATCAAAAATTGGGATATTTAGGTAAGAGAGATCTAGAACGACTCACAGCCATTTCCTTAGACTTACTAGGGTTCAATTTTCTACTCCACTGAAGACACCAGGAATGAATTTTATTCAAATCCTCAGTGAGGCTGTCTGCAACGCTCAGTCTCATTGCAGGAGATGGAACATGAGCATAGAGAGAGGTGTCATCAGCATATGCTAGAATTTTATTAGTGATAATAAACCACATGTCGCTAGTATATAATATAAACAGCAAAGGCCCAAGGATGCTACACTAAGGAACTCCGGAATATACCCCAGAATAAGGACTAAAACACCTATCGACAACAACACGTTGCTGTCTATTTGTAAAAAACTCTGTTAAAATACTTAAGACTCTACCACCATTGCCAACAGACTTTAATTTTAAAATCAAACCATTATGGTTGACAGTGTTAAAAGTGGCACTAAATTCAAGAGAGACACGCCTAGACTCACAATTATTGTCTAAAGCAGACTGCATTTCATGTACCAGCATTAATAGAACAACAGTAGTGCCTAGCCCCTTTCTAAAGCCAAAATGAGTCACTGGAAGAAACTGTCTCAAATATACAGTAAGACGTTTGGAAAGCAGACGTTCAAAAGTCTTAGATAAAATCAAGGTGATGGAAATGGGCCTATATTCACTGGGAGATGGAGATGATGATGATCCTTTGGGAATTGGGGTAATGTTGCTTGAACACCAGTATTCAGGAAATGACCCCCGACGAACTAAAATACGAAATATAACCCAGTTTTGGAACTAGCTGATTGCTAGGATCGTTTTAAAATCAATAGAAACAGACTAATAGGATCAGTTCTCCCATACTCGTCCAAGTTAGGTAAAAGAAATTTTATTTCAGAGGATCTGAAGGCAAATGTATTAAAACTAGCGGATGACAGCCTAAGGGCAGTTGAATCTCTTCCCTACTTTGCTTGGAATTAAAACTGTCAGCAAGAATGCTGGGTTAATCAATAGAAGGATATGTAACGCAACCATGAGGCTTCATTAAGGGAAGAATAGCAGGCTCAACACCTAGCAAAGCAGGTTTAAGCGCGGACCACCAAATATGCGGATGAGCTGCACCTGTGAGGACATTCTTCAAATGAAATGGGCATTTGATGTTTTAGGCATTATATATAGTAATTGTTATATTCTACAGCAGAAAAGGCATTTTTAAGTTTCTTGATAACTTGTTTAACTTTCATAAATGACTATCCCTTAAAAGAAAGATCATAAAGATCACTCTAAATTATTATTTACTATTCGCTCGAGGCGCCTTTCAAACACATTGGTCATCTTCTGGGGCTATACTGATAAATAGTCTTGAGTCTTGAAAAAGTAAGAAAAATAAAGTGTATAGTAGAAGTTAAGTGGATAGAGTTTGTAGACTAAAGTAGGAAAGGGAAAAGGTTGATTTGATTGTAGTTGTTGGATGACCAGCCATCTCTTGCTTCCACTTATTTTTCAATCTTCTTTCGCTGTTGTTTGGAGGCTCTCGCGCCTCTGTTGTTCTTCGTTTGTACTTCGTTTACTTTTACTTTTCAGTGCAGATGTAATCTTCATGTTGTTCTTAGCATTTCAGAGCAACCTTAGTTATATGTGTAGACAGGTGCCGGTACCCCTCTCGGGTCAGGTTTTGCTCTCCTAACGTTGCCTCTGTTGTTAATCCAAATTTCGATGGTAAAGTTTAAAATTATCAGCTCGGCTTCTTGTTCCTGAGAGCGAGCGGAGCGAGCGAGGGGGTATGGGGGGCTTAGCCCTCCCTCCCATATAGTAATTCATAGCCCGGCTCGAAACCGGCTTGTAGTAAACAAACACATAGAAGAATAATCAAATGTATATACGGATAATCTATAAATATAAATTAGCGGCCGAGCAGCTTATCTTCAACTTTACCATTTTTGTTTTGTACTCCACTGTAGCAGCTTACATCCTTGCTAGCTCCTACAAAAGTATAATTCCCCGTCTGAGAGATTATTCATCTCGCTTGCATTAATTCATATGCATGTACGATAATTCCAATCATATATAACTCGTACAATTTCCCCCCAAAATTATCCTACGTATCGTCCGATAATAATTATCCTATACGTTGTACGATAAATATTTCAACCAATCCAAATCCTTGTCTGACGTATTTTAAACCGACCAATCAGCATCAATCTTCCTCGCCCCCGATGTTGGCTGACAATTTTAGCTCACTCGTGATCTCGTTATCGTCATACAAAGGTCAGTAAATTAGCGTTACCATTATTCAACTCAATCGAATATCTTAACTATTAAAAATGTAATTCTCTCTTTTCTCTCGATTTCCAGTCCCCTTGAGATTATAATTCGAGCAATTATTCTGTGTCCAAAACTATTCCCAAGTCCATCCATCTATACACTAAATATATCATATATCCTGTGAATTATATCGACCAAATCTTATATTAAAGATATCCAATATATCATTCTATAATTTATAACTCAAATTTATATAAATATTTACTCCAAACCTACATATATATTCGAACAAATTCATTATTCTCATTCTGTGTATTTCCCATTTTCTCCTTGCTTTTTGTTTGAATTCTATACCATTCTCATGAATTTATAAATAAATATAGAAATATACCACTCTTAGTTTCCCCTGGAATTGCCGGTTGCCTACGAGTATTCTCATTTTTACTCTATTAGAATCTAACACGTGACTCCTCTATTCTCATTCCTCATTCTTATAAAGCATTGGTTAATGAATATCTAGTCTTTACATTCCCATCAACCAGAGTGTGTATATATATATATATATATATATATATATATATATATATATATATATATATATATATATATATACATATATATATATATATATATCATCCATCTCTCCAAATTCATTATTCTCATTCTGTGTATTTCCCATTTTCTCCTTGCTTTTTGTTTGAATTCTATACCATTCTCGTTAATTTATAAATAAATATAGAAATATACCACTCTTAGTTTCCCCTGGAATTGCCGGTTGCCTACGAGTATTCTCATTTTTACTCTATTAGAATCTAACACGTAACTCCTCTATTCTCATTCCTCATTCTTATAAAGCATTGGTTAATGAATATCTAGTCTTTACATTCCCATCAACCAGAGTGTATATATATATATATATATATATATATATATATATATATATATATATATATATATATATATATATATATATATATATATATATATATATATATATATATATATATATCATCCATCTCTCCATATATACATATATATACCGTTCTATTGGTGCCCTCAGACCCGTTTCAAGATATATTTTGCCGTCCAGTTACGTGAAATATATTCTTTTCACGTGTTGGATACCCTCCCAAAGTGAACTCAACATGCTCCCCCCTATTTCAGTCGCCTCGACGAAAGTTTGAGTTGTCCCTTTTGATTTTACTTAAACCTTGAATTAACTTTCTTTTTATTCTCATTAGTACTCCATCTCTTATTAAATCTCCTCGAAATTTATTTCAACAACTGGAATAATTTCACACCACACACGGAGGCACCAACTACCCTCCCATCACGCTTTCCGCTTTTGATGCGTCCAGCCCTATCACTTGGTTGGAAATTTGCGAAGTTCTTATGGCTCATCAACCAATATCCGACCAAGAGCGCATAATATACATCACGCAAAGAGTCCACATGAGAATTTTTACTTTGTTTCAGGAGATATTGCTCGAGAGTGGAAGGATGGGTGTATGGGAAGATTTGAAACATGCATTTAAGGTGGAGTTCGGAAGATCCCAGGTTGAGGATTTACGCGAGCTCTAAGAATACGCAAGAGATGGGTGACCGCCGCCCCACGCGTTTCCTCGAACACCTAAAAAAATTAATCAGAGCTAAAGGTGCGAACTGTGAGCATTTTGATCCTCTCATAACAGAGATCTTCATGCGTGGGATTCCCGACCACATTAAGCCCCTTATTATGATCGGGGAGCACAGCAATGTGGACCAATTGGCCGCATCTGCCGAAATTATATATCTAAATCCTTACATTAATTTGGGGACTGTCTTACATACCCAATCCCCCCCTAATCTAAACATTTCGAAGGTCAGGTTACCTATGGAGTCTGCAGACAACCGGCCGGACTCGTGTAACGCCTCTTTGCCTCCGGCGCGGGACTTAGCTGCCACGTTGGAGAGAATCAAAGGGGAGCTAAAACATTTAAAACTCCAATGCGGGACCCCGCGGGAGCACAGTCACGAGGGTGAACGGAACGACAGACGCCGTTTGTCCTCTCGAAGACGAAACCAACGAGGACATTCCAGCACAAGAGGTGAGGCGTGGCATTCATTTACTCATCCTCCTTCCGCCTATCCCTCTCCACCTAATCTTCCCCACTCTCAACCAAAGTCTCTGCTGGTACCATGAGAAGTTTGGTGGTAACTCTGTACACTGTATACAGTCTTGTCAATAATAATACTCATCCTATTCTCAATCACATGCTCGTTCTTCACAATTTCGTCCTGCTCACTGAAGTACTACTCTTAATGTTTCTTTCATCCAACCAACTAGTTGGTGCTAGTACCACAACAAATATAGTGCAAAAGCCGTAAAGTGCTTACAGCCCTGCACATATTTACTACCAGTACCTCCTTCTTCTAACGCTCATCCAACACTTTCATCTCCTCAACAACCAATTCACTCTTCTCAATCTGATGCTCCATTCCAACCTCAATCATCTCATCCTAATAATTCCAATTCTACTTTAAATTGAAAATGCAAGTGATCAATGGGTTTATCACCTCTGCCCTTCCTTCACTTAATCAGGTTGATGCACCGTTTCGCATTTTCGATCCACTTTCTGGCTTTTCATATTTAGTAGACACTGGTGCTCAATGTAGTGTTATTCCAACATCTCTGTGCAAAAAAGCTTGTTCCTCCACTGATCTTGTCCTTAAAGCCGCCAATTCCTCGGATATAAGGCCCTATGGAAGGGGTATCCTTTAATTGTCTCTCAGCTTCTGTAGAGTTATTCGATGGACGTTTATTGTTGTTTATGTCGACCATCATATTTTGAGACTCTATTTTCTCTCTCCACACGACCTTTTGGTCGATTCTCGTAACCGCAAGCTTATCGATCGCAATACCTCACTCACAGTTTCGGGTTCATTTTTCCCGTGGCACAGTTCTCTCCTCTCTGTCTGTTCTACATTAACCGATCTCCAAATTCAGCACCTTCTACAGGAATTTCCTGGGCTTAGTATTCCTTCCACAAAAGACGCCTATTAAACACAGCGTGGTTCACTGGATAGAGACGACTGGAGGGCCTGTATTCTCCCGCCCCCATCGACTAGCCCCAGATAAACTAGCTTTAATGAAGCAAGAGTTCCCCTTTATGGTTGAAGCTGACATAGCTAGCTCCTCTACTTCTTGGGCTTCCCGCCTTCATATAGTACCCAAATCTACTCCGGATAAGTACAGAGCTGTAGGAGATTACAGGCGACTAAATACCTGTACTATCCCCGATGGATATCCTCTCCCATACTTGTCTGACTTAAACTCTGCTCTCTCCGTTTGTTCAATCTTTTCTCGACTCGATCAGGTTTGTGCTTTCAACCAGATCCCTATTCACCCAGATGACATCCCAAAGACAGCTATCACCACGCCATTTGGTTCCTTCGTCATGCACCGAATGCCTTATGGTCTTCGTAACAGTGGTCAAACCTTCCAACGTTTTATGGATCAGGGTATTTTGCTATTTAGACGACCTCGTGATAGCATCTTCGTCTTTAGAGGAGCATCTATCTCACTTTCGTCAGGTTTTCGCTCGACTTGAAGAGTATGGTATAGTACTCAACACTTCTAAGTGCCTATTTGGTGTCGCGCAACTCTCCTTTCTTGGACACCATGTTTCCCCTGACGGAATTCGTCCCCTTGATGATAAAGTTGCTGTTATTCGAGATTTCCCTCGACCTTCTTCACCCAGAGCAACTTCGTCGGTTCTGTGGGATGGTTGACTTGTACCATAGATTTATTCCCGACGTTTCAAAAATAATGCAACTACTCTACACTCTACACTCTCCTCTCAGTCACCAAGAAGAACTCTCCACTGTCATGTTTTTCCGAGGCATGTGAATCTTTTTCTCGCACCAAAGAGGCTATAGCCTCCGCTGTTTCACTGGCCAGTCCTTGCCCAGGGGCCCATATAAGCGTTACCTCGGATGCGTCAGCCACTCATGTAGGTGCAGCTTTGCAACAAAAGATGATGACTCATGGCAACCTCTCTCGTTCTTCTCAAAATCTCTAACTCCTTCTCAGAAGAGATCGAGCACATTTTCACGAAAGCTGCTCGGGATATATCTCTCCCTCCGTCACTTTCGGCAATACTTGGAAGGACGTGAATTTACTGTTTTCACGGATCACAAACCATTGGTTGGTGCACTTTCATCTCATAACATTTCTTCTGTGCACTCTGCAATCGATGCTCGTCATCTAGACTTCATATTGCAGCTTACAAGTGACATTCAATAAGTTTCTGGCTCTTCAAACGTCGTACGGGACACGCTTTCTCGCATTTCTTCAATTTCGGGCACGCAATTCTCTCATGTGCCCTATTGACTATGCAATAATAGCGTTGGCTCAGGAACAGGATGAAGACACGCAAACACTGCGTCACTCTTCTCAACTAGTCGTAAGCGAGGTCAACTTACCAGGCAGTCCTTCCAGGCGTATCCTGGTCGATTATTCATTGCTTGACTGTCCTCGTCCTCATTCCTTTGGCTTACCGTCGGCACATATTTGACCAAACTCACGGTCTTTCTCATCCTGGCATGCGAACTACTCGCAAGCTCATTGCACAGCGTTTTGTGTGGCCAGGTATAAACGCCGACGTGGCCAAATGGGACCCGCTCTTGTGTCTCCTGTCAGCGTAATAAGATTCAGCGTTACACAAAGACTCCTTTTGCACTCCCTTCGTCTCGCTTTAGCGCCATTCACGTCAATCTTGTAGGCCCTCTGCCTTACCCTCGTGGTTGCACCTATCTATTCACCATGATCGACCGTTTCACTCGTTGGCCAGAGGTTGTCACCATTACAGACATCCGAGCATGCACCGTCGCTCAAGCCTTTATCTCAGGCTTGGTTGCTCGTTTCGGTGTCCCTTTCACAATCATGACTGACCATGGTAGTCAATTTGAATCCAACCAATGGAATGTGTTTATGGCAGTTATTGGTTCCTTTCACCTTCGTACCACAAGCTATCACCCCCAAAGCAACTCGGCCGTCGAACGTTTGCATCGGACGCTCAAAGCAATCTTACGCTCCACCGATCCAAATATCACTTGAGTGGACAAGCTACCTTTGATTCTTTTGGGCATTCGTCCATCCTTGAAAAAGTATTTGGCCTGCTTTGCAGCGGAACTAGTTTATGGTCCTCAACTCCGGCTTCCTGGTCAATTCATTTCTTCTATTGACCACACTCTCCTTTCCTATCTCGATCCTGCTTCATACGTACACAATTTGGTACGTGTGATGGCCGAAATTAGGCGTAATTCCACAAGAGTGCCTGCTTCCCAGAAACCTTTCGAGCCAAAAGAGATGTCAACCTGTTCCCACGTCTTTTTCCGTCGTGATTCAACTCGCTTCTCCTTGCAACCCGTTTATTATGAACCCTTTCTCGTCATCTCTAGAAAGCCGAAATTCTTTGTCCTACAGTTTGGCACCAAGCAGGATACTGTTTCTTTGGATCGCTTTATTGACGTTGTTCACTTCGAACAGCCATCGTTTTCTTCTACAACTATCTCTCAAAATGGGTAAGTGATTCCCCTAACTCGCCATTATTTAACCTCATACACATTCACTTCTATCCCACCCATATCTCCTTCCCGATTGCTGCCACCTACTCTTTTGTCGCAGGAAACCTCGTCGGCAGAGCTGCAAAGTCAGGAGTCCGTCTCTCCGCCTCTGGTCACCCTGCAAGCAGCAGGCCAAACTCAAAACGACCTAAGATCACCGGACGCCAGATCAGATAGGACAACCAAGCGGATTACCATCGATCCGTCCACCTTCGCTTGTGACAGTGCCACGCCCGCATTTGGTGGCATTTTCCCTAATCGTAGCTAACCCAGTGGCGTCATAACACGGTCCGGTCGCGTTCTAAGGAGACCTTGGAGATATCCAAATTAACATTTTTGTAACGGGAGGGGTAACTCTCTTAGGGGGGGGGAGTATTGTAGCAGCTAACATCCTTACTAGCTGCTATAAAAGTATAATTCACCGTCTGAGAGATTACTCATCTCGCTTCCATTAATTCATATGGACGTACAATTCCAATCATATATAACTCGGATGATTTCCAATAAAATTTACCCTACGTATCGTCTGATAATAATTATCCTATAAGTTGTACGATATATATTTCAACCAATCCAAATCCTTGTCTGACGTATTTTAAACCGACTAATCAGCATCAACCTTCCTCGCCCCCGATGTTCGCTGACAATTTTAGTTCACTCGTGATCTCGTTATCGCAGACGAAGGTCAGTAAATTAGCGTTACCATTATTCAACTCAATCGAATATCTTAACTATTAAAAATGTAATTCCCTCTTTTCTCTCTATTTCCAGTCCCCTTGAGATTATAATTCGAGCAATTATTTTGTGTCCAAAACTATTTCTAAGTCCATCCATCCATCCATACATTAAATATATCATATATTTTGTAAATTATATCGACCAAATCTTATATTAAAGATATCCAATATATCATTCGATAATTATAACTCAAATTTATATGAATATTTACTCCAAACCTACATTTATATTCGATCAAATTCATTATTCTCATTCTGTGTATTTCCCATTTTCTCCTTGCTTTTTGTTTGACTTCTATATCATTCTTGTTAATTTATAAATAAATATAGAAATATACCACTCTTAGTTTCCCCTGGAATTGCCGGTTGCCTACGAGTATTCTCATTTTTACTCTATTAGAATCTAACACGTGACTCCTCTATTCTCATTCCTCATTCTTATAAAGCATTGGTTGGTGAAGATCTAGTCTTTACATTCCCGTCAACCAGAGTGTACACACACACACACACATATATATATATATATATATATATATATATATATATATATATATATATATATATATACACACATACCGCTTTACTACTATTGTTGTAGTTCTTTGCTGTCATTACATAAATGAATTCTAGTTTTGCTCACCTAAGTAATTTTAGCAAGAGAGAAAACCAAAATCACCACAATTAATATGGTTATAGAAGTTTTGTAAATCTGACATCGTTTCTTATCGTAATAGCGACACCGTCAAAGTTGTCATCGTCTGTATTCTTGGTTATTACTGTGTAATGAAATATTCTGATTTTATTTAGCTCTGAGTTTATATTAATTTCATTTAATATTATAATTTCTGGGTCTTCTTTTAAATATGCGTTAATTAGTAAATAATGATCAGTGAATAATGACTCATCACCGAGCCATTATTTCGATGTTTTTTCTTTCGAACTCGATCTCTTTTCTGCTTCTCTGGATTCCGTAATGATGGGCGATTTAGCTCTCCCGCTTCGCTTTTTCTTAAATTCTTATTTTGTTATTATGTGACATAGTTCACGGGGAAAAAGTAAATTGCTACCAGTAATGAGTTTGTAAACTTCTCTGTCTCTGTACGGATCTTAATATTTATACTTCATGTATCTTTTCTTCTAGCCCTTGAATTAATTTTTCGTTGTTCTCCGGGAAGGATCTCGCCTCCGACGCGAAGAAGCTCAAGTAGATTTCTTGTTTCTCTCCTCAGTCTTCCTCGGTGGTTTCGGCGGTGGATGTTTCACTTGCTACTTCTTGGGTTTTGGCTTGGGCTGAAGGATTAATCTCCTTACGACTACTTTCCACTGGGGCTTCCTCTGTCTCCACTGCTTCTACAGTACGCTGTTGCGTACTTTTCCTGATTCTAGGATATCATGATTCCGCTGCATTTGGAGGCTGTGTTTCCAGCTTACTGGATGCTTCCTGCTGCTGTTGTACTTGGCTGGAAGCCTCAGGTTTGTATCGCACGCTCAAGATATCTGCCGACGGAAGGTTCTCGGGGAACCACATCTCATCGAGCCTATTATTTTTTAACATCAGGCTTAATTGTTTCGAATATGTCCCTGGGTTGGCTACATTTAGTACATGAGCATGTAAAATGCATGTTTGTTTGACTTTTATTATATAGTTTGTGTTGGTTTTAATTGTTGCGCAGTAGCCTTCGCGACCTTAGCGAAAATGATGTTCTGTTTTTCTTCCTTGATCGTAACTTTGTGCTTTCTCTTATTTTCTATAATTTCACGTTTTGGGGGGCAGGCTATTGCCATGGTTCGATAGCTGCCGTTGCAGTTTAAGCATTTCTTTACTGGGGAGTCACACTCGCGCCACGTCTGTGTCTTACTGCTACATTTGGAGCACCACTTGATGTCCTTTAGTGGGCATTCGCGGGTAGTGTGTTTCTCTGGAGTAAAACAATTGAAACATGTTTTTACGCAAATTAACTCGTCACTTTTTATCTGTTCAGGGGTTCTTTTCAAAGGGAACGGTAAAAACCCGAACTCTCTTGCTTTATTCGCCATTTCGGTCTCTCGGAAAATAACTTTAAACACGTGAGAATATTCTGGGTAAATATGTAGACGAGCGGCCCAGCCGATAAGATGTACTATTTCGTCCGTGTTCCAAAATGTTTCACGTTTTTGGAGTACATTTATAGGGGACGGCTCGTGGGGAGATAAACACAATGCGTGGACCGCACTACGATGATCCTGAGTTTCATTAAATTGGGGGGTTCTGAGGGGCACAGCCCCCCCAGTATATAATCCTAATTTTTATAATGTTCTGACGTTTACATAGGTAAATGCTTTAACTACAACATGTCAGCGCCTTTAATCGTTTTGCGAATTATAATAGGGGTTGGGGGTGAGGTATAACGTCAGACGACTCAAACGCGCATGAATATTCAGAAACGGGTGAACGATAATATTTACTCAAAATAATTTTTTCCGGCCGGGCCGCTCGTCTACATGTTTACCATATTCTGTACCATTGTTTCTATTGGTCAACTTTATTATCTCCTTTACTCTAGCCCAATTCTGAAGCCGTTAAATTTCCTCTTTTATCTTGTCGGCAGAATGCTCTTCGATCCACGGATGGATCTGATGACAGTAAAAGGTCTTTTTGGCTCAGATTTGTGGAGGGGTTTTCGCCTCAAAACCGATAACTTCTAGTAAAATCATGGCTCTACCTGAAAGTAATGGCATATAATCAATATACGAAGTTGAATAGTCCAGTAGGAGAACTAGTTCCACGCCGAGTGTTCCGTATATGATCTTGAATGCAGGGCCCGATCGGGTTTTTGCGCGCCCTTACGGATACGCAAAGGGACCCGTTTGGTCAAGTCCATCGATGTTTTAGCCAATCTTCTTCTTGTGTTGTTTCAACTACTAAGAAATCGAAAGGGGAGAGACTAGAGGAAGATGAAGTGATTCAGATCGCTGTTTAATCCAGTTTACTATCCGGTTCACTATCCGGTTTACTATAAGCTTCAGCCTGCACTGAGTTAGCTCCCCGGTTCATATATGGCTCCTGCTCAATTAGGTTCCTATGAAGACTTAGCTTCCCTAGCCGGCTTGCCCTAAATAGGGTAGACAGAGAGGGTAGGACCTTCCTTTTAATGCGTTCTGTCGCAGTGTCTTCAAAAATCTTCTTTTCCAAGAGGGATCGACGAATCTCGCTTAAAACGATTAGAGGTGAGGATTGCTGTTTGAAATCTTTGAAAGCAAGAATACCCAAATATCTGTTCCTTATCCTTGAGTCCAATATTTATTAATGATAATACTGCTGATATACTCATACTGCTAAATACATAGAATTTTTGCTATATAAATACAAAATATATGTAGATATTATACAAGTTTTTGGGGAGCAACATTGAATCTATTCTTTAAAATAGAAAAATAAATTTGAGATCAAAATGAAAAAGCTTTGAGTTTAAAATGAAACTATTTTGAACGCACATATGTTAGAAAAAATAACAGGAAAAACACAAAATTAACACATCTCTTTCAGAAATAATACTTGATTTTCACGCCAATCTATGTACTAATATTCATTTCAAAACGGTGACCGTAAGCATCGTAACTTTATGTACATAGGCGTGACATCAAGTCTAATTTATGAAAGAGGATTATTAATTTTGATGTTTTTTCCTGTTATTTTTCAATCATATTTGCAGTCAAAATATTCCAAGAGGAACTTACGTCTGAAGCTCACATTATCTATGAAGAAAATAAGTGCTTCTTGAGTCAAAAAATGACTAAAAATAAAATTCTTAATGGCAGGATTGTTTGTTGAGGACCCTGCCCTGGACGGCGGTGTGAGAGCAACCGTTTACCAGACCCCCTAACTACTCACCTCTCTTGAGTGTTAGTTGTGATATCTTTTTTACATTAATCAATTCTCTTTTGTTTACAAATAACAATTGTGCAGAGTGATGTCGAGTTACAGATAGCCTACAGTAGTGCCTGACAAACACATCTGCCACAATATATTGAAGCTCAGTGTACTAAATTAATTTCTGACTATTAAAAAAAATATTTCTAGGCTTATGTTGGTGCCCAGAGAGCAATAATTATTAATAGTTAATAAACAATATTGAAGCATCCAGTCTTATTGAGATGGCCGGTTCGGAAGTTCGGCTTAAAGTTCAAAACGTAACTTTTTAATTTGCAAACTGTATTTGAGGATCACAAAAACAACCTAGAAGGAAACTGAAAACAAATGGCAATTTATCGTAACACAATAATACAACCTATCAAATAAAACGTGTAAACTAAGATTACAGATCTTGAAAGTTAGTACTATTAAATAAGAATCATATTGGTATCAGTTCAGTTCTTAATACTAAAAGAGATATTCACAGGACAAAATTAAATAAATTGCAAGATTATATACCTACACAATTGCATTGATGTTTGGTATGTGATGCATGTCCTTTTACATGGTGCCAGAATATTTAGCACGCTCTTCATTCACATCAATAAACAATTTAGCAATTTGACCTAGGTACAGATTATGTTCTATCTTTCAGTGCATTGACATATCAGCACATTATTGGTCCTTTCTTGAGTCATCGTGTACCTGAGATACTTCTTTATTCTTTTGAGTACAGAATTACATCTCTCGGATGTTGCAGATGTAGCTGGCACTGAAAGATACAGTTTGAAGCAGCTTATGCACCTCACTGAACAGGTTTTGAATGATGAATTCAGCATTACGTATGTCACAGATTTCAAAGATACTTTTACCTTTTGTCATTTTGTCACCTTTCTTCAATGCATCTGGCAACATCTTTAGCTGAATTCCAAGCCGTCAAAATCCAGGTCTTGCTGATAAAGCTCTTGTACTTCTGTTGGAATTTAGCAATGCCCTTGGTTTGCTGATTCTATCAGTAGCTGCTCCACATTTTCCAGTATGCTGGCAGTTTGCCGATCAAACCAAGACTCTTGTTCCCAAACAAGAAGATTCAACACCACGAACTACTGTTGCCTCTAGTATTCTTTCACAGACTCAAAGCGGTATGGTTCTGCACCCTTCCATTTAAGCGTTTTGGATGTAGTCTGTACCATAGTAGTACAGGATCTGCTGTTTTGCTTCTGGATTCTTCAACTGCATTCTCATAGAATTCATTCAAATCATCATCTGTCCTCATACTTTGATATGATGATTTTGTGATGCTGCATCAAGAGCTATATGAGAAAGTTTCAGTCCAAAATATGTACAGAATTTTTCCATCAGTGCCTTTTACCCTGCGACTCGGCGTGCATACTCACAATAGCCACGACTCACTACTTCCAGTGTTTCTTGAAGTACAGAATAGTTCAGGATCACCGAGCCTGCGGCAAAGCGTTTTAAGTTAGGGTGCATTAGGTAATCTCATTTGCATCGGTTGAAACAAATGGTACCTTTTTGGAGAGAATTTAATGAGTTTTGTAATTTATGTTACCAAGTCTAAAGCATCACGTACTGGCTTAGACTTTCTGGTTGTGTCTTGCAAACATAGATGAATGCAGTGGCAAAATGAATTTTGATGGCAGCCTTCTCCTTTTCCAGCACACGTGTGGCCAATACTGTCCTATAACCTTGCATATTGCTTGCACCATCATATGCCTGGCCACGGCAGTTGTTGATGGAAAGAGAACACCCTATGAGAACATCATTCAAAGCGGTGAACAGTGTATCATTAGTTATAGATGATACTTCGAAAATTCCCAGTGGCTCTTCAAACACTTCATATTTATCATTCACATATCTTACAGAAATATTGAACTGCTCTTTAGACGTTGATATCTGTAACTTCATTAGCAATTAAACCATACCATTTTTCTTTTTGTGTATCAGTAATGACTGATCTTAATATTTGGTTGCCCATCAAGACAATCAGTTCATTAATGATTACAGGAAACATGTACCTTTTGTCATGTAGCCACTGCTTTAGTTCTGGGACTTGTTCGCTGCGGAGCTTTAACAACTGCATGAGGTTTCCCTCCAATTCTTCGTGAACGCTGATAGACAAACCCTGTCTCAACAGATACTTCAACGATTCACTTTGTGTCAGGAGTGCTTTGCAATGATCTGCCTGTGATGTTCTGCTCTGTTCACTTAGAAGCTGATTCACCTGCACATTATTTCTGTATGCATTGAATTTTAATGCTGCTTCCATATCTGCAGAACATTTTTCATGGATCCTGAATCTTTTTGTTGCTTTCTTCCAATGCACACACTGCATTTTTACTGAAAGTTACAATGTTCAACTTTGCTGCAGATCGACAAATGTAGCAAAATGCTTTGTTCCTAGAAGTACAAAGAGTTAGCTAGTTATGTTCCTTGTACCAGTTGGCTTGGAATGTCCGTCTTCTTGTCTCACCTTTGGGTAAAAATACATTTTCCGTCTTGTCAATTGTGATATTGTCTGTTGTATGATAAGGTGTGAAATTCTGTTGACAATAAATGGCATTGCACTGTATTTCATGATGATCCTCTTGAGGCACTATTATATGACCAGCAGATAATAAGGTGTTTGTGTTTTTAATTTGTTTTATCACAGCATAGCGAAGATGCACAAATTTCTTGTGTAATATCAACTATCAGTCCAGAGGATGTACTTAGTAATGTTTCCTTTCCAACTTGCTGACTGTTCAGTTAATTTTTATTTGCTTTTGCTTGAAAAACGATGTAATGGTAGCTTTCTGTCTGGAGGGCTTACTGACTTTTTGCACTTTTTACTGAGATTGAAAAGTGGACTCATCTCTATTTTCAGTGTGTGCATTAACAGGATGTCTTTTCTTTCTCTGTTTCCCTGACAATTCCAGTTCTTTCACAAAGAAATTTTATTAGAATTTTATTTATTATTATATTTATTATTAGAATATTAAAAATATTAAAATATATTATTATTATTATTAGAATTTGTTATTAGAATATATTCTAAGTCAAATTTTTTATATAAGGGAAACCTCAATTCACTGTTAATTTACCAATATTATGTCTCTAATTAATATGTGAACAATTATGCAACGTTGACACTTATGGCAATTTTTAATAGTAAAAAGTACAGGCCATCTTTAATTGGCAACCCTGAACATATACCGTGGTTGCAACTGGCTAGAGATGGGGAGTCCCGGTGGACACTTGCACTGTAGGCTACATCACAACTCATGTCCCACCTAAAACACGCATGACCAACAAAATAGCCAGTAAGACCTGACTACACACTTTACTAGTACATAAACGTAACACACCAAGTGGCAAAATTACACAAAATTGGGTACCGGTAATCGAAAGGAGCTCAGCTCACCACCGAATGACCAGACCCCCGACCCATGAGGTCGAAAACTAACACGGTTACGAAAGAAGCAAGCTTCTAACCCAACCGCGACCGCTAAATACACACACACATCGACAAAAACAATAAATATAAAATTATGCACTAAAAAAAATCCCCAACTCGCCTCCTCCCCGTAAGGGTAAAACATAATTTTACCCCCTAGAGTAATAACTCCCCAAAACTAACAAGAAGCCCAAGCTGCTATTGAGAAACAGCTGGAAAAGAATAAACACTCAAAAGAAGGGAAAAACAACAATGAAAAAGAAAAAAAGAGATGAGAATAGCGTGGGAGGAGCAGGGCTCTCACTTTTAAGGAAATTTCTTTAGTTTAAGGAAATTATGGCTCTTTTGGAAGGCATTTAAGGAATTCATTTTTTTAAGACGATCTAAAAAAATTGCAAATTTTTAAGATAATTTCATAAACCTAAGGATATATTTTTATTTATATTATAGCTGATGAAAATTCATTCATAAGCGATCGGTAATAAACTCGCGCCAAATTGCCGAATTTCAGATGCAACCTTTGGATCTCCCGAAACCAAAAAATGTACCATCCGGCAGACCTCATTATGGAGTTGGTTTTGAGCTAGTTCTTCCTGGCTCCTCCTATGCTTACAGATTTTCGATGAAGACAACAGATTACAGAGAAGAGAAAGAGAGAGAGAGAGAGAGAGAGAGAGAGAGAGAGAGAGAGAGAGAAAGAGAGAGACGGATTTTGTCAAGGTGCATTACATTACAGCCATAGCCTACTCTACCTCTCAACTGAAAATAGAGAGTGAGATAGAGAGAAACCCATTACGTTATTTATTCCACATTCTCTCTTATTTTTGTTGCTAAAAATATTTAGTGCTTTATTATTGAATAGATTATGTTCAGAAATGGTACAAAAAAATATTATATTTCAGAGTGATATAAAAAAATATTTTTAAGGAAATCTGAGGAAATTTCTTTCATAAATCTGTAGAATTTCAACAAAAATCAGAACTCTGGGGAGGAGGGAGTGGAAAGGAGGGTTGCGGTGCCGCCTGCGAAGAAAAACAAAGTACAAAAAGCCCACAACAGACGAAAACCCCCAATATACCTTGTCGTAGAATGACTCCCGACGATACCATATATCACTATTCGTTGAGGGAACTTCCTTAATTATCTTTAGAGTGCGTTACTGTCTGGCGGCAGATATTATGTATCTTCGATATGCCTAAGAAGTGGAACTGAGCTCAAGGATAATAATATTGCTATCATTAATAAAATAGAGTTTTATTAATAATAACTATCAACAATACTCAAAAACGGAAAATATTGACATAAACAGAATGGAAAGGGTCGTGGAGACTCGGGCTAATCCGAGGATTTAAAGGATTTAAACAGGTAAAACAAATATAGAGTTAAAGAGATGGGATGGTTCGATAACCCATTTAAAGCACAGGATAGAATTGACAAAAAGGGTTAAGTACTCAAAGGTGACGTTTGGCTTACGTAACTTTTACACTAGTGGTGCAGTGGTAGGTGGCGCGAAGGAGTTTCGGTCCGCTGGCGAGTTCCAGCCGAAGGGGGGGGATAAAAGGATCCTGACGTGGCGTCTTGGGAAGGAGAACCGTTTCTCGACGAACGGCTTGAAGAACAATGGCTGTTCTAGGGTGTTCTGTTCTGAACAAAGGGGGGGATGAGAACCGTCTCTTGTCTACGGGCTCAAGAACAATGGCTGTTCTAATGTTGTTCTCCTCTGAACAACAAGGGCGAAGGGTGAGAACCGTCTCTTGTCTACGGGCTCAAGACCAATGGCTGTTCTAATGCTGTTCTCCTCTGAACAACAAGGGGGAAGGGTGAGAACCGTTTCTTGGCGAAGGCCTCAAAAGAACAATGGCTGTTCTAGTGCTGTTCTCCTCTGAACAACAAAGGGGAAGGGTGAGAACCGTTTCTTGGCGAAGGCCTCAAAAGAACAATGGCTGTTCTAGTGCTGTTCTCCTCTGAACAACAAGGGGGAAGCCTTGGGGACTTGGCGTCACGGAAGGCTCGAACCTTTGGCACTCAAGGAATATTGTCCTCCTTCTAGACAAGTGATGGTTAATCTCGAGGTCGAGGTCCCTTGGCGCACAAAGGGAGAGAGGGTCGTGGTGATGTTTCGAGACGAAAATCTGGATCTCCAATCTGATCTTAGTGGTAAAGTTTCCATATAAATAGCCAGGACATCTCCTTGGCGTGGGGGGACAATAGAGTGGGAGCTTCGAGGGAATGCACAGCCGGGCCGGAGAACAATGCCTTATCTGCCCATAAGCCTAACTCAATCTGGCGAGGTCGGCGTATGGGGGCGAACGGGGGGACGATAACCTCCTTATTTAAACATTGACATCCGGTAGCTGTGATAAGACTCCAAGCTTCGAATCGAAGATGCACGTGGGCAGCATCGTGGTTTTAAATAATATGGGATAGGAGTTGAAATTAACGCAGCTTCAACTCGTTCTATCACATACCTTAACCCCACAGAGGAACTACGCGTATATCGATAATAACACTCACGATATGCCGAGGGCAAGATGACAGAGGAATATCGTCGATATAACACAAAACAAGAGGAGCGCAAAACACACAGGCCAACCCCCACAGGAGGCACCAGGAAATCTGGAGTTTTCTTGTGACGTCACTAGGATGGTTAACTCGCAAATACGGCCGAGAGAAAGAGACGGTGGATGATGGGGTTTTGAACGGGTGACTTCTTTTTTGTGTTATTTCTGACGAGCCAACGACCGAAAGTTGTTTTTTTTTGCTATGCTCAAAACCCCTATTTCATTTTCTGGCCTTGCCAAAAATGTGGTGACCAAAACATATGTTGGTCCCCACGCTTCCTACACCAGTGGATATATATATATATATATATATATATATATATATATATATATATATATATATATATATATATATATATATATATATATATATATATATATATATATATATATATGGGGAATTAAACCACATTCTCCGAAGACAATTTAATTCAGAACAGTTTCGGTGTATCTCACACCCTTTTTCAACTGACACTAGGCAGAAACTATAAGAGAAATGCATATAAGCATAACACAAGATCCCTTCTTTTTCCCCAATCCCCTACTTGTGGCTAATAAGGGAGGGGGGGGGGCTAAACATATTGAAGGGCTGAAATTTTACTATTTTGTTTATTTGCGATCTTATTACAGGATTAAAAGAAAATTGCCGCTTAGATAGATTTAAATTAGGAACTGACGATATCAAGCTCGATTCTACGATTCTTCTCTTAACATAGTTAGCCGATTTAAATAACATTTTACTTCCATTGAAATCGATCGTATGATTCTTGTCTCTCACATGTCAAAATATTCCACTACTTTCGCTGCCCACTCTAATATCTCTTTTGTGTTCGTACAATCTCTTGTCTAGATTTCTCCCCGTTTCCCCTAAATAAACTTTATGGCAATCGTTGCATGGTACTGCATATACTCCTATGTTATGATGTTCTTTGGGTTTCCTGGCCATCATCAATTGGTTTAAGGAATTATTATATTTAAAGGCTAGATTAATACCCGCTTTTCCAAATATGTCATTTAAACTATTTAATTTATTATTAAATGGCAATGTTATACATTTGTTGAAGTCGTTAGTGCGGGAAGGCTTATTACCATAGAATGTTTTCCTAGCTGCAAAATGGGCAGACGATATGAACCAATCGGGGTAATACAAATTAGAAAAAATGGTCCTGATAATGACAATTTCTTCATCTAAATAGGAAGGATGACATATTTTGTATGCTCTAAGGAAAAGGTTAGAAATTACCGATTTTTTAATAGTATTATCGTGAAACGAAAAATAATGTATATAGGCATTCGAGTGGGTTGGTTTCCTATACACGTCAAGTTTTAATTCATGGTGATCTATATTAATGAGGACATCTAAAAAGGGTAATCTATTATCATATTCCCATTCATATTTAAATTTGATGGAGACATGCAAATTATTCAAATTATTAAAAAAGGTATCAAAATCATGGCCATTAGGCCATACAGAAAATACATCGTTAATGTACTTTAACCATATAAAGTTAGGGGGAGAAATTGTGGGAAGGAGTTCAGTCTCAAAATATTCAATGAAGAGACATGCCAATATCGGAGATAAACTATTTCCTATGCTAAGGCCAAATATTTGTCTATAAAACTCATTAGTTACCGGAACAACACATTGTCAGAGAGACATAATTCAACTAAATCGATAAATTTACTCGTAGAAATGGGAAGATCCAAATTAAGTCTAGGCATGATTTCCCGCAGAAGGCCCATGGTTTGGTCAACCGGAACTTTGGTAAACAAAGAGTTTACATCAAAGCTTACAAGTTTTCCATCCGGTAATTGCAAGTGGTTGAGGCGGTCAACGAAATCTTGAGTGTTCATAATGTGTGCAGATGAGATTCTCCCAACTGCTGGAGATAAATGCTTGGCGAGCCATTTGGAGAGCTTATAAGTGGGAGAATTAATATTGGAAATGATTGGGCGTAAGGGACATCCCTCTTTGTGGGTCTTTGGGAGCCCATACATATAGGGAAGTGAAGGGTTCATACTCCTGAATTGATTAATTAAATCTGCGCTTTTCAATATTCTCTTCAATTTGTTGTTGAAATTGCTTGTTTTGTTATTGAGCGGATCACTTTGTAGCTTTTCATATGTGTTCACATCATTATGAAGTTCATTTAGTTTATCATTTTAACTATGTTTGTACAAAATGACTAACTGATTCGTTTTATCGGATTTGGTTATAACAATGTTGTTATTAAATTTAAGTTTATTTAACGCAATCTGAAATCTTTTAGGAAAACCAATTTGGTCAGATTTTTCAGAATATAGGGCACTAAGCATACAGCCACTATGAAATTCACTACTTATTTGCTCATGTGAGAATTTGGCTATGGATACTAAATGGTCTAGTGAATTTCTTAGTGGCTGTATGCTTAGTGCCCTATATTCTGAAAAATCTGACCAAATTGATTTTCCTAAAAGATTTCAGATTGCGTTAAATAAACTTAAATTTAATAACAACATTGTTATAACCAAATCCGATAAAACGAATCAGTTAGTCATTTTGGACAAACATAGTTATAATGATAAACTAAATGAACTTCTTAATGATGTGAACACATATGAAAAAACCAATTGATGATGGCCAGGAAACCCAAAGAACATCATAACATAGGAGTATATGCAGTACCATGCAAAGATTGCCATAAAGTTTATATAGGGGAAACGGGGAGAAATCTAGACAAGAGATTGTACGAACACAAAAGAGATATTAGAGTGGGCAGCGAAAGTACATAGTGGAATATTTTGCCATGTTAGAGACAAGAATCATACGATCGATTTCAATGGAAGTAAAATGTTATTTAAATCGGCTAACTATGTTAAGAGAAGAATCGTAGAATCGAGCTTGATATCGTCAGTTCCTAATTTAAATCTATCTAAGGGGCAATTTTCTTTTTATCCTGTAATAAGATCGCAAATAAACAAAATAGTAAAATGCTAGCCCTTCAATATGTTTAGGCCTACCCCCCCCCTTCCTCCCTGATTAGCCACAAGTAGGGGATTAGGGAAAAAGAGGGGATCTTGAGTTATGCTTATATGCATTTCTCTTATATTTTCTGCCCAGTTTCAGTTGAAAAAGGGTGTGAGATACACCGAAACTGTTCTGAATTAAATTGTCTTCGGAGAATGTGGTTTAATTCCTCATCTTTTCTTGCGATATTGCATTAATTTTCATATATATATATATATATATATATATATATATATATATATATATATATATATATATATATATATATATATTTAAAGGCTCAAGGAAATGAAAAATGGTAACACAGCCCGGAAAAACACTTGGAGAATATCACATGAACCAATTAAAACTTAAGAAGGAAAATAGGAGATGTAGAGAAAGAAAAGATAGGACAAACTATATTTCCGCTCTCTACATCTCCCATTTTCCTTCTTAAGCTTTTATTGGTTTATGTGATATTCTCCAAGTGTTTTTCCGGGCTCCGTTACCAATTTTCATTTCCTTCGGCCTTTAAATACATCTATAAAATCACGTGTCATGTGATTCCCAATATATATATAATTTCACAGCGAAGGCAAGGGCGCAAACGATGCTCAAGTACATATATTTATTGCAATTTTTGAAACAATGTTTCGGGTAACATGCCCATCTTCAGGTTCTAAGATTAAAATTGTACGAAAAAAATATTAATAAAATCATTAAAGTGCTCTAAGTTATCCCGAAAACTTAGGAAATCTTTCTTAGTCCTTTTCATGACCTTAATGATTTTATAATTAATTTCTTTTTCTTACAATTTTAATCTTAGAACCTGAAGATGGGCATGTTGCCCGAAACGTTGTTTCAAAAATTGCAATAAATATATCTACTTGAGTATCTTCTGCGCCCTTGCCTTCGCTGTGAAATCAAAAATCAGCCTGGTTAGCAGCAATACTTACGACTCTCTCTCTCTCTCTCTCTCTCTCTCTCTCTCTCTCTCTCTCTCTCTCTCTATATATATATATATATATATATATATATATATATATATATATATATATATATATATATATATATATTGATAGAACGGGTTGAGGCCGCGTTAATTTCAAACCCTATCACATGTTATTTAAAACCACGATGCTCCCGCGTGCATCTTCGATTTGAAGCTTGGAGTCTTATCACAGCTACCGGATGTCAATGTTTAAACAAGGAGGTTTATCTTCCCCCAAGGGCCCCCATACACCGACCTCGCCAGATTGAGTTAGGCTTATGGGCAGATAAGGCATTGTTCCCAGGCTCGGCTGTGCATTCCCTTGAAGCTCCCACTCCATTTTCCCCCACGCCAAGGAAGTGTCTCGACTATTTAGATGGAAACTTTACCACTAAGAGCAGATTGGAGATCCAAATTTTCGTCGCGAAACATCACCCCGACCCTCTCTCACTTTGTGCGCCAAGGGACCTCGACCTCGAGATTCACCATCACTTGTCCAGAAGGAGGACAATATCCCTTGAGTTCCAAGGTTTGAGCCTTAGTGACGCCGAGTCCACAAGGCTTCCCCCTTGTTGTTCAGAAAGAGAACAACGTTAGAACAGCCATTGTTCGTTCGAGCTCGTTGACAAGAAATGGTTCTCACCCTTCCACCGTTGTTCGGAAGAGAACAACGTAGAACAGCCATTGTTCGTTCGAGCCCGTTGACAAGAAACGGTTCTCACCCCTTTCCCTGTTGTTCAGAAGAGAACAACGTAAAACAGCCATTGTCCTTTTGAGCCCGTTCGCCAAGAAACGGTTCTCACACTTCCCCCTTGTTGTTCAGAAGAGAACAACATTAGAACAGCCATTGTTCTTGAGCCCGTAGACAAGAGACGGTTCTCAACCCCCCCCCCTCCCTGTTGTTCAGAAGAGAACAACGTAGAACAGCCATTGTTCTTCAAGCCGTTCGTCGAGAAACGGTTCTCATTCCCAAGACGCCACGTCAGGATCTTTTTATCCCCCCCCTTCGGCTGGAACTAGCCAGCGGACCGAAAATTCCTTCACGTCAACTTCCTCTGCACCACTAGTATAAAATTACGTAAGCCGAACGTTACCTTTGAGTATTTAACCCTTTTGTCAATTCTATCCTGTGCTTTAAATGGGTTAGCAAACCATCCCATCTCTTTAACTTTATATTTTTTTACCTTTTTAAATCTGTTAATCCTCGGATTAGCCCGAGCCGTCACGACCCTTTCCATTCTCTGTTTATGTCAATATTTTCCGTTTTGTGTATTGTTGATAGTTATTATTAATAAAACTCTATTTTATAAATGATAGCAATATTATTATCCTTGAGCTCAGTTCCACTTCTTAAGCATATCGAAGATACATAATATCGGCCCGCCAGACATCCACGCACTCTAAAGATAATTAAAGAAGTTCCCTCAACGAATAGTTATATATGGTATATCGTCGAGAGTCCATTCTACGACATATATATATATATATATATATATATATATATATATATATATATATATATATATATATATATATATCTTAGGAAGTTTCTTCCAGTCTTTAGTATATTTTTTAGTTTTATCTCAATCTTGTTTTTGGTCTTTCTTTGGGTTGTCTTTTTAAGGAAATCTGAGGAAATTTAAAGAAACATTTGTTTCTTTAAATGTTTTTGATGTTTCTAAGGTGGTTTGACCTCCTGATTCCAAAAATACCATTGGAAATTGCATATAATCGATATTTTTTGAGATAATTGGAATTTTGTATATAAAACTAATCATAAATAGCTGCGACAGTTCACTTTATTTAGCATATTCACATTGTCCATGAATAAGAACTTATAATATTTTGTCTCTGTCTTCCATTTTAAACTAATGAGAAAATGTGATTATAAGAGACAACCTAATAAAAGTGCACTGAAGAACGTGCTTTCTTACAGTGAGCTTTTTGATCTTGTCTTGTCTTTGGGAAAGTGGTGAGTATGTGAGTGTGAAAGATAGTGGTGTATTAGAATAGTGGGGTTTCGGGATAGTGGTGAAATAAGGAAGTCTCTGAGGATTGCAAGATTTGCAAAGGTGCCTGGAGATCAGGCTAATCTCTTTCATTGTTTGTTTATTTATTATTGTTTTTTTTTAATGTATATATATGTAGACAAATATGTATATATATATATATATATATATATATATATATATATATATATTATGATTATAAGGCGTTCAAACCTTTGAATTCTTGTACTATTTTAGCTTTTTTAATATTAACATGCCGTGTAGTTTAGTTGTTTAGATTCATGTTATGTTTGTTTTTGTTTTTACCTGAATTCTTATGCGTGTCTTATTTGGTTTTATAAATGTTATGCTATATTTATCTTTGTTTTTTTTAGTATTTATGTTTTGTAGGTTCTGTGATTCGCACTTACCTATTTTCTTCATTTTTTATTCATCGTTGTCTTCACTAGTTGTTCTATTCTTCTTTGGTCTTGAGGTAAAATCGGTTTGGTTCGTCGTTATCGGTTGCTTTTCATCGTCGGTTTTGGTTGGTAGTTTTTTTCCTATGCAAAAAGTGCGACTATTGCATTTCCAAGCTCGCTGGTGCTGCTTGGGAATCTTGCATGACTTAGACCTCGTTGGTTTTCTGCGACGAGTGCTCTAATTTCCTCTGTGCTATTCTTTGTAATTTTATCTTTCATACCTGACGCTCTTTCCTTTAAGATCATATTGAGCTGCTTGATATCCACCGCTCTGTGCATATCCACTTACTTCCTCCTATCCCTCCTTCGTGTATTAGTGATGATATACTCGTGCATACGCTCGTTTTGTATCCTCTGCATTTCTTCTTTTGCTGCTTTAGAGACGCTGAGGGATAAATGAGGGTGGATCTGACTAGCGCCAGATACAGTTTCCTTTTATTCCTTTGGCTGAGATTTCTGAAGCTATAGAGGGTTCTGACAGCCAATTTTTATTTCTGGGTCCGTTCTGTGACGTGCTTCCTGTACTGGTTAGAAGTGACGTTTATCCCGAGTGCATTACCCTCGTTCGTGTAGGGATAACGCGTATCCCCTAACTCTCACATCTGCTGTTTTTCTTCTTCCTAATTGGACGACCTTGAATTTGTCGCCATTAGTTCGGATTTTCCATTTTGATTCATAAGCGTTGATTTTTCTTATTTCCTCGGCAGTCATTCGAGCTTGCCAAGGCGCGTTTCTATATCCACTAACTATAAGTTGACTTATGTTATCGGAGAACTGGATATTCAGGCTAGAGGGGTGGGTTGGCTCTGCTATGTCGGCTGTATATATTGAGTATAAGGTTGGAGTAAGGCCCTCGCTTTGAGGCAATCCTGCCTGTAGATTAAAGGTGGGACTCTCTGTGCGCCAAATAGTGATGTAGGCAGACCTCTCCATGACATAATCGCAGAGGAGTTTTTCAAGCTTTGCGCTCGAACCCAGCTGGAGGATCTTTAATTGCATCCCCCTTAGCCATACTTTATCGAATGCCTTTAACCCGCCCCTGCATACTATGTCGATATAGCTCCTATTCCTCTTCGCTTGAGCAATCTTTTCCGTGATGACATTTATTGCCATCTCGGTGCTTCTCTTCTTTCTGAAGCCGTATTGATGTTCGTTGTAAAGCGAATTTTCCTCCAAGTGCTTGACGAGTTTTCTGTTCAGGATTTTTAGGAAGGGATATTGGGCGATAACTCTCCTTTCTCGTCGGAGGCTTTCCAGGTTTGGAAATAAAGATCACTTTTGTATTGGTCGGGAAAGTAGCCTACATTTAGGCAGGCACTAAAGATGTTGAGTAAACCTTCCTGCACGAATCCTGGTGCTTTGACGAAGTTTAACTTTTTCAAGCCTGACAGTCCTGGAGCTTTTTGCTTAAAGGAGTGGAGCGCGCTTTCTAGTTCTTCTAGCTTCACTCTTTCTTCTTCTCCTTTTTCCCTGTTCACTTGGTGTTTAGGATGCGTCCTCTCAATGATCTCATTCAGCTCGTCTATAATCTGATATTCAAAATCTATGTCAAAGTCTTCACTTTCTTCTTCACTGATTCTGAAAATCTGTTCCCAGCATTGCCTGAGAATCTCCTCCATTTCATTCTCTTCTGATTTAATTTCACCTTGGTCATCTTCTAATTCCATCTTTTTCTCCTGGGGCTTTACTCTCATTCTCCTGATTTTCGCCCAGAATTCTTTCAGTGATGCTTCGCTATCTAGTTCTTCAATAGCTTCATTCCATTTTGCCTCTTGTTGTTCATAAATTATAATTTTTAGTTGTTCATTTATCTCTCTCATACGGTACATTAGATCACGGGATGTTCCCGTGTTGATGCTCACCTGATACAATCCTTTCAGTTCACTGTGTAAACCTTTCATACGATCAGTCCATTTGTATATTGAGATCGTTTTGTATGTACTTTTGGGAGTCGACTCTCTGTCAGCCTCGATCATCTGGGTCTCGAATCGCTCCATTTCTTCGTCTATTTCCTCGAGCGTTGCTTTGTCGAGGTGAACTGGGATGTAATTTCTTAGCATTCGCTGGTAATTATCCCAATTCGCCCTGCTGTAATTCTTACTTGTATGCGATGGTACCATTATAGGGTTAACGTTGATATGTAGATTAATCCCTATATGTTTGCTACATGGTATCACTTCAGGGATCACGTGGTAGTTAAAGGGTAATAGGAAGTTGGCCAAGCAGATGTCCAGCTTGGTGACGCACCTTTCCATGATGAAGGTCGGAAAGTCGGGGCCCAGTCTCTGGACGATGTTCCTGTCCAATAGAGTATTCAAGCATCTGCCTACACTGTTGTTTCGAATATACCCGGACTCGGCACAGCGTGCATTCAGGTCCCCCCAAAATGTCGTAGGGACCCTTCGCCCGAGTATACTCGCGATAGTGTGGTTTGGCAAATAGTCGCGTCTTGGGGTTTGGTATCCCGTGGCAACGACCATCTTTCCCAGGCTTATCTCTACCTCTATGGTGAGGTAGGATTCTTCCAAGTTCCTGAGTTGCTCGAATTTGATTTCCTTCTTTATCGCAATGGCTGCTCCGTCGTATCGTTCTTGAGAATGGTTCACTGTTAACACGTCATAGTTCCATATCTTGATTATGTCCCTATCCGTGTTAACTCCGTGTTCCGAAATGAGTATTATGTCAGCATCGATTTGTAGGAAAATATTACCGTAGTGCACTCTTTTCGTGATCCATCCGTCGCTTTTGATACTCAAGATTCTTAAGCTGTCTCTTTACATTATGAGAACTAATCGACGGCTTCTTCAGTCTGGGGTTCATGTTAGGGACCTTTGGAGAAGCAGGGGATGGATTTTGATTCGTTTCTTCGTGGATTACTTCCATGCCCTTGTTCTTCTTTGGTAGTTGTTTTAAAGGTGGGCTGGGAGTCTTCTATTTACTCATAGAGGCCCTATGAGATCTCGTTCTTAGTTCTTTCTCTTCCATTTCGGGTTATGAGTCGCTTGATGACTCTTCTTCAGTATCATCCGAATCTTCCTCGGATATAGGCTGCTTCTCTTCTTTTTGTGGTCGTATGGATAAGGATGTGCTCATATTCAGTATTTTTAGTGAGTCCGGCGATTTGGGCACTTTGATAGTAGGCAGGTTGTTTGCCTGTAGTAGTGAATTGAGTTTACTCTCGTAGCTTCCTGGGTTTCTCATGTTAGTGATATGGGCGTAGATGACGCATGTCAGAATCTTCGAGCTCAGTTCCGAGTTGAGCTGCATCGTCGGGTGATTTATGATTGTTTGACTAGTTCTTAATGCTGCGGTCGCATATCTTTGGGCACTACGGACTCGAGCTTCTTCTTCCTTCTTTTTTATTATTTCCTTTCTTCTGGGGCAATTTAGTGCCAAAGTTTGGTGGTCACCGTTGCAATTTAGGCACTTTTTGGTTGTTGAGGCACATTCTTTAAATATATATCCCTCTTGCCCGCATTGTGAGCATAACTTTTTATCCTTGTTGGGGCAAGAGTGGCTTATATGACTCAGTTTGTAACAGGAAAAACACATTTGGATATTGTAAACTTTTTCCTGTTCAATGTTTTCCGATGGGATTCTCATGCTGAAGTGTAGGAGCCGATCTCTTTTTGTTTTATGTGCCGTCTCAGTGGTCTGGAAGGGGATTTTAAACACATGGGTGTGGTTATTGAACTTGATTAATTCCTTTATCTTCCCCCATGTGTTTTGTGCCTCAATTTCCTTCTTGATTTCTTCGGTGGTTCTTTCCCCAATCCAGCCTTCAATTTTGCGGCAGATAACGTTCATATTGGTCGCCACCTGGGAAAGGATTCTTGCTTCAAGCCAGATCTTTTGTAGTGCTTACATTTCTCGGGAACCCAGTATTTCGTCCATGTCCTTCGTTTCCGAGCAGAGAGCTATGTAGCCATTGGGTACGTAGATCAAGCGGATCAGTGCAACCTTAAGTTCTTCAAAAAGAACCAGGCACACCTGAGCTTTGGCCGAAACTGCTTGGCCGGGGAGCCCCATGACGGGAACTCTCTTCGTTGTTTCCATCTCCCCTGAGGGGGCGTGGGGTCCTTGTTACGGGTTATTCTTCTTCTTATTTTTCCAAGTCTTCTTTCTTGAATCGTATTATGTGAATGAGTTTAATGTGAGTGATGTTATGTACTTGTGAGTGAGATATAAATTCAGAATAGGGGTGTTCCCCGCCGTAGTGCGGTCCCATGCCTCAGTGAACCAGTACTGCAATTGATGGGGTGATAGATGATGAGAGATGGGCCCGGGAAGGGATCCTCCCAAGAGGTGAATTATGTCGGACTTGATGATGGATGAAGGCCGAATCAACCTTCTTCACCAGGGGGGTGCCGCCCCTTGTTTTTTTTTAAATTTGCGACTGCATCCTCCATAGCATAGAGACAGTTGTATATCCCTCTATGATCTTTGGCGGTAAATGGTAAAATATAAATCAACGGGGTTCGAGGTCCGTCACTTTTCCTGGGGAGCCTCTGAAATTGATTTCTGCTGTAGCTACTCCTCAAACAAGCTTCCGTCAATTCCCCCAATTATGTCACATCACAGACGACTGGCATAGTTGGGATGAGGGTTATGAGCAGTCCAGGTCCACGATTGCACGGTGCCTGCCGGCTGGGAACGATGTAGGGAGCTTAAGCGCTTGTAGTTTGGGTCGTTATTTTTACTAAGGAATCCATTAACTATCTTTCGAAATGCACACCACGCCTAACTTTCGACATCACTCATTGCATTCTCAAGTTGTACTGACTTAAACATTTTCCATAAGTGCGGTCTAGTAAATATAGCACGATTAACCTTGGCCTCTGATAGCTTTGGAAAGAATAGACGAATCTCTTTAAATGCTTCTCTACCATGAGCTAAAGTTTTTACAAACTGTTTGATCAATCCAAGCTTTATATGAAGTGGAGGATGTAAGTCTTGTCGAGGGGGCCACTCAACCTTCTGGTAATGTTTATGATCAGCCCTACTGTCTCATAGGCAAAGAAAACATAAATATTTGGTGTACCCACCTTGCAATCCGAGTAAGAAGGCAAGAATTTTAAAATCACCACAAACATCCTATTTAAACTTAGTATAGTTTACCTTCTCGAGAAGCCTTTTTACATCGTCATATTCTTCCTTCATCTGTAGCCGAGTATGCTATAGGCAGGGATGGATACTGATTTCTAATATGTAGTAAAACAGCTTTGAGGCTTTTTCTAGAACTATCTATGAAAAGTTGACATTCTTCAGGGTTGTGATCAATTCCAATAGCTGTAAATAAGCTATTAATATCTTTGCAGAAGCAAAGATCCTCACTTATATCAAAGTATACTTCAAATTCCTCATGGCACTTCCTGTATACTGTTGATCTGCAGTCCTCCTCCAACAGATTCCATTCATTAAGTATGGATGCCAAAATCTCAGCTCCTGACTTAGTCAGACTCAAGTCACTGATGAGATCATCCAGTTCACGTTGATTTTGAAAGTGTGGGTCGGTACTCATACTTGGCTCAAACGTTTCATCCATTTCTTCATTGTCACAACCTTCCGACTCTCCTGATGAGACCTCCATTATACCTTCTACCTGAAAAAATATATAAAAAGACATGCATTTAATAGCTGGAGCATAAATATAGATTTCATGTGTAATCAAATTACAAGAAACCTTAGCTAAATGTTTTGAATATTTCAGTATTGATTCTGTTACAAAGACCTTAGCTTACAATTTGATAGGATTTACTTACATTTTCTGGCGGCCGTGGAACCAATAAGGTATCATCATGTGGCACAGGTGCAATAGAGGATGAAATGTTGGGTTATCGAAAGGATTTTCTACCCTTAACTTTTCTGTACTTTAATATGTACATCATGCAAAAATAGCAATCACCGTGATGATTTTTTGGCTCTCTCCAAACTCTCGGCACAGCAAATTGCATTGCTTTTCTTCCACCTCTCACAGCTTGGCAGAGACTGCCGATCGCGTCTTAGCTTGGAAGGGGATGGGGGCCAATAGTTAGTTGCCACTGCCGCTTACAATCATCCGACCTACCGAGATTAATGCAGTACTAGACAAGTATTCTACCATCTACAAGATGGAATAAAAAAGATAGTTAGAAGAAGAGAAAGTTGCCAAAAGAAATTAATTAAGGCAAAATACACAATGGTCTTCAACAAAATTTGCATTCAAGAAAGACTGCTACCCAACTACACTAATATATATATATATATATATATATATATATATATATATATATATATATATATATATATATATATATATATATATATAATGATCTATTTACACAAAAGTTGCACACACTCATGTACACGTTCTTTCCCAGACTCACGTGTTCCGACTGGAGCGACCATTGATTTAGCCTTCGTTACGTTATCTTCCTTGAGTCATAACAACTCCGTTCCAACAAAACTGTCATTTAACTATTTCAATCCATTTGTTTATTAACTCCAGTCTGCTACACTGAAATCCTTTTCCCAAACTTTCTTATTGTTTTCCTACTATAAATTACTTTTCTCACCATCTATCTATAAAATTCCTTTGGTAGACAATCTCTGCTCTCTCTCTCTCCCCTTTTGTCTCTCTCTCTCTCTATCTCGAACAAACAATGACTTCACACAAAGTTCCTTCCCAGAAAACCCATTGTCACACCCACCTTCTTTCCACATATAAAACAACCACACATTACTGGCAACGACACATTATCACATTCTGATTATTCACATTATCCAAACAGTCAATCAAATCACTTCGTCTTCGTCGTTGCAAACCATCCACCTTGATGGATAGGATTCACAAGCTCCAGTCATTCATCTTATTAAACCTCAAGTTCAAAATAGTTATTTTCATACACTTGTTTGCAAACCCAAATACAAACTTATTTGGTTGACACCCTCAAATGAACTCAAATCCCGATATTGTATTCATATATATATATATATATATATATATATATATATATATATATATATATATAGAGAGAGAGAGAGAGAGAGAGAGAGAGAGAGAGAGAGAGAGAGAGAGAGAGTAGGAATATGAAGACCCAGGTGATCACACTAATCATTTATTGGCCGGACGTTTCGGACCTTCACTAAGACCATCTTCAACGACTGTATGATTTATGCTTCGAACTATTTAACTGAAAACGTTAATATTCCTTTCCCTTCTCATTAGTCGATACAGTCGCTGAAGATGGTTCTAGTAAAGGTCCGAAACGTCATGCCAATAAATGATTAGTGTGATCACCTGGGTCTTCATATTCCTACTACATATTAGATTCCCAAGGAACAAATCAATTCTATATATATATATATATATATATATATATATATATATATATATATATATATAGGTGAGAATGGGTGGAAGACGTAAAATCCGGAAACACTGGAGTTCTTTATTGACGTTCCGCCCTTCAACTTCTTCAGAATAGAACTACAGAGGAAAGGAGATCGCTCTCTATATATGTGGGCACATGTCATCACGAGTCACAGCTGCTCGTCCTCACTCAGCTTCTTCGAGTTGGTCGGTTGATGTTATCGGACTCCGACCTTTCCGCTTCATATCTAATGACCCTAGCTGCACCATTGGCCAGCCGAAAGAACCCGTTCCCCGTGATTAGTTGACCTGTCAGAGATAATAACCACCACTTCAATCATTCTTCATTCTTTCTTTGCTAAGCCCTTATGAATTACTTTGATCCCACCCCAATTAAGCAAATGACCGTATTCATCGACGTGTACTACCTTTGCATTTGGTGTCCTTTGGGTTCTAATATCCCTCTTATGCTCATTAATCCTAGTCTTAATATCTCTTCCTGACTCACCATAATAACTGCGGTCTCATCCGTCTCAGGATATTCGATAAATAATATCCTTGTCGGTTTTTCCTGTCGAAGTCCTATGCTTCACTTACTCCCCAACATGGTTCGAGCAGAGTTAGTTAGCTATCAAAATACCTGGCTTCTTAAGAGAAATCCTGTCTGTCCCGTACTCTATGGTGGCAGAAAGATTAAATAGGTATCTTATGAAGGCAGGTATTTATCTTAATTTTACATTCACAATATAGATTAAGTTCCTGTAACTGTTTACCAAATTTACCATATTTACTTCACATTTACAAATTGAATTCCATCTCTTGTAATCATTTAACTACCTGTAACCTTAACTTAACACATGAGAAATAACTATGCACATAAAATACAATAATATGTAACTATAAATATCTCTAATAATATAGGACTAAAAACTTACACTAATGTTTATTATGCTTCAGTATCATGAAATCTAGATAAGCAACGAACTTCGTGGATTTTCTCCTTTGTCATATCGTCTATGCATTTATTCTAAGAGGCCGCTCACCTTATCGGGCCCTTCTATTTAAGCAGGCTTGAGTAAGATTCTAGTGAAGATCCTTGAGAGTTTCTTGTAATGCGTGAAAATTTGCAGCTTCTGGTCTAGATAATTTCTATTATTTTAATATAATAATTCATTCCTGAAATGAAAAGAAAGGAGAACTTACCATCAAATTTCTAGTAGACCCCAAAGAGAGAAGGGTAATTTTCCTACATGTAAGGTAGCTAGAAGCATTAGTAATAAACAAGAACACTAGGCTTAACATGATCTAGAGAGGATTAATTAAATAATATGATCTAGATATTATTGATTAAATAATATTGATTTAATATGATTATGCATATTACTTATTAATTTTAATTAATTCTTGTTACTAAGCGCAAGTCATATAGTCTAAATAAATTGATCTTGTACATAGATTTTGACTACCTTTTGTAAATAAATTTAATTTATTTTATACATTGTGTATTTTGACACCTAGATAGACCTTGAATAGATCTTTGTATGTAAATAATTGTTTTAAATGATTAGGGTTTCTTTACTATTCGAATTTATTTGTTTGTAAAAAAGTAAAATGATATTTTTTTTACTTTATTTTTGGTGGCCTTGATTTTTAGCTGGCCCTGAAGCAATTACCTTATTTGCAATTGCCTTATTTTCAATTTGGTTAATCCGGCACTGAGCCGCCCCGCTACACCTATTTTCCAATTAACAACTTCTTTATCCTATTTGGGCGCGAAACACAGACGTTGCTAGGTGATGACCTAAACGCCAGATGCAGGGCGTCTGGTTGCGGAAACACCAACAAGAGAGGAAGAAACCTGGACCTACTGCTCGAAAGATACAGGTTCTAAAGGATCGGAACAGATTTTCCGACCTTCCTAACACACTGTTCGGCAACTAAACCGGACATAGTGTAAGTGAGTGCAAACATCCGCTTCAACATCAGCACCAAACCGTGAACTGTGGTCTCGCGCGATCATATACCTATCCAACAACCATCTCACTTGCGCCGATGCTCAAGCCCGTCCCACTTTGGAAAAGTTATGCGCAAGCTAACTGGGAGCTTTACAGCCAGCTGATCTGGGCGATACAAATCTCGAAGAAATAGATGAGATCAACAAGATCTCCGATCTCCTCACTACAGCCGACAAAAGATGCGTCGCCAGGATCTTACACAAAATGCTTCCACAACTTAAGTGGACGGACGAGATTAGGGATAAGCCCTGGAAAATAGAGTAATCTATTAGGAAATCGGCAGGACAGGCCAAACCGGGAAAGAAGAGACCAAATGCATCATATAAAAGAGAAGATAAAAACACAATTCTCGAGAAACAAAGGGATATCTGGAATGATATTGTCGGTAGGCTGACAGAGAGAGCAATCCCGAAAAGTTTTGGTGGACTATCTGAAAACTTAGGGGTTGTCTTCAAAAGCCAGAATACAAGTGAAAAACGAAAAAAAAACACATGAAGCACCCAGAAACTCTCGAAAGAAGATTCAAGAGTCACTGGAAACAGATTTTTTAATAACCCTGAAGAGAACGAGAACGGCGACCTCGACCAGGATTTCGAAGACCAACTGCTCAGGCACGGATTCAGGGGGAGCTGAGGGACCTGAACCGCTTAATTTCAGACCTGACGTATTATTTTAAAATATAAACAACATTATCAAATAATTGTATTATTTCACCAGTGTCCGAACTAATTTGCACACTACTGTATATATATATATATATATATATATATATATATATATATATATATATATATATATATATATAACATTTTTTAAACAATTGAGATTGAATGTACCTTGTATGATACATATCTAAAATACAGTTAAATCACAAAATAATTAGTAAATTCATTATTATACCTTATTAACCATAGGCCTCCCATCACGTTTAAAGAGGCCATGACCACCATAAGGTTTTTCTAAAAGAGTGCGCCAGGATGGTCTGGGTACACGAAGAACAACATTCTAAACGCCCCGTGGGCAATAATTTAGGCCATCGTCAACACCATGAATGCTGTCCCGGACACTGCTACTTTCCGGATGGGTATAGGATGGCTAAAAACATGTTTATCGAGAAAGGAAACAAGTCCTCACATAAGATGGTTAACTTCCGCCCAATCTCACTTCTGGAGATACTCTGAAAGATTTTTGTGATAATCGTGGTCAAAAGGCTACAAGCTTAACGGAGTGCACATCCCTCAACAACATGATTCCATAGGAAGGACGGCACGGATACGGCCATGGCGCTCCTAACTAGGAAAATCGCCTATTCCTGAGCGAAAGGGTAATATGTGAACATTGTGCTGAGGGGCGGGCAGAAGGCCTTCGACAAGGTTTGGGTGGAAGGACACCAATATAAGATCATGAGCCTCGAGCTAGACCTGAAGCGGGACAGAAAGTTATGTCTCATGCTCGAACTAAATACGAGAATCCCACATAGGAGCTGCCCTAGCCATTGCTTACCTAATCTACACCATAGAACTTCCAACTCCGGTGCAGAAGGACATGATGTATCTGGAATTCTCAGATGACATCATGCAAATCGTCCCATGTGGGGATAGGAATGCAAGGGCACAGATAGCACAAACTAGAGCGGCAATTT
Organism: Ceratothoa steindachneri; assembly: GCA_963969495.1. Classification (NCBI taxonomy): domain Eukaryota; kingdom Metazoa; phylum Arthropoda; class Malacostraca; order Isopoda; family Cymothoidae; genus Ceratothoa; species Ceratothoa steindachneri. Next base: position 219,313,254 of record OZ018317.1, read on the forward strand.
CGAACATCATCCAGTACGAGATGAGATGAAAGATCCGAACGAACAGGAATAAGTTCAGGATCATCCCGTTGAGCAGCTGGTCTACGTAACCCATCGTAACAGGCGAGAGAAGATATGGCTACTCCGCCGAGGGCACAATACTGGGCCTAAGGATCTATGCCCACGGATACGGGAAGCACCACCCGGAGAGGCAAAATCTGGCAAAGAGGGAACTCTCAAAACTATATATATTTAAAGATATTAACTCGGCCAACATTACGAAAATATACCTAATGTTCATCCGATCTAAGCTTATCTACCCTGACGTATTGACCCAAGTGTACAATAAATCCTTTATGAGATAACTACAACGAGTGCAGAAAGCCCCCCTCCTCATAATCAACAAGGTCAGAAGACTTAGACCATCGACCACAAAGCGGACTGCAGAGAATACACCGTTTGTAGTGCGTCAACGTTGCGACTCAGAAACTGCCTAAAAAGGTCTGGGCAACATTCACCGATAATATCATTCCAGATCTGCAAGGAAGAGGAGGCAAAATAGATATGCCTGCCAGACTGTGGGAAAAGTTACCCGCAGCAAAAGATTTCCTAGCAATAAGATCTATTCCAAGGAACACATAATACCGACTTACGCATAACCCCCACACAAAACATAGCATATAAAGGGTCTTTGAACAAGGATGCTCGAGCTTTGTCAGGCGATAGTGGCCATGTTGTTAAAGCGACATCTGGCAACCTCACTGTAAACTGTTCAGTAGTACTTGGCAAGTCACAATGGAAGGTTAGTGTTTAACAGCGTGTGCAAATCATCAAATTTTATTATCAAAATCAGCGCTCCGTTCGACAAACGTTACGCGCATTACGTGATTTCTATCCTCGCCACAGAGACAAGGCCCATTTTTGGATGAATGGATTTGTGAACAAGCAAAATTGTCGGATTTGGAACGAAAACAATTCACATGAGATACACCAGCACCAATTGTATCCCAACAAAGTCACTGTTTGGTGCGGATTTTCGTCTAACGGAACCATCGGTCTGTATTTTTTTGAGAACGAAGATGGGATTGCCATAACCTTCAACGGTGAGACCTATAGATCGATGATAAGCAACTTTTTGTAGCCTCAACTGGATTATATGCCTGATATGGATACTGACGACATGTGGTTCCAACAGGACGGCACTACGTGTCACACTGCGCACGCCACGATAGACATTTTGCACCAGCGATTTCAGGGCAGGGTCATCTCGCGCGGAAGCGACGTCAACTGGCCACCGATATCATGCGACTTAACGCCATTAGACTACTTTCTTTGGGGCTACCTTAAATCGCCGGTCTATGCGAATAATCCGCAAACAGTTGATGTCCTCAAAGTCAACATAACGAACACCATCCAGCAAATTCATCCAGATTTATGTGACAAAGTCATCGGAAATTGTGCCTCCCGAATACGTTCCATCAAGCGAAGCCGCGGCGGACATTTAAACGAGGTCATATTCCACACTTAATGCCATAAAATGTACTTTCAAATTTAAAATAATTGAGTGCATATATCACACACAATTTGTTTTATTTGCATTTAAAAATTGAGCAACCTTATTGAAAGACCTTTTAAAAGGGCGGCAGAAAAGAAGATAACCAAAATAAACATAAGCAAGTACAACACAAGCAGCTAAATAGAAACAAAGTAACAACAAGGTTAATTCTCAAACTTAATTACCTACAAAGGCTTGAAGGCCTTCCAACGTAGAGGTACCGGGTTCGGATTGGTGGACGCGCTGTGCTCACCCCGTTTTCTGGTGGGTAGATCTTTCACCTCTCACCTCACACGTAGCCAATCACAACACTGCTTTCTTTCCTCTCCCGCCTTCACAGCACAACACACGCACACACACTCTCTGTTCCAAGGAATCCTGCCGATGGGTATCTATATCCACGTACCTCTGATGTGGAAAAGGTTCCTCTCCCTAGGGTAACGAAGGCTTCCACCTGAACGCTATTTGGTGTCAAAACATAATACTTCCTGGCACCTCTCCCAAAAGAAAACCGGCCCCTGGGGCCCTTGGGCCGACCAACGATCGTCATACTGACCTTATATAAAAAAAAATTCATTATCCGGTTGGGGATCCTCCCAGTATCATGGAAGGATTGGCACTGACTAACTAACTAACAACATCAACAATAAGAACATCAATAGAACGTTGATAAAAGATAAAAACAGCATTAAAATAATAACACGTAAAGAATAATAGCAGACAGCAAGTAAAAAACACTTAAAAGGAAAGCGATGCCCGCATCACCAGAGCAACAAAACTCTCTCCCTCCCCTACTTTTTTCTTTTTTTTTACCATCTTTATCTACCACAATCAAAGTCTCTTCCTCTATTCGTACATCAAATCAATGTGGCTTAGTGTTATGGAAGCCGTCACTCTTGAGAAAGTTTTTGGTAGATACATTCTTTTCAAGGGGATATATGGCAAAGATATGCTCCCCTAAAACCGTAGCTATGAACCCTAATACTAAACTCAGACGTAACTACTGGCCTTGGAATATACTAGATTACCGTTTTGGTTAGGGATCTTCGACTCTTTAGGGGACATAAATGTACAAGATCCTTTTGTACTTCACTTCAGTTCTTATAACTCAAATAGAGTTCGAGGTTTAGCCTCAAATGTATGTAGTCATTATGTGATATACTTTACGCTTATAAGCCAGTTTAGTATTCAGAAATAATAAAAATGATGCATGCGTTCAAACCATTGTTTGTATACCTTATACCCTTATTTACGTAAAAAGTATAATTCACTATTTCATTTTTCCACCTATATTAAAAAAGGGAAATAAATATTTATTGTTATACACTCTTTAATCAATAAAGGCTTCGGAAAAATGTGTTTTATGGAATTTGGGTGGTTTTATCATCCGGATATTGCAATGAACATATCATTCATAAAAATTTAGAAAATTAAAGAGGAATTATTATAAACTTTTCAAATAATCTTATATTCACATAATACTCGCCACCGTCTTCTCAGTAAGAGTGGAAGATTAGATGTAACATGAAGACACTTGTAGATAGAGCACTCTTCCACGTCATAATATTCGAGTGTGGTTCTAAATTTGCTTAGCCGTACCAAACCTCAGGGTACCCTCGTGCATGCTCTCATGCGCATTTCACATCCACCCGCACCTCTCCTTCAGTTTGCAAATATGTTTGTGAAAGTCCGTAAATACGTAAGATGGTTCTTGCGGTGTACATATACATCCCTCTATTTCATCACTTGCTGTAAAGTATAACGAAAGATTGGGTAGAATGGTATGCCACAAATAACTAACTGGTCAATAACGTAATAGTTCACGAACAGATTTAACAGTTACTAAGTATCACCATCAAGTACATCCTCTTTTTCAGCCAATAAGAGGCTTTGAATTCATCCCTTGCTATAGGACGGGAAGTAGTAATTCGCTAATACTATAGTCTGTAATTTGAATTATATATAAATATATGGTGTATCAAGTTCGCACCAAAAGATATTACTAAAAAATAATGAACGAATCATCTCTATTGTGATGTAATAATCCGCGAACTTATCATTGCTGTCAGATACCAGAATTTTATTAAACTCGCAAAAAAATCATGTGAGCAACACAACGATTTTCATTAGAGACTTACGTGTGTGGAATGCGCGTGCACTACAATGAAACAACTAAGTGATATTATAAGTGTCGATTATACGATTAAACGTCGGGATTTTTCGGAAACTATCCGGTCTAATCGCAGCGTTTTTCAAAATTGCCTTTCGGTCGATGTCATATACTTTCTTTTACATCCTCCAGGAGGATTTAGAAAGACGATTTTGGTTTTTTGAAGTAATTATGAGAACGGTAATGCATAAAATATCAGAAAGTGTTGGTGTTCGGAAACGTGGCCTTTGTATTTACCAATATGAGGTCGTTCCCAGTTTTGACATTACACTTTAATGGTTAGATGGTTATATAAGTCTTCTATGTCTGGTTCAATCAGAGGAGGGCAGTGCCCAGCAGGTAAGCGTGAGAAAGGCGGACCTTGATAGACCGAGAATCCGGCAGCCCGATGCAACCAGCCTCGCCGAAACCACATGTCTCAATGTTTTTGAGTCGCAGTGGGCATGATGCTGGCCAAGTGCGGGAGCGTGGCTGTCGCACAGCCATGATCGCCCAAAACAAGTTCCTCAGCGAATGGTATTCGTCTCTGTTTTCTTTCTGGCCCTTTTCCTTTCCTAGAAGAGACCGGTTAACTGACGACGAAACCAACGCTCGGACACGAGCCGATGACGACGGTGGCAATGAAATAGGAAAATTCCTCAACTTAAATAACCAATTAAAATCAAGTATTGGTAAAATAAAACAACTTATGGGAGAGTACCAAAGATTCACTGCTGCATGCTAAGGGAAGCCCTTAATTCTCTTAGTTGGCAATGCATAGCTGTACTCAAAAACTGCATTGAGAAGGGTATAGAAAAAGCAGAAAGAGGTGATAATGTAGATACATATCTATGCATGGAATAACTCATCGACCTACGTGTCACTTTTTTACTGAAATACTGGATGATCTACAACGGGGGAAAACGTCCCAACCAAAGTAATATTAGAATAGCCACTAGACTAGAAATTAATGATGCACCGTATAAACGGTCATCTCTGACATCCCGACTCACCGTTTGTTTTCTCGCGCACTGAAAATTACAGTCTCGGTTTACGCGTAAAGGGATGCTGCTTCACAGGGTATATTGAGTATAAGCTACAGACTTATTGCGCAAACAGGGTAGTGATGGTATATGCACTCTAGGAAAATTTGGATAGTAGTAGATAAAAGATGGTGAAATGGGGGTAGGGTTGCCCTTGTTTTAGGGGAATCGCAGGCATACTTTATTTTTATATATTTATTTTCCCTTTTGTGATTATTTCTGTTGTCTCATGTTTTACTCTGTATGTGTTCTTCTTATTGTTTTTCTGTATATTTGTTCTCCTTTTCTCGTTTAATCTGTATACTTGTATCAGTGTTGTTAAGCTTTCAAGCCTTTGTTAGCTTAACAGGGTAGTGAACGATGCGATGGCATCATTTGTAGTTGACAATCTGTAATATTCTTGGTTCGCCTTATCATACATTGTCATTAGCCCTATTCAAAAATGGCTTTTTAGTCGCGTGCGCTTAGTCGTGGGCGACTCTATATCTCACTATGTTGGTCGGTCCCAGTCTTGTTTTTCTTTTTGTAATAACTTTCAAACTCTTCGGCCGATTCTAACGAAACTTGAATCCCTTATGTTGTTTTACATTCCCTTTCGAATAATATAAGTACCAAGATCTTCCCAAGGTTAGCCCGGGAATTATTTTGTTTTGGCAATCAAATCATAACTATTCGTCTGATTCTAACGAAATTTGAATCTCTTATGTTGTTTTACATTCTCCTTCAGATGGTATAATTACCAAGGTCCTCCCAAGATTAGTCCGAAAAGTATTGAATGTTCTGCAGGTCGTAAGGTCATAAATCAGAATAAGTGAGAGTACGTGACTTTTTGGTCAGCAGACCTTGTTCTTATTTTCATAGACTTCTGTACATTATCTTATGTTTTTGAATAGAACAAAAGCCGAAAGTAGGGTTTTGTGAAAACCACTATAATATCTAGTTCTAGAATATTCTGGTGTAGTGTGACTCCGTGTATTTCGCACTTTGAATTGATTTGTATCTGGTCGGAAATAAACTTTATCTTAAATACAGGGTGGGGCAAAAGTCGCGAAGAGGTTTAAATATTTAATAACTTCTTTAATTAGAAAATTGGCGCCATTTTAAAGATGTAATCTTTCACAACTAGGAGAAATAAAATTGTAAACCTTTTTTTATATATTAACCACTGAAATAATTACATTTTCATAAGAATAAACCAGTATTAAATATTTACACTCTTTCGTGACTTTTGGCCCACCCTGTATATACTTATACTTACTCCTCTCGCAATTCGATCTTTAATAAACACTTTGAAAATTAAGATTTCAAAATTTTTGACGCGTAATCACCCTCCTCCCCTCTCTCTCTCTCTCCCTCACTCGAGAGAGAGAGAGAGAGTGAGAGAGATGGCGAAAGAGTGAGTGCGAGGTAGAAAGAGAAAAAAAAAGAGATATAGAAATCGAACAAAATAGAAAAAGAAAAATATAAATCAACAACGAGAAATAGTGAGAGAGAAAATAAAGAAAGATAGAGAGAGAAGTGAGAAAGAAAAAAAAGAGCCAATAAAGGCTGATAAAATTAGAGAGAAAACGAATCGAAAGAGGGAGAGAAAAAAATAGATAGTGAAAGAGAAAAGAGAGAAAGGGGGAATGGAAAGAGATAGGGGAGAAAACAAATAGAAAATTAGTGGCGGCTGATGAGAGAGTGAGAGACAAAGAGAGAGAGAGGGGGTAGAGGGAGGGTGGAGAGGAGAGGGAGAGGGGGTTGAGGAAGATGGGGAGAGGTAGGGGGAGAAAGATATAAAGAAAAAAGGGAGGAGACAAGAGAAAATTTAAAGAAAAGAGAATATATATATATATATATATATATATATATATATATATATATATATATATATATATATATATATATATATATATATATATATATATATATATATATATATATATATATATATATATATATATATATATATATATATATATATATATATATATATATATATATATATATATATATATACAAGCCATACTCCCCCTCCCCTTTACAGGGGAAGCTTGGGCTTCGCTTTATTCGCTACCAGCCATTCGGGCTGTTGGCCTTTGGCCTATTTGATCTTTCAAATCGATTGTGCTCATCTCTACCCTCCTCACCTCCATCTTTCCCTACCCTCTCATCCCCTCTTCCTCTACCCCTATCACATCACCTACTCCTACCCCTACCCCATTCCCTCACCTATCCCCATTCCTTCCCCCTTCCTTCTCGCTATCTTCACTAATCCCTTTACCCCTCTCCCTTCTCAAAAGGGGCGGTAGGTTGAGGGGGACCTCATTCATAAACTAAGCTATAATAAAATTGAAAATTATAAAAAAATCACGTTTTAAAAATATACACTTTGCCATCTCTCTTCCACCCCACCCCCACTATTTCCCCCCTCCCCCCTCTCTCCCTTTCCCCTCTCACTCCAACTCTCTCCACCTCTCTCTCCTCTTTGCCTCTCCCTCTTCTCACTCCTCTCCAACACTCTACACAATAGGAGAGAAGAGGGTGAGGAGTAGAAGAGATAGATATAGAGGGAGAGGTAGATAAGGTGGAAAGAGTGAAGAGATGGGGAAGGGAGAGGGGAAAAGGGAGAGGGGCAAGTGAAAAGGGGGACGGGAGTGGGGGGATAGGGGGAGTGCGGGAGAGAGGTAGAGTGGGAGGAGGGAGATGGGGAGAGAGGGGGCAGAGAGAGAAGAAGGATTGGGAATGGGAGAACTGGGAGGAGAGGGGAGTTGGGAAATGGCGGGGGCAGAGGGAGAGGGAAGAAGGAGAAGGGCAGAGGGAGTGGGAAAAAGAATGTACAGGAAATTCATACCAGTTTACTTTTCCACTTCCACTTTGTAAAAGAAAATGAAAACTATTCAAAATATCACGTTCTAAAAATATAGGGTTATGGAGGATATATATATATATATATATATATATATATATATATATATATATATATATATATATATATATATATATATATATATATATATATATATATAGTATAGATAGGTTGGACAAAATAATTGGAACACGTGTTAAATTCAATGAATATTTATTTATTACGGGGCTGGTCCACCTTTTGCTTTCTGAACAGTATTAATCCCTGTTGGAATCGATTCATACAGCTTCCTGACTTCAATGAGAGGAATCTTGAGCCATTTTTCTTTCAATACCTGCTCCAGTTATTTCAGACACGACAGTGGAGGGTAAAGAATTCTAACTTGTCGCTCCAAGACACACACCACAAATGCTCAATAATATTAAGATCTGGAGATTGTGGGGCCACTCCATGTGCTGTAGCTCACTCCTACGCTCTTCATGCCAATTTTTAACAACATGAGAGGTGTCCATTGGGGCATTGTTATCTTGGAAAAGGCACTGACCATCATGCGTGGACCATGAGATGGACTTGACCTTCCAAAATATTCAGATATTCGTTGCTGTTAATCCTACCATGGAGGTCAACGAATGGACCAAAATAATTCCATGATATGGCTCCCCAAACCATCACTGACCCTTCCACGTCCTTCAGTCACTTTAGGGGCAGTCAGGATTAAAAGCTTCCCCGGTCTGCCTCCACACATAAACTCGCCCTTCAATGATCTGTCGACCAGCCCTTGTGATCTCTTCACCAGTTCAACCTTTTCTGAATGTTTTGATGAGAAAGCAGAGGTTTCTTGATGGCGGCTCTTCCATGATATCCGACTTTATTGACCTGTTTCTTGAATTCTGTTATGGTCCTTGATATGGTAGCAATTCGAGCTCCAACAATTTGCCCTTTTTCCAACTCAGCGAGATCACGCATCTTAGCATCTATACCAAGATCTGAAAAAGAAATACATATAATCATTAAATTTGATAAATAAAACTATGCATCCACAATAAAACAAAACACACACAATGAATTTTGGAAGGATTATCGTAATATAATGGCTCATTGAAATACTGGTGTTAAATTTCTACGGGTCAAAATATTTTGTCCCTATGTGTATATATATATATATATATATATATATATATATATATATATATATATATATATATATATATATATATATATATATATATATATATATATATATATATATATATATATATATATATATATATATATATATATATATATATATATATATATATATATATATATATATATATATATATATATATATTTATATGAAAAACGTGAGAGAAAAAGATCGAGAAGAGCGAAACACAGATAAAGCTAAAGGGAGAGCGTAAAAAGAGGATAAAAAGAGAAAAGGAGAGAAAACAGAAGAGAAAAAACAAGAGTCAAAAAATAGAGTTCTGAAGAGAGAGGGGAGCAAAAGAGAGATTTAATATAGGATATAAAGATAGGTAGAAAAGGAATAGAGAAAAGGGAGATAAACGAGATGAGAGAAAAAGTAAAAGAGGAAAGAGAGAAAATAGAGAAAAAATAAAGAGAGAAAAAGTGAAAGAAAAAAGGAAAAGAGAAATTCGGAAAAGGGCGAGACGAGGAAAAGGGAAAAGAGAAAATAGAAACAGACAGAGAAAAAAAGCAAAATTAGAGAAAAGAGAGTGAGTCAATAGCATGGAGAAATAAATATGGGGGAGAAAGAGATAAAAAGAGCAAAAAACAACAGAAAGGCCACCGAGAAAAGAGAGAGAGAAAGATAGAAAAAAGAAAGAGAGAAAGAGAGAAAAAAGAAAAAAGAGAGAAAAAGTATAAAAAGAGAGTGAGTAAAAGGGATGAGAGAAAGAGAGAGATAAAGAGAAGAGATAAAAATGACAGAGCGCGAAATAGAGAAAAATAAAAATGAAGACACAGGACTGAAAAATAGTGAGAATAACAAGGAGAGAGATAATGGCAGATAAGGCAGAACAAATACAGAAAGAATGAATTAGAGAGAGACAAAAAGAGAAAGAGAGAGAGACAGAAAGAGAGATTGGAAAAGTACAGAAAAAGAGAGAGAGAAAAAAGAGAAAGGAAATAAAAAACAGGAAAAAGTATAAATAAGAGAGGTAAAAGTGAGAGAGAAAAGATAGAGAATAAGCAATTGAGGGAAAAGAGAAAGAGAGCGAGATAGAGAGAAAAGAGAGAAAACAGTGAGAGAAACTAGACAGAGGCCGATAAAACAAGCGAAAAAAAAACGAGAAAAAGAGAGAACTAGAGAAAAAAGAGAGAGGGCAAAATTGGCAAGAGAAAAAATTAATAAGAAGGAGAAATAAAGGGGTGGAAGAGAGAAAAGTGAGAAAGAAAAAGGAAAAGAGAGAGAGAAAATATAGAGAAAGAGAGATGGAGAAAAGGCGAGTGTGAGAGAAAATGAGAATGATAAATTAAGAGAGAATGGGCAAAACATATAAAAAAGAGAGGAGAAGGAAACGAAAGAGGGAGCGAACAAAAGAGCGAAATATATAACAATGAAAAACGGGAGATAAAGAAAGAAAAAGAGGAGTAAGAAAAATAGAAATAGACAGAAAAGGGTAGGGGAAATAAGAGAGTGAGAAAAAATATAACGAAAGTGGGCCTAGAAGAGGGAGATAAAAAAGAAAATAAAAATATAGAAAAAGATAAAAGGGGAAGAGAGAAAGATACGGAAAACCGGGAGAGAGGAAAATAGGTAAAGAGGAAGAGACATAATGAGGGAGAAAATACAAGAAAAGAGAGCAATATATATAGAGATAGAAAGAGAGGGAGAAAAGAGCGAAAGAGACATAGGTACAAGAGAAAGAAAACATAGCGAATGTGAGATCAGAAAAAAGCGAGAATAAGAGAGAAAAAGTTAGAGATATAAAGAAAAAAGAGAGAATGAGAGATAGAAAAAGAGTGATAAAAGTGAGAATGGGAGAGACACACACATACACAGAAAGTGGGAATGAAAGAGAGAGGGGGGGTGAAGAGAGAGCGAAATTGAGAATGAGAGAGAGAAAGTGGGAATGATAGAGAGAAAGTGAGAATGAGATTGAGAGATACAGATAGTAGGTAAGTATGAGAGAGATAGAGAGATATTGTGAGTGCTTAAGTGCGAAGGAAAAAGGTGAAATCAAGATTAAAGACCCATTAAGTATTTCACTCCAATCGTTTCGGTGGTTAAACCCGAACCCGATATTTTTGCCTCCCGGAATAAGTCAAGACCCAAGAGGAAAAAATGGAGCAGCTTCCGCCACCATTTTCTTCTTCCTCCTCCTCGTCGTTACTCCACTCCACCTTGGTGAATCCTCTCCTGGGTGGTGACGCCTTTCGGGAAGCGTAACTAGCCCCTATCGAGGGGTTACCCCTCGTACCACTCAACCTCAACACAATGTCTCCACCTCATCTCTAAGAAGACTTGAGGGGAACGCACCTCATCCCTCGGCTTCTCTTTGTTATGCACATGCAAACGCATGCACGCACACAGGCACACACACCTCAAAATTCTTATGCCGTTTTAAGCCATTTGGAGCTCGAGTATTCGAGTCGCCCCGGAGTTCTGTAGAGCCCAGTGCGTTTAAGGAGTTTCGTGGTCGTAACGGAACCAAGGCGGAACCAGGGAAACGCAGGCGCTCATGCGTCCTCTGCTCGAACCACATCACGGCCCCACCACGATCAACCGAACGCAATTTTCGAGTTTACCAAGAGATTTTTCGCATTCCAGAGGAAAAAGGGTGAGAAGGGAAATCTGTAATAAAAGGGGATAAAAGGACATAAATATAGACAAAAGGGGATAAAAGTAGGAATGAGAGAGATAGAGATATATTGTAGGTGTTTAAGTTCGAGGGAGATGGGTGAAATTAAGGTAATAAATAAACCAAATAAAAATTGATACAACAGAGGATAACTAGGTAATAAAAGAGATAAATATATCCTTAAAGGAGATGAATACGTACAACTCTCTAGCCCGGCCACACCTTGAATACGCCGTACAATTCTCGTCCCTATCCCTGAGGAAGGATATTTAACGGCGGAAAGGGTGCAGGCCAGAGCCACAAAATGGATCCCCTCCCTTAGACATAAAAGTTATCAGCTTGGGCTACGAGAACTGGGGATGTTCTCCTTGGAGACGCGCCGGTTAAGAGGTCAGCTGATTGAAACTTTTAAGATATTGCGAGGAGTTGAAAACGTAGATCACAGGGGGCTGTTCACGTTGAACGCAAATGCCACACGTAACCACGGTTACAAAGTAGAATTACCGCAATTCCATACTAGCATTTGCGGAAACTTCTTCTCGTACAAAATCTGCGGAACGTGGAACCGTCTACCGCCAAAAGTGGTGAACAGGTCGTCAGTCGAACAGTTCAAATCTCGACTTGACATGATAATCCACACCATGACCTAGATGGTACCACCTTAGTATATATCTGAGTAAAGTAGATAGGTTTCAACTTTTCTATAAAAAAATTCCTGTTCGTGATCTTTTGTTCTACACATTCAGGTAGCGTTTCAGCTTTCTGGCCCGCAATTGCGGGTGGGAGAGGTGAGGGAAGAGCCTTCATCTATGCTATACTTTCTCTTATGCTATAGGTTAGGGCCTTCCCAAAATAGTACCTCCACGGTATGGTCAGCAATGTCCTTTGATGTACTACTATTCCTTATGACTCTAAATCTCTATCTCTCAATCATCCTCTTTCTCTCTCTCTCTCTCTCTCTCTCTCTCTCTCTCTCTCTCTCTCTCTCTATATATATATATATATATATATATATATATATATATATATATATATATATATATATATATATATATATATATATATATATATATATATATATATATATATGTATATATATATATATATATATATATATATATATATATGTATATATATATATATATATATATATATATATATATATATATATATATATATATATATATATATATATATATTCGTGATCAGCCGGTTTCCCGTGGCTGCTCGAAATATTAGAAGTGTCCACAAGACCCTAGGAGTAGACGTAAATCTTAGCACCGCTCCATACTGATTTGTGGTAGTATACAGGCCGCAAAGGCAACCTAAGAAAGTGGACTCGAACCTGTACGCTTAATTTGCAGAGTTGATGTAAAATCGCTCGAGACTGATTATGGGAGACTTTAACTCCCGTGGAATTGACAGGGGTGATATGTTGTGCCAGGGGAAGGGGAAACGATTCAAGGACTCCGGTGACAATAAATTTTTGACACAGTGGGTCGAAGAGCAGACGAGAGTTGAGAACTCGTTGGACTCTCGCTTATTCACCACACGTGCTCGATCCGGCGGCAGTTCATCTCGTTGCTGCCTACCAACCCGATTACCGCCGCGCCAACTTTAACAGTCTACGAGATGCGATAGGCTGATTGTAACTTGCAAGTGGTCAAAGTGCCTCAGCCAACTGGCTGAGATTTAAAGACCACTCCATGAACCAGCAGTCCATGTTTCTCCCCCCTAAAAAAGTTGAATGAAAAATTAGCTTAATCCAAATGGTTCAATCGCGGCATCGCCTAAGCAAATCGCAACAGAATACAGACCTACGTTAATTCTAAAAGCAGTGGTAGCAACAAAAATCTTATGCAGTACAGAAAAAAATATCCGAACTGTTAAAACACTGTTGCGCCAAACTAAGCGCGACGAGGAAATTTGGTTCGCGTCCCTCTGCAAAGAGATCCCAAAGGAATCCTCCATGCACCTAAATAGGTACAAACCAATTCGCCATCGCATAGAGTTGCTAAGAGATACTTTACCGTCTTGCAAGAGTCGAACCTGGCTATGGTTAACGCGTCGAATGACTATTTCACCTCTGTCTTTTCAAGGGAAGAAGACGGTCCCACTTCGAGGCCGGAGGTGTATCTCAAGGAAGGGGAGAACTTAAGCGAGATAATATTAGATGATAAGGAAGGGAGGTTAGAATAAAGAACCTTAACACGTACAAGTCTCGAGTTCCAGATGGTTTTCTCCCTACAGTCCTTCGGGAAGTGAGCGGTGAGGCTGCGCTATAACTTACTATGATATCTAAAGAATAGCTAGAAGCAGGGGAGTTACTAAAGCTCTGGAGGAAGGTGGACCTAACCTGCCTATTTAAGAAGTGAGAGCTCTGAAGCCCCGGTAACTACCGGCCTATAAGTCTGACCTCCATTGTGGCCAAAATGCTAGAGAGCACAATAGCAGAAAAAAAAGTAAAACACCTAGAAACAATCTTGATTCTGGATTCCCAACACGGCTTTCGCAGGAACCGATCGAGTCTCACAAATATACTAGAATTCATTCACGCCAAAATCCATGGCAGCTCGTAGCTAAAATTAGTGGAGGTGCTGAATCAGAAATTTTTTAGCATTGTTTTAAAATTGTGTGAAATGAAATAAACATATAAAAATAAAATTTATAATAAACTTGATGAAATCCTAAACCAAACAAAATCAAACCTTTTTTTACTTACTAAAGCCTAAATTGTTACAGTTTAAACTTGGTGCATTCATTTAAAAACGAAATCCATTCTTCTTGTTTTAATTTGCGTGAAAAGATTAATTATTTTCTCCTTGATCTCTGGATGACAACTGAGGAATATTTTCTCAATTGAAAGCATTACAAGTGCATTTAGTCTTTCAGAATTCATAGTGCTCATTATGAAAGTTTTCATTCTTTTCGCTTTTGAAAAGCAGCGTTCTGCCTCTGATATAGTCATAGGAATTGCCAAGAGGATTTTTATCAGTTTCGTAATTCCACTAAGAACATTATCTAGATTATTTTCCAAAATAAATTTTAGCAGCTCAATTAATTAATAACTAACCGAAAAAGTCTGAATTACATTCAAGAATATAAACACGTTTTTAAGCACAACACAGGTGAAGTAAAAAGGAAACACTACCTTCCATCAACACAACAGGGTCGGCACTGCATGAGCCCCAGTGCTTTCTCTCTCTAGTGTTCAGCTTCCTATCTCGGACATGTAAACATAAGCACAACAGCCAAACACCGCGTTTCTGGAACTGTGAACTGCACAGTTCAAGGAATGAGGCCCCTCAAACCCATTTCGGTTAAGTGTCCCTTATTCAAGGATGGCGAAGACTTCAATGCCTACCCCACCCACTTCGAAAAGATTTTCGAAGTGAATTCGTGGGACATATAGGAGAATGGAGTCGCACGCTCAACAGTCATCTTCGGGAAAATTTCATATCTCTTCGTGTCGATGCCACTCTTAAGTATTCGACTCTCAAGGCCGAATTGCTATCGGCAATCAATATGAATCCCGATTTATATCTGGCTAAGTTTCGCCAGGCAAGAATATTACCTGGCCAAACTTACCGCCAGTTTGGCTTCATCCTTCAGAGAAACTTACAATTCTGGCTAGACTCGGCTGAAATATGAAGCGAATACTAGTCTCTGCTCGATTTCGTCTTTCGTGATCAGTTAATGGCTGTGATGGCATCCGAGATCCGTGCATTCATAAAAGATAGGCAAGCGTCTACCTTTAAGGAATGCCTGGAAGCCCGAGGCGGATGTACACGCGTCCAGCTATAATCTGTATCCGAAGGACCTCAAGAAATCGCATCCCCCATCTCCCAAGAGTAAGAGTAATTTCTCTAAGTCCTCCCATAAACATCGTCCCATTTTGTCAAAGTGGCTGGTCCCCCCAACCTAGATTCCCTCCCCCGCAAGAACCGAGATATATTAAGCCCCTCCTAAATAATCCTCCACCATTCAATTACCCCCGGCGGCCTATTATGTGTTTCACGTGCGGCATGCCCGTACATGTAAAAACTAACTGCCCCAAAATCTCACCTTCGCTCTTCCCCCATCCAACAAGTCCATCAAGTCAATGATTTTTTCTCTCAACCACCTCCTAGTCTAATAACTCCAGCTTCTGCCTCGACTAACCGTTCCCCAGGACATCACGTCAACTTTTTATTTAATAAAATCTCTCCCGGTGGGCTTGAATTTTAAGAAGGAACTGTGAACGGGTGCCGGGTATCAACTCTTGTGAGAAACACCGGGTGCACCTGCGTCGTAGTGTCGGAAAAATTGCTTCCCCCAGTAAGTCCCAACCACGATCGATATACAGTAGTCCACGACTACTTGGGGCGCGCCAACCGGTTCCCTGTGGCTCACTGCTACCTAAAATGCCAATACTTCACCAGTTGGGTGAAGGTTGTTGCAGCCCCAATTAAGTTCTGCGCCGTGTTGGTCGGCCAGCACCCCCAGATCTCCTCTAATCCTGTCGACCAGCCCGTACTTACGAGGGCTCAGGCTTTAAAGGAGATTGCAACTCCAGTGCCGTTAGAAACTCCGTATGACTCCTGTCGTGGTATAAGAGCCGAGTTGGTCTAAGTAGGTTTGTTACGTATGTACTTAAAAAACTCCGTTATTTCGTTTTATCTAAGAGTGCTATATTTCTTTACTTTATTTAATCTTTTGATTTACTTCTTTAATCAGGGAGGATTTCTATAGCCATGTGAATCGTTTCGAGGATTGAGTTAAACACTTCTTACCAAAAATATATCTATAATTGCAACATAAAAAAAATGAAATACTAAACACAAACTTTACCTCTATAAATAAAAGAGTCTACTTGAAAGTTACTACTTTAAAAATGAATATTAAGTAATGGTTGACACCAAGCTCACTTTAATAATGAGCGTTAATTGACACACAAAAATATATGAATTTCTTTACCTTTAAAAAAATAACACAAGTGAATCCGCTGAGGGATGACCTTGCCTTCGGATCTTATGAAGACGGGGAAGTGGTTTGCGGTTGGACGCGTGGGTATGGTCGTAGACGCTCAGCCGTTTGTCTGGTGGGGAGACTGACTTGGAGCCACAGGTGATTTCGGTGAGAGAGGTAGATGGCGTTAGGCACGTTGTCTTAGTCAGATGATTTAAGCAACGGGACCGTGAACCGTGAAGGTAGGCTTTTTCCAATATTCAGGTTAATCTTGAGATGCGTCGCACTGACAAGCGATGAACAATGACTCCTTTGACGAATGGGTGGGTTTAGGGGAG
Organism: Ceratothoa steindachneri; assembly: GCA_963969495.1. Classification (NCBI taxonomy): domain Eukaryota; kingdom Metazoa; phylum Arthropoda; class Malacostraca; order Isopoda; family Cymothoidae; genus Ceratothoa; species Ceratothoa steindachneri. The sequence continues at coordinate 219,329,925 of OZ018317.1, forward strand.
TTCACTTTGGGTATTCCTCAATGGCGAGGAATATCTCTCGTTTTTGTCGAAAACTGAGATAGGCGGTTTCTTTGACGATATATGTATGAGAGTGATTCTCAATACTCTTTGGTGTGACCACCAGGAACTGACTCTTGATGAACCTCTTTTAGGTTCTGTTCGATTCCCTTTGTGCCGGGCTCTGCCACCGGACTTATTCGTTTTGATGTCTAAATCGATCTCCTGGTTCTTCTTCAGTTATCCACATATATACTTCACAGATCCACTCGGGGTAGGGCAAGGGGGAGGGGGGTGAGGGCTTATGTATTAAGCCTCTCTCCTATAACGACACTTTTCCGAGCGTCTCCACTTAGCCGTAAAGGCATCATCTGTCTTTCGTCGCAGCTCCTATAATTTCGTCTATTAGACGAAACTCGATCTCAAATCGTAAGGGAAATAGTGAGCCTGTTTAAACATTGTTATTACACCTGGTCTCCTCCCCTCCGTATTGTTTATGCACGCTGGGACAGAAATCTGTTTTTTCGTACTTCTCAGAGTTGAATGTCGCGTCTGGCGGCCAGCAGGTCGAGGGGGGAAAAAGGGGTGGAGGTGTTAAAGAATTGGGTTACACGCCTAGCGTCGGGACGCTGCAATAACCGACCGAGGCCCCTGTTTTTAGGGTGGGATATCGATTTCCCCACACCCCCGAATTCGCATCCCTTCATAACAAGGAGTTCTCGAGTGAGCAGAAAAAGTGCTCTTCTCTCCAAGCCATGTGGGAAAAAGCCCAGCTGAACAATCAGGTTTCTGATTCTAGCCCAAGGAAGGTTATATATCTCATTAAAGATGACCTCCTTTACCGTTCTACTTCGCCCAATGATGGTGCTAAGACTTATCCCTTTGCAATTCCCGTTCTCGCGTTCCTCAGGTTCTTTGTCTTGCCCACGATGGGTTATTGGCTGGCCATTTCAACCACAATAAAACTGCCCAAAGAATCTTCCTATATTTCTTTTGGCCCAGCGCTACCAAAGAGATCTTGTGATATTTGCCAAAAGACGACAGCAAAACGACGGATTGCACCTGCCATCCTTTAAAAGACCTCCATTGTATGTGGACACTTTTTTAGAGTGGCTATCGACTTGATTGGTCGAATTCATCCCCCGTCGAGCGAAGGACAACTCTTATATCCTTACGCTCGTGGACTTCGCTACGAGGTTCCCTGATGCAGTCCTCCTTAAAAGAATCGATAGCATAACGTGCGCAGAAGCATAATAGCTATCTTTTCTCGAGTCGGCATCCCTAAAGAGATATTGTCTGACCGAGGCAGACAATTTACGTTCCAACTCATTGAATACTTGGGAAAACCTCTCCTGATAAAGCCTCTCTTCACAACTGCTTTCCACCCTGCGGCTGACGGAGTTTTCGAAATATTAAACGGGACTCTGAAGACTGTTCAGAAGAAGCTGTGCCACGCTCAGCCTCATGAGTGGCATCGGTATCTGCCAGTCGCTCTTTTTGCGTGCCGTAAGATTCCTCATAGGACTTTAGAGTTCGACCTGTTTGAACTCCTTTATGGGTGAAACGCCCGTGGCCCTATGAGTATTCTCAACGAATTGTTTGCCAATCCCCGCCTCGATGAAGAAATTAAAACCTCGTATTCGTACGTATTGGACCTGAGGAACAGCTTAGAGGAATGCAACGAGATTGCGTATAAAAATACGAATCTTAATTGGGAGAAATACCGGACTTATTTCGACGTAAAGAAAAATATCGATGCCTCATCCCGGTGATGAGGTACTGCTCCTCTTTCCCACTGAATTTAATAAACTCTTTTCACAGTGGAAAGGCCAGTTCCCCGTTTTAAAAGCACGAAGACCCGTGGACTCCCTTATAAAGACCCCATCCGGTAATAAGTTATATTACAGAAACATACTTAAGAGATACCACCGCCGCGCGTGTATTAATAACATAGTCGCACTTAACAAAGAGGCGGGAATGGAAGCCACTTACCCCCCGAGCCTCTCAATCTGATATAGACAGTTTTCGTCGAGTCAGATAAGGAGCACCCTCTACCTTCACTACCCGGTTCCAATGAAGAAACCACCCGGTAACTCGATTTAAACCCCCAATTGGAACCCCCACAAACGGCTAAACTGGCTAAGTTATTAGCTGAATTTAAGAAGGTGATTTCTGAAAAGCCAGGATGTACGCGTCACTTCGTACATGACATCTCTCTGAAAACACAGGAACATGTTCGAACTAAACCGTACCCCTTGCCTGTGCATCTTCGTCCGGCCTTTAATTCAGAAGTGGAAAACCTATTAAAGTTGGGTATCATTGAGCACTCCACCTCTGATTTCTGCTCCCACATTGTAATGGTAAAGAAGCCAGATCAAACATTCAGAATGTGTGTAGATTTCTGGAAATTAAATTCCGTGACGGTTTTTGACGCGGAACCAATCCCGCTCATCGACCAGAACCTACACCTCTTTGAAGAGGCCAAATTTATCTCAGAAATATACCTATGTAAGGCTTATTATCAAATTCCCATCAAGGATAGTGCTAGAAAGTACACTGCGTTCCCCATGGAGAAGGGCCTAATACAATTTAGGCCTCTCCCTTTTGGTTTGGTTACTGCTTGCAGTTACTATAATAGAATGATGCGGCGAATTCTAGATGGCCTAGGTAACGTGTCGTTTTATTTCGATAATATGTATGTTGCCACGCGCACATGGGAACAACACCTAGTCTCCCTTCGCTCCCTCCTCATGAGGTTACGGGAACACGGATTGACCATTGGGCCTAGTAAATAACATTTTGCCTATAATTCCGTTCATTATTTAGGCTTCCATATCGAGGGAAACCAGATATCCCCCTCCCCCTTCCCTCAGCAAGATAAAGTAAAGGCTATTGCCAGCATGCCTCTTCCGCGTACGAAGAAACAGCTACGCTCCTTTTTGGGATCCACATCTTTCCACCGGCGTTTTGTCCCCAATTTTGCTACTTTACCTTCTCCACTTAGCACCCTATTAAAAAAGCAATCCCCAGATCCCCTCGTAAGGAGCCCCAAGGCATCCGCCCACTTTGACAAACTTAAGGATAGGCTCACTTCTGCCCCCAATCTAAGACTCCCCAATCGGACCAAGCCCTTCGAAATCAGGACCGACGCGTGCAACGAAGGAGTAAGATGCGTGTTGTTGCAATACGATGATGCTTGCAGCCATCCGATTGCATGCGCGAGCCGGAAGCTCTCGTCGCGTGAGAAGAACTACACGACCATAGAACGTGAGGCTCTCGCGATAGTTTGGGGGGTACAAAAATTTAAAATGTATTTATTGGGAAAGGAGTGCGTGATCGAAACGGATTATCGCCGATTAGCATATTTTAAAAAATAGCAAAAGTCAAAACGGTTGACTCATGCGATGTAGTTTACTGTTGATGGAGTACCAATTTCGTATATTTTCTATTAAAGGTTCTGAAAATTGTATGGCTGATTGTCTTAGTAGGAACCCTATAGAGGAGCTTTCTCCTACCTCGTAAGATCGAGTCACCGAGGGTGTGTGCACACAATTGTATATATGGTTAAGCTTTGTCCCTCTGTATATATATTGCATTTTATTATTTTTTTCCTTTTGTAATTAATTGTAATCGTCACCATGTTTTTTTGTTTGTTTTGGGTATTATTATTACTTATCGTTAACTCCTAAGTTACACAACTTCATATGAATTGATATTTTTTGTGTTCGCGGTTATGTATGCCCGAAGTTAAAGATTCCCCTATTAGCTCATATGCCGTCAGGTAAATTGATTTCTCCAATCACTGCCTCTCCTATTTAAGGTGCATGACATTTTCCATCCCATACGTGGCTGTGAAATTTCATCTTAGGAAGGGAGGCGTGTGGGAGCACGAAACTCAATACGCCGTTATCACGCATAATTTCTCTGGTGGAGACAAATCAGCGCAGCTGTGTTTAATTTGGGGGTGCTTTATCACCTCTTTCCCCAAAGTTTGATAACGCTGTCCCGCCATCAGGTGGCATCCGTGTCCATCTTCCCCCCCTTGGGGTAGAATGAAATCTCTCTTATTTACCGTTCGCCTCGTCGATGCCCAAAATTATCAAGGTTCATGTTTGCTTAAGCCGCGTCCTATATCCCTTGGGAATCTCACTTAATTTCCTTTTGCTTCATCGATGCCCGAAATTATCACGGTCTATGTTTGCTTAAGCCGCGTCCGATATCCACTTGGGACGCCTTAGCTGCGCGCAGCCCTCTGTCGACCATGGCTGTGGCTCCTATTTAAGGTGATGTCTGCAAATCCTCAGCAGATAGAGAGAACCCTAGCTTCTTGCCGTCCAGACCCTAGTGTCTGTCTCCCGTGAAGTGGTCGTCTTGCCCTTGTGATCTCGTCAGCAGATCGTCTTCGTGTAATCCGCCCTGATCAGCGGAAGATTACGGAAACCCGTTTATTCCCAAGAAGATTATCCTGGGTCTCTCTCGCCTCCTACATTGGTTGAGACTTCCTGCTGTCCGTAGGCAAATCTCGATTTTGTGATTACTTCTCCCTGGAGCCGAGGTAATCTCAACCCCCTTCGAACTCTCTCTGGACGCCTCCACATCGAGACCTCATCGACGAAGACCTGGCCATTGGTCTTCTACTTTCTAAGTTCATCATCCAGAGGTAACCAGGAGTCCTTTCCTCGTAAGTCCCACTTCTTCGTTTCCACTCCTAAGAAGAATTAACCATTTGGTGTAACACCAAAAGACTTGCAAAATCTTTCATTCAATCCAGCTTATTGGATCACTTATATATTTTCCCCGACCTAGTTTCCTTAACTTTTGCCTGTCATAATATTCTTTTGGTGTACTGATTATTATTTAGATTTCCATATTTATATGTGCCCTTGTTCTTATTATCTGTATTAAAGTTTATTTTTGTAGAAGTGTTTATCTTTCGAATAACCCTTGAGACAAACCCGACAAACGTATTCCCATTTAAAGAGTCAACCTAATAGTATCGCATTCCAAGTAGAAGGTCCTTACCTTTCCCCAATTCAATTGTACCCGAGCGCAGCGCCGATAGTGGCTGCCTGGCGTACAGTAGTGTGGACCTTTAGAGCCCTTCTGGCCACACGCCTTCGTCCCTCGACAATGATGAAAAATAAATTTCGCATTTAGTTTAAAATATTCTAGATATTCGGGAACAGATACGGATTAGTTTTTTAATGAGATATTTTGCAGATGTAACCAACCTACCTATATACATTTATATGAATGTGTTGTCAAATTTTATTATTGCCCTTATACATTTTTCTTGTTCACCATTTTGCTTTTCAGATTGCTACATTGTATTTATTACATAAATTTCTACCTACGTTGTAAATTTCCTTAACCTGCGTTGCGTTAACTAAAAGTATGAAGTATGTATATTTGCTTTTCTAACAGTGTATTTTAAACAGTTGCGGAACAATTTATATATATATATATATATATATATATATATATATATATATATATATATATATATATATATATATATATATTCAAAGAAGTACAGTAACGTACATGTAAATGCAGGGAAGAAACCACAGTGTTAGGATCGATTTATTGCGAAACCAGGTTTCGACGGAGACATTTGTCATCTTCCATCGCTAGCACACTAATGAATACAGAGAGTTGATTAGCCTAAGGACGCACACATTTTTTACAAGCCTGAATGTAATTAGGGGGATGAGCGGGACAGCGAGGGGGGAAGGGGAGGCAGTATGAAGATACTGAATTTTTTTATCAGAGCCCAGACGAGTCTTCTGCTTATCAAGGGATTAAGGCTGAATTGCCTATTGGAAGTATTAAAATTTGGAATTTCCGTTATAACAGCTAATTCTGTTAGACGCCTATGTATATAGCTATGGGAATTCTGAATTATTTTTGCATTATCATTATCAATTGAATGGTCTTCATTTGACATGTGTAGGAATAAGCTAGATAATAGGCTTCCACGGCGCATGTCGCATTTGTGCTCATTTATTTTCTTGGAGCATCTGCTTCTTTGGCCGATGTATATTTACTCACGAATTTTGCATGGAATATAATAAACGCACTGTTTTTTATCGGTAGATCTATTTTTGGAAAGACTATTCGAATAGTTTTTTTCGTATTGAAAGGCAACATTAGTTTTGTTGGCCCCTGCCAGCTTTTTAAATTAATTAATTAGGCCGAATATGGGAATATAATATGTATGGTTTTTATTACATACGTTTTCTTAGAATTAGCTGGTGAGTAAAAGTTGGTTCTGGCTTTATAATGATATTTTTCAATGAACCAAAGGGGATGCTGCAGTTCAATGAACATTTGAATGATCGTGTTGATTTCTTCCTGCAGGAAACAAGGATCACATATGCGATATGCTCGCAGGAAAAGGAAAGAAATTTCAGAAATTTTAACAGATTCACGTGGCAATTTAGTTTTTTTTAATTTTAAGAGCTCATCAGGCGATTGCCTACTTGGGAATTAGTCGCCGTATTAAAAACTGCCTAGTACTAGGCTACTTTAAAATAAGATTAAAAAAACGCACAAAAATACCCAACACTAAAAATAAAAATAAAGGAAAAAGGCAACGAGCAGGAAGCAAGCTCCGGCGTCAGGGGGAGGTCCGCTTCCGTACTGCGCAGGAACGTGCGACCTACTAAAATAACCCCCCCCCCAAAAAAACCGAACGAGTTAAATAAAGGGAAGAAGGCCGGCCTCCTCAAAAAGTCTAAAAGTCCACAAACAAGGGACAGGCAGTAGCGACCCTGCCGATTCCGGTACCGGGACAGGTAACGTGCGCGAAGATCATCCAGACTGGGACATTCAACAAGAATGTGCCGAACAGTCTGAGGGACGACGCAGTCGTCACAATAGGGCGCAGGCAAGCGCTCCATGAAATGGCGAGGCGTCACAAGAGTGTGCCTGATTCGGAGACGACAGAAAGAGACCTGAAGCCGTCGCGGCATTGGGAAATAGGTCCATGGGAACAGTAGCGGCGCCATGGCACGCAACTTTAAGTTCCCTTCGACCGTCTCCCATCTTCTTTGCCAATCAGTCAGAAGAGCTGCCCGTATTCCTGCAATGTAGTCAGTGTGAGGAAGAACAAACGCTGGTCCAGTCACAGAGTCCTCGCGGACTCTTTGGCGCCTCTTTGGCGCGCTCATTCCCCGCAATTCCTACATGTCCACGAACACAGCAGAAGATAATCTCGACATCCACCCGGCTTATTAAAACAGTGGCATCAAGAATATTGCAAACCAGAGGGTACGAAGATTCCAGTGCCCCGAGAGCACTCAAGGCGCTGAGTGAGTTGCTATAAATCACGATCCGGTCTCCGAACCGGGCACGTCGCGTAATCTCCCGTACCGAGTGGTGTATTGCCAGCAACTCAGCCGTGAAGACAGACGCACCGCGTGGCAGAGCCAAGCTGACTTCAAGCAAAGGCGATAAGGTGTGGAAACCGACCCCCTCTTGGGACTTGGAGCCATCCTTATGCACTGGCACGGTTCCAGCGTGACAGGAGGTGTGCTCCAAAAAGGTTGAACGCAATATTCCCGGCGTTGTAGAAGCTTTGAGAGCAGAGGCGTGACGACAAATAGCCAACGGTGGTACCCCCCAGGGTGGCGTTCTGGGCAGAAGCAGGGGCACCACTGGCCCGAGAGCTATATTTAGCTCTCGAAGGAGTTTCCTAGCCTTAAACCCAAAGGGCTTAGGGTATGACTGGCGTCTCTCGGCAGCATATGCACCGTCAAAATCAGCTGCGGATGCAGTGAGAGCTGTTAGTGAGAGAAGGAGGCGCCGGGCTCGCGTGTACAGGCGAATACTGAACTGTACACGGCATAGAGCGAGTGGCATCTCCTGAGCATCGACTAGTAGGCTCTCAATGTGGGAAGTACGGAAGGCACCGGTCGCCAAGCGAAGGCCGGTGTGGTGGATCGAGTTTACCTTCCGCAATAGACATTCGGCTGCGGATGCATAAAACTCACATCCGTAGTTGAGCTTCGAAAGGACAAAGGATCGATAAAAAGTAAGGCAGTAGCCCTATCAGCGCCCCAAGCGCTGAACATCACAAAAACGAGGATATCCATGGCGTGAGTACAGGAGACCCTAAGGCTGCGAATATGAGCCTCCTAGGTAAGGCGTCGGTCAAATACAAGAACAAGGAAACAGTGCGATTCCACCACATCCAGGCGCACCCCATTAAGAAACAAATCTGGGTCAGCGGGGAGCCGTGGATGGCGACAAAAGTGCATCACCTTAGCCTTGGCCAAATAAAACCGAAACCTGTGCGCTTCGGCATAGCGAGAAACGCTGTTCAATACATGTTGGAGTCAACGCTCCAAAGTTGGCATCTGGGCCGCGTCAAGAGAGATCGAAAGGTCGTCCGCGTAGAGGGCAGCAAGAACATCTTCTGGCAGCAACGAGGTAATGCCGTTGATACTCAAGGCAAAGAGTGTAACGCTGAGGACACTTCCCTCCGGGACACCCTATTCCTGCTCCATTAGGTCGGAGAGGCCTCCCCACACCCGTAGGAGAAATCAGCGATGTCGCAAAGATTCAGATATAAATACTTGGAGGCGTCCCTTAGTCCCCATCGTGTGGAGGGCCTCCATGATACCGCATCACTATGCGGTATCATAATTCTTCTCCAGATCGAAAAACACCGTGGCAAAGTGCTGTTTACGACGGAAGGCCTCGCAGACAGCATTTTTCAGTTGAAGCAGAGCATCCGATGTGGTATGGAACTTGCGGAAGCCGCACTGCCCAGAGCATAAATGGCCTCCGCTGTCCAGAGAAAAAGTCTAATTTTACATTTACCATTTTCTCCATCAACTTGTACACGCAGGAGGTTAGAGAAATTGGGTGGAAGCCGGCCGGGGTTGAATGATCTATCTCCGGTTTGCGACAAACTAGCACAGTAGCGATTCGCCAGGAGTCTGGGAGGTTACCCTCTGCCCAGATATTGTTGAGCAAATCTAACAGAAAGGCCATGCCTCGCTTACCCAGGTGTCGAAGCATGGCGTACGGGACATTGTACGGGCCATGGGCGGTGTCCTCGCACGAAGCAAGAGCGGAATGCACCTCACTCAAGCTAAACCTGTCGTTGAAAGGTTCTCCGCCTCTCGAGGTAAAGTCCGCCTGGCGGCCTTCCACGACATCACGACGCGCATTGAATGCTGGCTGAGCAGTATCCCGGCTAGAGAATGCGGAGAAAGTGGTCACTACGGATTTCGCCACGGACGCGGGGTCCGAGATTGCGGTCCCATTCTCCTGGATACGGGAGAGGAGGTCCTGCGAGAACTTGCTCCGAATCCTTTTGACTCGCCTCCACACCTCTGCTAGAGGGGTCTTCTCGTTAAGTGAAGACACGTATGCCCGCTAAGAAGAGCGGCGGGCGTGCTTCGAAACATACAGGAACCTAGCCCTAGCCCGACGAAATTCAGCGACAGTGAAATCTTTCGGGCGGCGCTTATAGCGCATGTAGGCATAACGCTTCTGTTTGAGGGCCGTCTCACACTCGGCTGAACACCATGGGAGTGGTTGGCGTGTAAAACGATCAGACGTCCTAGGAATAGTAGTTAGGCCAACGGCGATGAGGTTGCCGGAGAAGAACTCAACGGCCTCATCTACCGACCTAAACTCCTCGACTGAGATAGAGAATTCAGTCATTTCCTGAAATGCAGGCCACCGCGCCCGCGCCAAGCACCACCGAGGTGGGCTCTCAGGCGGCAGTTGCCTTGAAAATGATATTTGAATGGGAAAGTGATCATTACCATGTAGGTCATCGACCATCCCCCAATCAAAATTAGGATGTGCATCCGGAGAGGGAAGAAAATGAAGCGGTTCGAGAAATAATGAATAAAGGCAATAGAGTTGTTTGATTTCCTGGGGAACGAAACAACTCTCTGCCATTTATTGATGTTAAAATATCTATAATAAACAACAAAGCATATTGTTCTGTTTACCGGAAACTAAGTTCAATTTGTTCGTATCCAATGGTATGTTCGTTCGGCGCAGAGCAGCGAAAAATTATCTGTCAATTAAACCAAAATGAGTGTAAATTTTAACGTTGGAGATTTGATAAATTTCGTTTTATTTATCTAAATTTGCATAATCTACTCATATTGGTAATCTTTACCTGCAGCGTATCGTACACCAATTTTGCAAACAATGGATTTTTTCTGCCAAAGTTTACGGAAGATGTTGTGATACAAATGCAGCCGTTTCCATCTTTTGGAGGGTATTGTAGACATTACCAAATACTTCACATTCTCAACCACTGAACACATGTCATCAGCATATACGAATAGAAACAGCAGCACCCTATCCGTGGACATTTTTATCGAGCTCACTCCCCTTTCCCTCCCTCTCACGGGTACGTCTTTTTGAACTCCATCGATAAAAATATCAGAGTCACATCGAAATCACACTTTCTTGCCGCAGCCACCAACGTATATCTAGCCATTCATAAAGCCATTTTTCCTTTCCCCTAATACAGCATCAATATTACAGAATTCTTCTAATCATCAAAGCTTTCCTGTACTTTCAAAAGCCTTGCAACACAACTACCAGATCCATTTCATAACACAATTAACATTTTTATCATCTTGGCTATTATATCATCCATTCTAGCTGCCTACCTATCTTTCGAACATTTCACATTACTAACAACCACTTGCTTAGTTACATTATCAGTTGTCTAATCATCTTCAAAATCAACTTACCCACATTAGACAGCTCATCAAAGTACACACTCTATCTATTTTTAACATCCACAACACATAAAAATACACTAGTATTTATTATTATCATTATTAGCAAGGAGTTAACAGGATTTATAGAATAGGACCAGAAAAAACTCTTAGATCCGCTCCATGGCTAGTCGTGAAAGTGGGGAAGGTTGGATAAGAATGACTTGATAGGCTCATTAGAGTTAAGAAGTTAAACAAATGCCTTTTTATTTTGTGTTTTTAATAAGTAAATAGCTGATCATCCAATTTATGTCTGAACATATTTATCGACGTTCTTTGAACTACAATTTCTGGCAGAGAATTCTAAGTTGTGACAGGTTTCTAGCTAATAAAGTTTCTCAAGATATTGTTCTTATAACGCTTTAAATTAAATTCATGGCAATTTATTCGTGTAATGTCTTCATTCCGTTCAAAAAGTGAATAAAAGTTTATGTTATCGAAAACAATGATACTTTTAAAGACATCAACCAATCAGGGATGTGCGGTGACATTTTTGATTGGGGAAGCAAAAGCAATGACAAATAAGAGAGAAAAGAAGTGATGGTACACTCTTCGACGAGACAGTACCTCTGAGGAATACCCCACCTTATCCATTATGGGTGTTGGTTTTCCTGCTATTAGTCATTCTCAGAAGGTCGTATCTATACGAACTATCCTTTTCTGAACAACCAATGACCAATAAAATTTAGAAATAAATATATAACCGATCTTCTAAAAAGTGTAAATTGGTTACATTTGAAAAAATATAATTTTACCTATTTTATTTGAATGTTAATTAGATCCTCTTCACTTTTTCAATAATTAGGTTGATGACATTTTCCTAGAAATTGCCTTTCTTAATGATCTTCAAAAGAGCCTTTACGATTTGATTTGAGCCAAACTGCTTAACCTTTCTTGTCCTTGAGCATGCTTCGTGCAATTGTGAATTCTTCTTAGGTACGAAAAGGATCGCTCAACTCTAGCACTTGTTGCTGGCAGGGTCAAAGTTATATCACACAATTTAGTTAGTTGCAGTAAAACTGCATTTTACCCTCTGTTATGCAAAATGCGAAGCAATTCAGGCACTGGTTTTCTTTTCAGTTCACTGTCATTATATAAGAGTAATAGTTTGCTCTTTAACCTTTCGTAGTGAAAGAAATTTCCATAAGAATTTTTGAGTGATGTTAGAGCTGATTCATGAAAGACTTTTTGTTTTCTTCTCGTTTTCTTGGATCAAGAAGCTCCAAAAATGTTAACGTATTCAGATTTTGAAATCTCACTTCAATTTGCATGCAAATTACATCTATAATTTGGTAAAATATCCTTTTGTACTTTTCTTTGGGGTCTTCCAAATTTACAAGTCGAAATGTAATTGAGGGGGCGGTATGAGGGAGGAGTGATATCTTTGAGTAAAGGAAGGACAAATCAAAACTGCTGCTGCTCGCCCATACTGCACCCCCCAATTACATTCCGACTGTAAATTTGTGTGGCCCTAAGTTAAACATCTCTATTTTCATTAGTTTACCAGCGATTGAAGATGACGGGGAGTCTCCGTCGAAATCTGGTTTCGCAAATAAGTGTTTATCCTAACACTGTGGTTTTTTTCTTGCATATTATATATATATATATATATATATATATATATATATATATATATATATATATATATATATATATATATATATATATATTCGTTTGTTACCCTCATAAGAATGTATTGCTTGTTTGGCAGAAAACTGGTTTTCTTTTCTCCCCCTCCCCGAGTACAATTTTTATAGAAATCTGAAACCACATGCAAGTACAATTCACGCCCCCCCTTCCTTCTCATAAAACTCACTTACCTAAAAAATAACTTCCTGTCTCACCATTCACCATCCTCTCGAACGTTTTATTTAATGTGCGGTAAAGAAATCCCGACGATTTCTTTCGGTGATTTTTCACGTTCTTTGAATGCAAGTCAGGAGTGAAACAACCAAATTCACACAAACTTCTCAATATTTTGTAGACTCACTTGTTCATTGTAAGTTGCAAGTAGTGATGGAAATTTGCGCTCGACAATAAAATATCAATGAATAAAATTATAAGAATCTTTACACTTTTAAATACTAAGATTCGCAGACAATTAATTCAATTTCATGAGTTGTGTGAGCTGTCGGTTCATATAACTACAAGTAATCTTCCTCTTTTGTGACTCCGGCTCTGTATTTCTAACCCCTCTAAATTTCCTCATCGGTTTTCATTTTTCTTAATAATCAAACCCTCACTGATCGTTGTGGTACTTTCAGTGTTAAACCTCGCAAATGAATTCAAGTTCGGACTTTGAGTGGCAGTGGTCTTTTGTATTCGTCTACCTTCCCTTCATTTCTTTCACAATGAGTGAAAATGAATGTGTCATTTTCTTGTTCTCAATTTAGAAATCTGCTGCATACTTCCCAATTTCTATTTATGTTACGCTTACAGTTGGACTCCGTGAAACACTTACCCCAAAACTTCTAACTCAGTACATTTACGTCTCATTAGTCATAAACACGACCCTTGTATTGGTAATTCTGGTCTGAAATTCGCCTCTCCCTTCCAGCCTCCCCAATTTCCCGTTATCCAAGAATTAGAGGTTTATTTCAGGCTTCGACGGCACTGGACCTTCTCATCCTCGTCAATGTTCCACATTTTCCATCCTGTTCACCGGTATTCTTCTTCCTCTTCACTGGGGAAGACGCCCCCGTCGTGCATACACTTATCGCAATCACAACCACGCACATTACCAGCCTCTGTCCCCTCGCACATTACAACTATACTCACTTACATCCCCCCCTCCATACACACACAACGGCACTCATTACCATCCCCACAAGCATACACCAACACATTACAAACACACCTTTAAATCAACCACAGCAGACATTAAAACCTCATGCCTATACAAATTATCTCCCCCAACGCATTACAAGCCCGTTCCCATCGGAACTACGACCCAAACACCACACACTACAACTAATTGTGCCTTCTCCAACTTCAGAATTTTCGATTCAAAAAATCTTTGCTCTCATACAACTTTCGACTTAATTTATCCTTATCTCAAGCCTCACTTACACACTTGCACCACATTTTCAGTTAAATCTTTTCACAAACATCTTTTTATCATTTCCCATTAGACATTCCGGAACCTACTACAAACAACCTTACTGAGTGGAAACCATTATTACCACCATTGGGTGTGCTTTGCCACTGGGAAAAGTCCGGATCCGGTAGCTATTGGGGTGGGTGCCATTGTGCGAGTGACTCCGCCAGTGGGTGCAATTCGGGGTAAAAACAAAACAAATAAAACAAAAAACATTCCTCCACACGAGCCCCCTTTAAAGCTTTCGTTAGATACATGTTTCTGCCCAGTAGCACCCACCCACCCTCTCACAGATGCCTGCACATAACTATCGTGTCTGGTAGACAACCTCGATGCGTCCGTCTGGTACTTTGTTGTCCCTGATTGCAGGTGGATAAGACCGAATTCCTAATAAAATGGGTTCCTGGAATTCGATCTATTTTGAGTGAGCCTAATGTCGATTTGCAAGGATTCCCCATTCGACCTTGACCTTCTGCGCCCCCACCCGCGCCTTCACACACTAAGGACCACCTAACTGCTCTCATTGCCGCTCGAGCAATGAACTTTCCACATATTTTCTCTCCTATTAACTTCAGCACTTTACAAACATCCTCTCCAAAGCATTCTGGCAGAAATGCCCTCGATTGTTTTCTCATTTATAAATAAATTTTCTCCATCATCTGAATGCGTGCACATGTCAGTGTATGTGGGGGGAGGGGGGTATGGACACAGGCAGGTGTAAATGAGGGTGCGTTGTAAGGTCTAGGTCAATCTGCGCTTGCGCCAACCTGGTGTGAACAGTTGTTTTATTGTTGTGGTTGACACCACCATATTTTTACGAATTCCCCACCACTCCGACCTCTTCTTCGTGCCCTTGCCCTGGGGTCGCACCTCAGGGGAGGGGCATTCCACTTCTCAGCCCTACTCTCTACATGGGGGGTCGTGGGGGGACAGTAGGTGGGTGACGTTTCAAATTGTCACAGTGTGTTTGTGTAAACACCAGGCGTATGACCAGCGCCCCCCCTCTGGGGGCTGCTCCCTCTGATATTTGTTACTCATGCGGCTTCCCTCAGTCCTGGTTCTTGGGTGAAGTCGATTAATAGGTTCTTGTTAATGGGTTCTAATCCCGGTGGGTACCGCAAAGTGCGTGGGGTTCTTACCTCACCTCGATCGTGCATGAGGCGCGGCCCCATTACATTCCAGGAAAGGGACCGTCACTTTCCTGCCGTCATATCTGCAAAGCCCAATTGTTCGAAACGAGGTGAAGTTAAATGGTTCAGTTGAAGTGAGTTATCACGGTTAGACTGGGTTAATCGTGGTAAATGGGGTTCACCTGGAAGTATCCCCCTTCTTTAAAACAATGGAAACCTACTCCTGATCCTGGTTGATTTTTTGTTTCTTTCTCCAAACCACGCACATAACTATTACAAACCACAGTCATTACCAACAAAGGGACACCTACTAATCATGTTGCTACCAAAACTAGAATTGTTTCTTCTTCTAACTAATTTGGTTAGCCTTTTATGTAGTTTACTTGTGTTAGAGCTTTCCACCTACTTTATTCTCTTGTCGATCTGCTTGAGCATTTTCTTTAGTTCTGTAATTCTCCGTGTCCTTCATGTTCTTTCAACCTTCCCTCTTCCCTCAAATCTCCTGTCAGGTTTCAAGCGTTGCAATAGTCCTCGTGTACAATGAGTACATCAAAACCTGAAAACGTTCTGCCATTCAACCATAGCTCGTCGTAAAGAGCGGACGTGTTTGCAGACTTTCCAGTCTTATCTCTGCTTCGTTTGCATTCCGCGATACTTCATCACTCACTGACTTCGATTTAACTAATCGAATATGCCATAATGAAAGGCGAAACCGAGTTATAATCCCTTCAAAGCTGTCTATATTTCCTAAGTTATTTTTATTTTACATTAAAATAGTTTATTTTTTAAAACAGCTTCGGAAAAAAATCTTAAAATTTGAAGATTGTTTATTTTTTTGGTTCGACGAAACAAAAACGATGGTTCAGATTCGTGAATTCAGTTGTTTGCGATTTATGTGACAAATCAGTGCACTTTTGTAGTACTCATTCGACTAAAACCAGTCTCCAAAAGGAGTTCCAAAGTTAATCTGTATTTACGGATAATTCTCAGAACTTTGCTGACCAGGTAAGAAGTTTGGTTTGATTTTCAAGATATAACACGGTAAGGCTGGGGGTTAATCTATAAATCTAAAGATTCCTTCGATGTGAGATTTTTTCTTTCATACATTCATTGCTTCCACACTTGTTCCTTTGACAATTTCATTCGTAGTGAATATGGCAGGCTGTCACAATATCAAACCAATATGGCAAGGTGCCTTAATAACAAACTAATACACATACATATGCAGGATTTTACACACATGACCGGGAGTAGGCCACGATTTTGGGAGCAATAAAATACAGGGGGGAGCAGCGTACACACATGTGGGTTACATTCGTGCACATTTATACGATATATACACAAATTCCTTCGTACTTTATACCCCCACCCCCACCCTTTTCACGGATCGAAGAAGGTGGACTAAGTAGAAAGTGCATCACCCTCAGACGTCGCATTGAGGTGTTCACACTCGAGTCACAACAGTTTGCGGATTTGCAAGTCCTTCTCATCCTCGGCCTTGCCCTAGGAGTCCTCCTCACTATCGATCCTTTTCGTTTACTTTTTTATCTATCTTCTCGCCTCAAAGTTCTTGAACAAAACGACTAGAAACTAATAAAGAAACCATAGTTAATACTTAGACAACCGTAATCGCTTAAAAGCAATCGAGGTTCTTCATCTCAATCTGCTCTTCATTTTTTGTGCTTCGTTCAAATCTGTTCTGGCAGTCGCAAGGCGAAATGCGGCAAAATCGAGGTCTACATAAATTTCGACCGAATCGGTATAAAACTGTTCTCCCGAATTTCGCCTTCCGACACCCAAAAAGGATAAACAGATTTGCAGATTTGAACTTAGCACGCAAAAAAAGAAGCTAGGTACAGGAAGTAAAAAAAGTGATTACGATGAAGTAAATAATAACCCAAATCATTTGTTGATCTTAATATGTCCAATCAAGGGGTAATTATACAGATTAACACAACTCTTTATATATATATAATGCATTCACTCTATTTTACAGGCTAATCTGAATAGTCTTTTGTTATTTTTTGGGCGCGCAAAGCACTAGTTTTAATTATTAGCACTTAAAAATATTATTTTTCAATACATAGCTATTATTTGCTCTGCTATGACGTCATAAGCCTCGTAAAAAATTGGTTCATTGCACTGATTTAAGAAATTGATATTATAAGATGATGATGCAAATTTAACTATGATATTGAAGGTTAGGAGTATTAGGTTATTTAAGTTCATTTAGTTTTAAGTGTTATTTATAAATGATCCCGACCAGTTGCATTCTTTTTTTATCTCTGAATCCTCAAATTTAACTGGCATCTTTCTCGTTAAATCCAATTCATCCTTATTCTAAGCAAAGTTGACATGTTGTTTTTGGATTAGGTGGTGGCTTTTGACAAAAATAAATTACAGCTTCCAAACGACCTTAATATTCACTGGAGAGCGCGAGAACAGTTATTTCACAACTATCAGAGCAGACACTTTAGACTATGCCACAAGACCTAACCTACCTAAGCCCCCACACAACCGTTTCTTTTGGTGATTTAAAAACAGATATTAATAATACGATGGCTGCCAATCGAAGATATGCACTATATTGCATTTGAGTATTTGTTTCAAAATCGAGATGTAAGAAATCGCCTTTGTTTGAGTTGGTGTTAATTTGTAGAATTGCCTTTCGAGGTGATGCCAGGCGAAAAATGTAGGCATTTTTGCTCTCTCAGCCCTAATGCCTACATAAGGATCTGCAAATATATTTCTTCCACACATTTCCACATCCTCTAACTTGAGTACTTTCTTGACAGATCTTTTTCTTTATAAACTTTCTGCGGGAGACGCGCTCGATGGCATTGCGTTTTAAAATGGGGGGGGGGGGAATTTTAAGAACATCCCCACCAAGCATTTCAGGCATTAAAATGGTCACTTTTTTCACGTTTTTAGGATTCAGAAACACGGATGTGATGTTCAATACCGCCGCAATTTGTTTTATTTATAATTAACTCATTTTAATCCGATTCTATAGAGTGAACCGCAAAAAAAAAACAATGAACATATTGGAGCTATTAACGACGTCTAGTAACCGCATTTGAATTGGAACCTAATGCTAGGCTTTTGAATTGTGTATATTACGAGTTTATTAGAAATAACTAGGGTGTGGGAGTGCAATTCCCTATCATTAACGGAGGATAGAGGGGTCCCCCCTTTTCGAAAATACTCGCCTTAAGGTTCGATTTGAAATGCGATTGCCTTACGTCCTTAACCACCCCAATGTTCAGTGTTTTTTTTTTGCGGTGTACTCTGGACAATTGGAGTGAATTAATTACAAATAAAATAAATTGCGGAGGTACTGAACATCACCTTCGTGTTTCTGAAAGCTAAATATCTTAAATAATTGGTGGGGATGTTCTTAATAAGAAAGTAAGAGACAGACTTCGAAGATTATGACTTTCTTACTTTACGTAAAGGGAGGGGGGGTCGTAAAGCTGCTTCGTGAAAGCATATGGCTCGCAGAAAACTTATGACCTCTTAGTCAGAACTATGGAGGGAAATCATCAGCTTTTGCACTATTTTGAGTCAACTTGAGCGCATTACATGTACCAGGTCAGGTAATGCTCGAGCTATGGATTTGTTGAATATTCAATGGTAGATTTTTTTATTTTGCTAAGACTAGCCTGGAAGAATTTGACAATGTAAATAAACAGTGAATAATATGCAAATCACCCAACAACGCGGGGGGGGGGAGGGCAAGTAGATTCAGACCACTTTTGACCTGGCATTATTTAGACCTCATCTTGAGTGCGCGGTGTAATTTTGAATTTAGCAAAAAATGATTACTAAGATGATTCATTGGTTGAGGTCCTCCCTTATGGTGTAGGGTTAGGGCGACTAGAAAGGAGGGGGGGAACTTGATTTGACATTATAATAGGTGAGACATAGGTAAGGTTCTTGTTTTTAGTGAGCAGAATAAGACACGTAGCAATGGGTTTAAGCGAGAGAAGTTTGTTTTGTAAAGACATTAGATTACAAATTGAATGGTAGAAGCGCCAACCCATCGGAGTTTTAAGAATAGATTGGAGAGATTTTAAGACGAGGATGCTGCGAGGTGGAACTGAACTTAGTGATTCCAACTAAAACCTTAACGCACCTTAAATAGGTGCAGATCGTTGGTTAATTATTTTAGCTAAAACCAAATTGTTACTCCGATGTTAATATATGCTAAACCTAACTTAGTAACTTTGTCCCCTTCCATTTTTAGATGGGTATCTTATCCATACAACACCTCAAGGTTTAAAATACGAAGTATACCGAAAACAAATTCGCTTAGAATATTTTCTTCCAACGAACAAAAGTGTAAGGCATATTATTTTAAAACTCCATGATTCTTGATGCCCTTAGAATAGGCTCGCTTGAATATTTAGATTTAGTAATTGATCAAATCTGTAAAATAGGCTCAAAACAATTACATTCTAACAAATATTTTAGAATGGGTATGTATTGATATTCCCCAATTTCGACACGAATTATGGCTTGTCATTAGATCCATTATTGCTTCCTATATCGAGCTCAAATTAAGATTATATAGGACTTTGGTCATACCTGCTTACGGTATTCGATATATTTGTTCATTCCTTGAAAGTCTTTGTAAATAAAGAGAGAAGCCCTCAGAATCTAGCTTGCTTTTAAGGTCGGACCTGTATGAGGACAGTTTTGACAACTCTTTGGTCTGCCTAACTCTGTATAGAGTACATTTTTGGACGTACATAAATTCACATCGTTTTACTGAATTAATTATATAGTTTTAGGTCTAGTTTAGGATTTTGGTGTAGTGAGAAACTTCCTTTTGGTTAATCTTGATGTCATAGTGGCATTTTGGGAACTAAATTTTGTTAGATGGGGGTCGTAAACATTGAAATATCAATATTAAACATTCTGACAAGCCAAATTGGCAGTAATTTTGTAGACGCATCTTGGACGCAATCCTATGGACGCAGTTTATCAAAATACCTTTTTATTGGGTTCATTTTCTGTGCTTTATTTAAATCCGATCTTCTTTATTTGTACAAATACTTACAAAGTTTATTAAAAGAACATAAAAAGATAAGAGGGAAAAAATTAAAACGATAGATAGGGAAAGGAGAGAGAACAGATTCCAGGACACTTGGAGATTCAAGTAGTTAGAATTCATTGAAAAACTGTTACATGTTTACCTAGTTAAAATATAATCTAGGTTTTATTTACCGTCCTAATTTTACATCATTTTTTGCACATACATTATTAAATTTAGTACATTGTGTTCTATTAATACTATTCTAAGTCTACAAAAACATTGTTAGTAGTTATCGAAATTTTCAGAATTTAATTTAAAGATACAATTTCACATGTTATTTCTACTCTTATTATTACCTTTAAAATAACTTCTATTTCCTTGCTCTTTTCCCCAAAACTTTGCGTTGTTTTTTGTATTCTATCTTAATTAATACATTTTAGTGTCATATCAATATGAGCCGCAATACCAAATAGTATGGTTCTTGGTAAGACTTACAACTTATGCATATAACATAACATAATTTCACGGATGACAAAAGCCACAAGGGCCTATCAAAGGTCATCCACATCCATCAAAACCCACCCACAAAAAGCACCATCACCAGGGGAAAAAAAATCAAAGTCCTCCACAATATAACAGATGACAAAAGCCACAAGGGCCCATCATAAGTCATCCGAGTCAAACGGCCTCTTTTTTAAGGCACCCAAACTCCCAAGAAAACTACACCGGCTTTTGTTCTCTCTGAAATTGTTGTGTGAAGCAACATGCTTAAAGTGCTGTCCAACATGTTGGATGATTGTTCTATTAATAGTAGTCTGGTAGTTCTTAGGAGATATCTGGTTAATTTTTAATAGTGGGGGAGGGATATATTAATCTAAGAGTCCAAGGTCATTAAGATGGTAGAAATCATGCGGTTGATGGGAGCCGCATTGAGGTAAGGGTGTTTTTTTTTGGGGGGGGGATGACCTTGAACATCTTGTTTGACCATATGTTGCGGGATAGAGATAAATCGGAGGTGTCTAACTCCAAAACGGACCACATCTTTCGGTCAATCAAGCTATGCACGTGTCATCACTAATCCTAATTTACCATTTTCGTTACGAAACTTCTCATAAATCTTGCTGTGATAGATGCTCTCGTTAGTTTTCTCTTTCATCTTTAAATAAAAATAAATACATAGAAGTTACCCATCTTATAAGTTAATCTCTGGGCCTTTGCATTTTCCCTCCTAATCCCCGTTGATTGTTCTGACCTTTGACCGCTGCCCTTGTTTATCTATGCCATCTCTCAAGGTTTCATCGACGATAAAGGTCTGTAGAGCACAGATTTCAAATGTGATCCACGAACCTTGGACCCTCTTCCCCTGCAGGAGACGCGACTGGCTGTGAATTTCATTTTCCTTCCGTTCCTTAAGAGCCTCTTCTGAACCCCCTGAGCGAAACTCCCGCCTTTGATCATATCAATGGTGACGTCATTCTTGTCAGACGTTTAAGAGCGGAGCCATGACGTCACGGGGGAGAAATCTCATTCATAAATAATAATAATAATAAGTATTTATAATGCGCCCTTCAGGGCTGTTAGCCCTCCCAGAGCGCAGGTTGTGTAGCGAGTGTAGAGAAAGTTTACAGGGGAGAGAAGGCAATTCTAATGAGATGAGTCTTCAGGAGACGTTTAAAAGTAGCAAGAGAGGGAGAGGATCGGACTTCCGCAGGAAGAGCATTCCAGAGTCTAGGAGCACAAACTGAGAAGGAACGGTTACCCATCGAGCAGAGGACAGAAAGAGGAGTGTTCAGGAGAGGAGCGAGGTTAGACTGGAGTGCCCGAGGAGTTTGATGACGGGAGAGGGCCTTGTAGGTGTTTGGAAGAATTTTATAGTGGGTACGGAAGCGAATAGGTAACTAGTGTAGCTCCGGTAACAGAGGCATCGAAAGCGAGAACCGGGGGCGGCGAAGGAGGAGCCGGACAGCATAGTGTTGAACTAGTTGTAGGGGGTGAAGTGACGAAGAAGGGATAGTCACTAGAAGAGAATTGCATTAGTCTAAGCGTGAGGTGACGAAGGCATGAAAAGCAGTCTCAAGGCTTCGTCAATCAAAATGGGATCGAACACGTGAAAAATGCGGAGGAAACCGAAGGAATACTTACAGATACGATGGATGTGCGGTTTAAACGAGAGTTGCTCGTCGAAAATAACACAAAGATTACTGACTGTAACAGAGAAGGTGACATTGGTTTCGCAAGATTAAGGGAGGGGAAGAGAGCTTTAGATTTCTCCACCATCGAAGCGGTACCAACAAGGAGAACTTCAGTTTTATCATGGTTAAGTTTGAGAAAGTTGGCAGACAGCCATTCGTTTATGGAGGTGTATGATGAAAGGAGCTTAGTAATTGATTGAGCAAAGGACACAGGGGCTGAGGAAAGGTATATCTGAGTGTCATGAGCATAGAGGTAGAAGGACAGGCCGAAATCGCGAAGAATGGAGCCAAGAGGAAGTAAGTAGATGGGAAAGAGGAGGAGACCCCAAAATCAATGGGCGCAGGCTCGGAGAAGAGGTTTTCGAGCGACTGAGTGCGGGAGGAGAGGTATGGGCGGAACCAAGCAAGTGCAGTGCCCAAGAGACCAAGATAAGTTTGAAGACGATCAAGGAGGACAGTGTGGTCGAAAGCAGAGGAGAGGTCTAGGAGAACTAGAATGAACGTACAACCCCTATCGGCAGTTCTAATTAAACCATCTGAAACATTAAGAAGAGCGGCTTCAGCAAGGTGCTGTGCTTTGAATCCCGATTGGTACGTTTCATCGATAATGCAGTTAGAAATATGGTCATTAAGGCGAGAGAAAACCACTCTCTCGAGGATCTTAGAGAGGAATGGAAGCTGTGAGATAGGGCGATAACTAGATGGTCTAGAGGGGTTAATGTGTGGTTTTTAAGGACAGGATGAATTGAGGCCTATTTGAAGGAAGAGAGAACCACCCTGTGGCAGGAAGTGTTAAAGAGATGAAGAATCAATGGAGGGACAGCAGGGAGAATTTGGTAGAGGAGTTTGGGTGGAAAGACGTCCTTAGGGGATCCAGGTTTGTTAGAGCGTGAGATCAGGGTAGTTACTTCCTCAGAGGACGCCCGAGTGAGGACGTTAAGCGGCATGGGCTTGTTCAGACGACTGGGTTAGTATGGCGCGGGGGTTAATAATTTTATCAGAGAAAAATTTAGAAAGAGTAGATAGGTTGATAGGCGGAGAGGTGGGGAAAATTCGGCTAGGCGAGGAAAGACGACAGAGGAGACGAAAGATAGTCCAAGGGTCATTCTTGCTCTCAGACAAAAGTTTGCGCAAATGAGCCTCACGCGCTGATTTTAATTTGGAAGACTAAGATGAAGTAGCAAGGCGATAGGCAAGTGAGAGGGAGGTCGTGTCCTGCCCCCGGGAGCGTACTTTTTGAAGGGCACGTAAGGACCTCCTTGAACGAAGGAGTTCCATGGTGAACCAAGGGGCTCGGTGATGGTGGTTTGAAGGAGTGATAAGTTGGGCGTGCACGTCAAGGCAGGTGAGTAATGATTGGTGCAGTGAGTATCAAGGGGAGGTAGGGCAGAAGACTAGGATCTCGGGACGAGCGAGTAGGTAGGTGGTCGGGAATATAGAATTTAAAATTGACTAAGAAGTTATCGTAAATTGTATTAGAACGGTCAATTACTGTTAGATTAGATATATGGAGGTTCGAGATGACACATGATGTGTAAGAGAGAAGAGGTCGATGATAACTTTCTGGAGTTATCCTTAGTGCCAACAGAACAATGTGTGCAGACGTGAAAAAAAGCCCCTTAAAATTGAACTTAATTAAAGAAATGAAAAAAGCTCCGCGACTTTACCTATTAAGAATATGGCCTAGACACTAAAATTTACTTGGGTAAGAATATAGGACGTCACGCACAGTAGGGAAAAAGCTAGTTTAGGAGAGTATGGAAGACGCCCTCTAGTATCTTTCTTTAAATCTTGAGCTGACCACCCCCATGAAAAAAGTCAAGCCTATAAACCTAGGGGGTCCAGAGGGAGATCAGCCTACAAATAAAAATAAGATAGAGACAAAAGAAGAGTTAAGATTAAATATGAGGAAAAAAACAAAAACACCGGAAATCAGGTCATGTCAGCAGATAATAAGAATGAGTTAGCTCCCATCTTAAATGTATGGAGATCAGTAGACTCCATAACAGTACTAGGCAAACTATTTCACATCACGGTTGCAGCCCCAACAAAACTCCTGGCAAACTGGTTAGTACTATACCTAATACTAAAAAATGTCACACTATTAGCAGTAGCTGCCTGCCTTGTATTACGAACAAAGACAGCCAGATCAGGTAAGGACAAATGCAAAGGATGTTCATCACTGTTGTACATTTTATGCAACAAACATAAAGAACTCACTTTACGTCTATGCCACAGGTCAACATTGACCAAGGACATAACTCTATCCAGGAGCTTAGGATGAGAATCTGCACCTGAGGACCACACAGGAGAGCAGTACTCCAAACAGGAAAGAAGGGAGGAATTAAAACACTTGCTTATAATATCTTAGTCTCCAAACATTCTAATATATCTCCGTTTCTGGGAAACGGAGGAGGCAATATTACGTATGTGCCTCTCAAAAGTCAATTTCTTATCAAAAGTAACGCCCAAAAACTTAAAATAGTTACTGGTATTTAATACTGTTCCATCAATATGTAGATCAGGCTGCATAGACAAAAGTGTTCTGGACCGACTAACTATCATATTCTGAGTTTTAGAAGGGTTAAGCTTCATGCCCAAAAGCTTACACCGCTCATAGATACGAACTAGGTCTCTTCTATTCATGGAATCTGCAACTGCATTCCTCAGGGGGGGAGAAGGAATAGCCACAAGAGTTGCATTATCAGCATATGCAATCAGTTTGTTTTTCAAACCATGACATATATCACTTTTATAAATAATAAATAGCAAGGGACCAAGAACGCTACCCTGAGGGACACCTGAGATTACATTTCTAACACTACTATACTGGCCATCCACACAGACCCTCTGGGTTCTGCAAAGCAAAAATTCACTTAAAATATTAAGAAAAGAGCCACCAATTCCTGCTAATCTTAACTTGTAGATGAGTGCTTTATGATTCTTACGATCAAAAGCTGCACTGAAATCTAAATCTACCATGCATGTCTCTGCTGTAGAGATTGAAAAGAGTGGATCACAAGTTCCAAATCCTTTACCAAACCCAAACTGTAATGTTGGTAGCAGATTATTATCTTCAGCAAACCTACTTTAGATAAGACCGGAGTAATTGATATTGGTCTGTATTCTGAAGGAGATGAGGATGGACATAGTCTTTTAGGAAATGCTGCAATATTTCCCATCCTCCACACTGAATGGAAAACTAGCAAGTCTAACTAACTTACGAAATATTGTAGCATTTTGGGGGTCAATAAAATCCGATCTTTTTCAAGAGAATATGGAATATCTCATTAGGGTCAATACACCATGATTTTCAAGATTCAAAATCAAAGTTTTAACCTAACTAGATAAAATGGCCATTGAACACAACTTAGGTTCTGGAAAGCATGACTGAGGCAATAACAATGATTCACCACACTGCTTACTATCAAAGAGTTCAGCCTTTACTTCAGGGCAGTAGATGGCATTTAGGAGTGGGGGCATAGTAGAATCAACTCCGAATATTGATGACTTAAGGGTAGACCACCACTTATGATCAATACTACTGGAGAGCAGGACCTCTTTTACACCATCATTATAATCGGTAAAAGTTCTGAAATGAAATTTGGCGTGATATATTGGCAGAAGAACATTGTCACAGGCCATGTGTGTTAGGGAAGGAGGTGGTAGATCAAATGCAAACAAACGTTGAAGTTACATAAACGTTTTGTGTGAAGCCCTTGTTCACCAGTGAGATAAGATGAATGCGCCTTAGATGTTGACAAGATGAGAGTGTCTCTCGATTCGCCGTATGAAATCAGAGTTGTAAATAGATTGCCTGAGGTAGGTGTAATCCACTAAATAATTATAAATTGAATGTGAGAGCTTTAGGAAGTTGAGAGCATGATGTCATTCTGAAACTACCTTGCATTAGTTGGGTCTCATCTTGACTATGTGGGGCAATTTTGTTCACCATATTATCGGATGAAGATTGGTTTGCTTCTGGAGTCTGTGCAAAGATCCATGGGTTGAGGAGTTTACTTTATGGTGAAAGGCATAGGAGACTAACTCTTCATACGTACGAAGGGACTTGATTGAGGTTTTTAAGTGGTTAAAGGTTATTATAATAGGGAAGACATAGGTATAGGGTAAAGGTTCTTATTTTTAGCGAACAGGATAGGACCCGTAGCAATGGGTTTAAGCTGGACGAGTTTAGGTTTAGGAAAGAAATTGTGAGAAATTGGTTTACAAATCGAGTGGATGGAATTAGCTCACAAGTCGTGTGATAGAAGCATCCCTTTAGAGTTTTAAGGATAGATTTGATAGATTTAGGGATAAGGATTCTAGGTGAGTTGGTGATAGTAACAGGAGCTGTCTCGTACATAGGCTATTATATTGATTAGCTTTTTGCAGACTCCGTTTTTATATTCTCATTTCTGAATATTTCCATAATGATGGATAACATTCGTGCTCCTGGTCACTTTAGGCCTCGGTCTTTGTTTACTTTCTTATAATCTAACCTGACTTTGGGTTTAGACTTTCTGAAAAGAAGCGAAAGGATTTTTCCATTGTG